>JBBBDQ010001498.1:2242500-2327500 GCA_037127315.1 Ascarosepion bandense | reverse complement strand
AATCAATATACTTTGTAACCAAAAACATATCATTCTGCTGGATCTGTTGACATAATGACATCAAGGGAAATTGTAAAGTCAGATAAGGCAGCTAAATAATCACTAGAAATTAATATATCAGATGCAAAAGTCCTTTACACAGATTTCAAAACAATATTTAATACATGAATTGCAAGAGTTGTGGAATACTTACGCAAATAATACATTGCACAAAATCAAACCTACACTTGAAATAATACATAATCAGGCTTTCCCCAAAGAGAAGTAGTCAAAGCAAGAATCCGAATTGATCACACCAATGTCACATAAATTTCTTCTAAAAGATGAATCTTCCAAAATATATAGTATGCCAGAAGATTTACATAGTAAAACATTTTTTTGATGAACTGCGGCAAATTTGCCTCTAAACGCTTTTTATAAGGTGAATAACCTTAAACTTTTCAAAAGCATTAATGAAAAAAACATTTTGATATACTTGAGGAAAAGTTAATTATAAATCAAAATTTAATCCAGACAACTTCAAGTATATCTGAACCATGAAACCAGTTTTCAATTATATTTCACAAATTTTAAAACTTTCTAAAGAAATTTAAATAACTGGGAAGCATACTAACAAAGGATGGAAAGTGTGATTTTTGAGATCCAAAGATGCATTGGCATGGCCAAGTTAGCATCTCAAAAGCTAACCAGAGTACTGAAAGATAGAAAAATCTCATTGGAAACTAAGATGAGTGTTGGATTGCTATGTGATGTCTGTCCTTCTGTATGGCAGTGAATATTGGATGATTTCCTCAAAGATGGAGAGGCTTGAGCAATGTGTGTTTACAGAAAGATGCTGAACATACCATGGACTGATCATATGACTAATAAGGTGTTGGAGAGGAATGAAAATGAGAAAACTCAGAATTAACATAAGACAGATGAGGTTTGTGGGACATGTAGTGAGGATGGAGGGCCTGGAGAATTTAATACTTACAGGATGGATAGAGGGAAAGACACAGGGGGGAAAGTAGTGTAAGACATACTTGATAGGCCTGAGCAAATGGATGGCATACATCCTGAAGGGACACTGCACATGAAGATATGGAATAAAAATCTGATTTTCAGCATAAAATGACCAAAGAGAGTTGATATACTGGTAAACCAGAAAGATTAGATAGAAAATATATATATATATATATATATAGAGAGAGAGAGAGTTGTTATACTTTCTGAATAAATATTATTAGCTCTACTGTGTATTGAGCACTTTTTTAAAAATAGTGTTTCTTTGGACAAGGAATATTATTCCACCCATACTTGTGTGTGTGTATATATATATATATATATATATAGTTAGATAGAGGGTATAGATTTATAAATCTTAGAGATTATGGCTAAGCTGTAAGGTAGTCCTATTTATTCATGTATATCTAGTTTTAGTGTTTCCATGGTGACCAAATGAAATTGCTTAAGAAAAAAAAATGCAAAATATATAAATATAAAGGTATTTACTGGCATTAACAGTCCATACAGTTGGGCTGTTGCCAGTGTTAGTCTGAGTCATAATTAAAATGAAATTCATCCATTCCCTCTTCTCCCCCCTCTTCATTTCAAACTTATTTGTCTAGAATTGCCTACAAAGCCTCTTGAGCATTAAGTCTGTAATTGGTTGTCATGTAACTGAAATTTGATTTTTCTGTTGCTGACAAATCAAAATTACTAATTTTGATGGATGTCACAGCTACAAGGAAGCCATTGTGCTGCTCAGGTAAATTCAATAACCAATTCCCCTCTATGCCCAATTTTTGCCGTTAGATAAAACTGTTTGTTCAGCCAAATAAGAGTGAACACATTAAATTTATGCCACTTTGGATGTAATATAATTTGAGAGAGGTTTGTTTGTATGTCTCTATGTATATATTTTATGTCATATATGTATGATACCTATAAAATTGATTGCTGGTCTCAAGAGACAACTTCGGCCATGGGCATTAAAGCAAGACAGAAACCATAACAAAGAATGCTAAGAGTGAAAAGCCAGAAACTCTGATCTGAGTATGATAGGATAATCACTATATACAGTGATAATACACTATATACACTATATAATGAATAATACACACTGAATAATAATATGAATATATACACACTGAATAATAATATGAATATATACACACTGAATAATAATATGAATATATACACACTGAATAATATGAATATATACACACTGAATAATAATATGAATATATACACACTGAATAATAATATGAATATATATAACACATGAATAATAATGAATATATACACACTGAATAATAATATGAATATATACACACTGAATAATAATATGAATATATACACACTGAATAATAATATGAATATATACACTATATAATGTGTATCAGATTTACTTTACAAATTTTGGAGTTGGGTTCCTCACACAAAAACAAGGTAAAATGTCCATAAGAACATGTCCAAAAATCTATCTTCATTCTTCAACTCATAATAAAACTGTCCCCTTAATTCAAAACCCTGGTACACCTATCAGATCATTTACTGGTGGTCCCTTGCAAATACTCTCTTACAGTATCTAATGGTTTCACAGGCCTCCATTATACTTTGATGAATCATCTCTGCATAAATAATATCTGCTTTATAAACTGATTGTTTTAGGTGGTCTAACAGATAAAAATCCAAAGGATTGAGGTTACGAACGTGAAGGCCGTGGAACAAGTCCTATCCATCTTTCATAGTACATGCCAGCCAGTGCATCATGAACAATGTGACTAAAATGTGCTGATGCATGAACCACATGCATTTTATTAGCAGGGGTACATCCTCTAGCAGATTTGGAAGTGTTCAAAATAGTGTAGTTTGCTCCTGTAAGAAGAGAGAGAACATATAGACCTAGCAAACAGGAATGAAGAGAGAAACAATGGATCAGCAACTTTTGAAATAAACCATCAACAAATGTTCTGTGGTTAGTGATCAGAGGGCAAATGACCCAGTAAATGTTGCAAATGCTATGGATATGGAAACTGCTCTTGGAGTATCCTCCATACAATACTATGAGATGTTTGACATGCTAAGGCCACTTGATGTGTGCTGATAATGAAATCAACTAGCATCTGGTCAGGCAACCCCTACTATTCATCTCGGGTTTATCGACAAAATCCATAGGAGAATCTGCAATATAATCTATCCTGACCTAGCAGCTTGACTCCAGTCACTTTCTCACCAACAAGATGAGATTTTTCTGTGTCTCTTTTACAAATATTTCCACAGCTTCTGCTCCAACGAGCTTAGCTCCCTGATGCTCCATCTGCATGAATTTACTTGAGCTACTAGACTGGCAACTAGGTCCCACCTTTTTACAGTGAAAACAGTCAAATGTAACCGCAACTTCTACTCTCACACAGTTCTCTTCACACCAGTGTTTGCATCCTTCTCTTACCCATTCTCTGACACTCTCTGTGACCTGTTTTTTGTTCTCTTAACTCTCCTCTGATGTAACCCCATGCATACTAGTGGCAGTACTGTCTTGCTTGGGGTGAAATGAGTATAAAAAAAATCTCCAATAGCCTGTAGAATATTTTCTTTATGGTCAGGCATAGGAGTGGATCCTGATTTCTCTTGTTCCATAGTTTGTGGTGCAACAGATTCTGTCTTGGCAACATGATGATAAACAGAAACAATGGTTTGATGACTCGGCTGCCTATGGTGTGGAGACACAATCTGGTACAACCTTGCATTCATTATCATTCATGTGGCCATATGAAAAAAACCCATATCTGCCTGGTCACAATATCCTGCCATTGTTAAATAGAACAATTCTTGGTTAATTCATTATTACACAATTGCACTGAAAACAGACTAGCTATAAATGTACCTGAATGACAAATGTAACCTATTCTCTTTGGCTTTGCGGACATATGTTTATAAGGACTTCTGTCCTTGATTTGGTATGAGTGGAATACACACCTAATGTTTGTAAAAGTTCCTGATACAAACCCCCTCTCACTTTCTATTTGTATGTATGTATGTATGTATATGTGTGTGTGTGTGTATATATATATATATATACACACACACACACACACACACACACCAATGAACTTAGCTCACTGGTTCCCCCTATATATGAATTTACTCAAGCCACAAGATTAGCAACTAGGTCAAACCCTTTTACTGTGAATCCAATAAAATGTAAATGCAAATTCTACTCCATCAGCTGCTTTTCTCGCACTTCCCATCTGTGGAATTCCCTTTTATTTACTTTCTTCCCCGGCAGCTACAATCTCCAAGAATTTAAATGTAAAGTCAGTCATCTCCGATCTCACTAATCTGCATCCTCTCTCTCATGCTCCTTTCTTTGTCCATTCCACTTTCATCAGTATTCTCATCCTTCTCTTACCCACTTCCTGACACCTTCTATAACCTGTTACTCTCTCATAACTTTCCTCCTATGTAACGTAACCCTCTGCAAAACAGTGGCATTAAAATGCCTTGCTTGGGGCAATATGATTATAAAATATATATAAATACTCTTGGGAAAGGTATTAATCCATCTCTTCTCTCCAGTTACAGGTTAAATATTAAAACAGATTAGGTTCTATAGCCTTGGCTGGTAACCAGTCTACCGCAGAAAGCAATGGCTACCTACTGCGGGATAATCGTCTGCCTAGTCAGTCATGTCTCTTTTCAGACATGATAGCTCAAAGTGTGTATCATGTATGCCACTTAACTGACTGACTGATATATATATATATATATATATATATATATATATATATACACACACACACACACACAAAAAGAGATTGTCATTTAAATTACACAAAAATAAAAATTACACTGACATCTCATTTTAATACATATTTACCAAAATTACACAAATATTTTTAAATACTTAAATGTAAATCTTTTCAATAAAATTGCTATTGATTTCGATCATGTCCTCCAGACAACTTCAGAATCTTCTGCAATTCTTCTGGGTGGTCTCCTTGTATAAGTTTGTGAATGCTGCCACTCTCTTGACTCAAGACAGCACTAGCTTCTAGACATCTGATGTAGGCGTCTGCATTGAGTCTGAGGCCCTGCGAGATGATGAATGTAGGCATATTACCATCACTCCAAACACTTTGGTAATCATCATTAGACTCCTTCATCTCTTTCAGAATTACAACAGTTTACTCATTGCACCCTCTATATCTGTGTGTGATAGAGAGCGGTTAACAAATCAAAACTTAGTTACAGATAAAGTATATGGAGCACATATTGTGAATCGAAATCCTTATTTACTTGTCATTGTTCCAGTGTGACATGTTTTGTATGTAAACAAGATATCATTTTTAGGAGATAGCCTATAGAGAAATCGTCCAAATGTCAGCATATCAGCAAACACTTGCGCAAATGGTTAATTGTTGAAAATGGATAATATTTTAGGTAAAAATGCAGACTAGTAAACATTTAGGCAATTTTTCTTATGCTCAGTATAAAGAACTCTTAGTTGCACACAAGACAAATAATAGGAAAATAAGTTAGTTTCAGTGGTACGTGTATTGGAGGACTGCTGACAAAAATCTCTCTAAATATCTGAATCTCTCTCCCTCTCTGTACGTCTGTGTGTGAATATATATATATATATATATATATATATTTTTTTTTTTTTTAAATCATATCACCCTGAGCAAGGCGATAACGCCACTGATGTGCAGGGGGCTATGCAAGACTGAAAAGATTAGAAAAGAGAAAACCGGAAACCATATCCTAAGCAGGGAACAAGGGATGACCCTTTTCACCTGATCAATAGAGGTGGGTGGAGTGTGAACCGGGCGATAGTTTAGTCTATCTACTCCAATTGAAAAAAAAGAAAAAGCAGTGAAAAGATTGGAAAATAGAAAACCGGAAACCACATCCTAAATAGGAAACAAGGGATGAGCCTCTTCACCTGATCAATAGAGGTGGGTGGAGTGTGAACCGGGTGATAGTTTAGTCTACTTACTCCAATTAGTTTGTTATTATTAAGGAGGAAAAGATAAAGTACTTTTCTATTATTTTACCAATTTCTAATCCTTTCCAGTATGTTCAAAATTTTAGTTAAAAATAGTTTTATTTTTTTTACTTTTTGCACTGGATCTCTCTCTTTCTGCATGTAGATGAATATCAATCTCTCTCCCTTTTTCTTTCCATGGACATTGATGCCAATGCCCAGCAGTGGCAGAATTTCATGCTTGAATGCAATTATCCCTCGTGTTGATTTCAATGTTTATTTCCTCTATCTATAGCTTTCTATAATCTCCATCCAAGCTCTTGTCATAACCCAGTTGAAAAAAATTTGACAAATTCACCTCTACCCAACTTTGTGTAAACACTTACTATTTGAACTTAGAACTTTTCAGTATCACATTGTATAAAGTTACAGTATTAAGCCCTTAAATAATAGTAATAATGGTTAGATACTTCGAGGTGGGTTGGACAGTGCAGGATAAGGTCAATTACTCTCAATGTCTAACAGGCTTTGGTGCTTAACAGAATTTTAAAAAAAAAATAGCTGATATAAATATTAAACTAGATGTAGATGAATTTAAATAGGCCAAGAAGTTCTAAGCATTTCATATAGCTTTTATTTTCATTTGTAAAATGAAGTGGTGTGATGGTAATAAAAAGTAAAATGTTGCCTTTGTCCAACTGGTTTGTCGAGTTGATGGGTATTGTCAAATGTTTTATGAATTATTCTTTTACTTCATATTTGTCAAATTGATTGGAACGGGACAATATATGTCCCTTGAAAGGAAGTATTTTCAATGTGATTCAAAGATTTTAGGGCAGGAAGTTGTAAAACAAGACTGACAACTTTAAAATATTTACTAAGCTTGGCATAGTATGGCACAAGGTCAAATTGTGTTATTTCACTAGTTTGAAATATCTTCCATTGGAAATCAACCCTAGAAGTCTTGTCTTTTTTTTTTTTTTTTTGTTTATGCTTGATAACTGCCTTGAAAGTAATTAACCTGAGACACACCAGGTCAAAGGTTGGCATATATTTTTAATTTTTTTGTGTATATATAAACCATTTTTTACTGTTGTATGATAATGAGCATATATATAATTTTATATTTCTTTGTAAATAGATGAAACAGATTTCTGAAAACTAAATTTTTCTTACCCAGATTCAAACCATCTCTTCAGAGATGAGCAAGCAGTAACTTATCTCTTATGTGAGCATTTTTCATTATAAACGGCATGGTGAAATTAACTTACGAATATTGAGGTAAATGAATCTAAGACAGATGGAAAGGAAAACTTTGATCTTACATTAAAAAAGGAAGATTCTGAAGCTAAAAAAAGGTGAAGATGCTTACATAAATGCACCTTTTTATTTTGGTGTGTGAATGCACTAATTTGTATCTCATTTCATGTCCAGTCAGAGATTTTTTTTTTTTTTTTTTTTTTTTTTTTTTTTAAAGGATTTTAAAAATATTTTTCAAATTATTCGTTTTTAAAAAAAGAACAAAAAAAAACTTGAAGATGCTTGTTAAAGTAATGTTAAAGACTCTTTTTTTTTCTTAACTGTTTCATCCATATATTCAAATCATACATTCACACACACACACACACACACACATATTGTTTCAAAAAATGTATACATATTTTGAATCTGCCTCAAGAAATAATTCAAGCAACTTGGACTATCTGTATCTCATTTAAATTCTTCAGATGAAGACAGTATTTATCATAAATGCATGCTCTTAACATTTTGTCATGTTTTTAAATTATGATCCAGTCATTTCGTGTTATGAAATCACAAGCAGCAATCAACATTTCGATAGGTTTCTTAGACTTCTGTGAAAACTTTCCATCAACCTTTCTTGCTTCATGAGTTTTGTTTCATACAAGCTACATTTTTTTTTTTACTTCTATCAACTTGCATCTAAAACACATCTCATTGTGTATATATTCATTCCTTTTGTATTCCAAAGTTCTCTGAGAAAACTAATTTCATAGAGGATGCTTTTTCCAATCACAACAATTTTAACCTGCTCATGTCTCGGGTTAACCATGACTTTTCCCATATATATCCTCATAAAATTGCACTCCTTACTCTTACTACACTTGCATTAAATACCTTCTTTAACCCTTTACCTCGAGGAGCACTTGGGCCTTGTATAGGGTAAACAGGAATAGTAAAAAAAAATTAGCTTTGATTAAATTTTAGAGAATTTTTGGAAGGTAATTTAGATACGTTGTCTTTACAATTACAGCATTCAGTATCAAAGGATAGAGTATTAAGAATAAATGGTATTGAAATAATTTTATTATGACCATTTTACTCATTTTTGTAGATTTTGAAGCCTAATCAAGAGACAATTATTTGAGGTCTGATCGAAAATTATAAGGACTGGTGCTATGCAAAGAAAACGGCAACACCTATCAGTTCGGCATTTAATCCCCTTCAAAGTAGTCCCTTTCTGAAATGACACACTTCATCCTTTCTGGTATAACAAACAGCTGTCTCATCATATTTTCTTGAATTTCCTTGACATCTTGAAACTTTGTTCTTAAGTGGAATTTGATTTTCACAGAGGAAAATTTTGCAAGGGGCGGGATATGAGGAATACGGTGGTTGTTGAACCTGGAGAATATTCTTCTTAGTCAAAAACTGCTGCATAAGCCAAGGTTACTAATAGAATCTCTGTGATTATGGCCACACTCTACACACTTTCCTTCTAAGCACTGCTATAAATGATGTGTGTGTGTGTGTATATATATATATATATATATATATATATACACACACACACACAACAGTTCAAGATCAATATGTGCCAAGTGGTTTCACCCTGTGTACTTTAGCTCTGTTACTATAGTAAGATTTTATACTTTTTGACCAAACCTCATATTTGGGCCATTTTATTTTTATAAGAGAAGTTATGAGTTAGATAAAAAAAGATGATTTTATATATATGTGTGGCAGACATCTTGTTACTAAGTACACTCACTTTTCTTTAATTAGCTAAGCCCTGTTCCTGAATCCCAGTGAAATACATTTGTCTTTTTTCAATATCTGCATAGCTAGTCTATTCTTTGTGTTGAAATTGAAGTGAGTAGAGCTTAGTTACAGTTTTTAATAGAGAATGAGTAATCATGATCAGTGGTTGAACAAAGCAGGCATACTGAAGCCTTTAGTCATGGTGACTTGATACCAGTGTATCTGTTGATGGCTTCCAAACAGTTTCATTGACTCAATCTTGTTTGATTTTCTGTTTTGTTTTTTTTTTGTTTTTTTTTGGTTTCTTTTTTTTGTTTTTTTTTTCATCTGGTGCTACATGCTGGAATTTACCTCCCCATGAAAATATTATCAAGAAATCACCTCAAGACCAGATCTCGTGGTCAAAATACTAGTGTTCTATTGATTAGGCTTTCTTCTGGGTTTCTTTCTCTCTCAGGCCTTAGGTTAGGAATGGCATTATGACATTTCCTATTTGGTCTATTAGACCCTTTTCCATTCAATCTAAGGCCTATAACGAATTGATATCCTCATGTACCTTATTTGATATTTCTACTTTAAGATCCTTATATTTTATTATATCAAAATAGGCACACATAAGCTTACAATAGTCTCATATTGACCACTTTTTGATATCACTTCAATAACTTTCCATAGAAGACTATATTAACATATGCATATACAATAGGATACAGTGTTCCTGAGCATGATGGTAAACTGCATCTAGCAGCAAGGCCTCTTATTCGAAGGTTGTGAGGAGCATAGAACCACCTATTAATTGTTGTTGTCCTCAGGTCCACTCTGACCCCGAGTGGTAGCACCTGTTAGGCTCCCAGCTATGGGCAAATAGTTAACCCCAGAACTCAGGTCAAAACACTATGAAATTATAAAAATACACTTTTATAGAAATATATACATAAAAATAGACTTTTATAGAAAAATATACATTTTTGAAGGAAAAATATTACCAATAATACATTTTTGAAGGAAAAGAAATTCTCAGTAAAACATTTTTGAATACAAAACTAGAAGACATTTTCAGTTTTCTAAAATAAAAACAAAAAATTTTCATTAAAATCTGACTAAATCAACCTTCTCACTATAACCGAATATTAAAAAAAAAATACCTTAAAACCCCACCTTTTTGGCATTAAATAACCCGCAGTGGTTGATATGCTGTTAAACTCAAACAAATAGGATACAGAATCCAGATAAAGTTTGAAGAATATGACAAATGGAAAACTAGTTTCATTGAAACTAGATTACACATTATTCCTTGCTAGGCTTCATCAGATCAAAAAAGAAATGTCTATATTTGTGTGTTTCTGGTTAAATAAGAAATGCCAGTTTAGCAGGGAAAAGTATTATCAGTCTATTATTTAAGCATATGCACATACATTTCTGTTCTCGTTTTGATCTGATGAAACCTAATAAGGGTAAAAATTAATCTAGTTTCAATGAAACAGTTTTCCATTTGTCGTATACAAGAGACTGATATAACAAATAATAATTTGCACTATTTACATTGATCAGACTTTTGTCCTCATGGTTCTCATATTCACAGCATTTTGGCCATTATATGCTCCGGCCTTTTTCAGGTAACATATGTTAGTATTTCTAATGGGGAGTCTTTTTTCTAAAGAGAAATAACTGAAAGATCAAGAAAGGCATGACAAGTGGAACTAGAACAATCTACCCCGGTAGATGAAATAAGAGGTTCAGTTGGAAATTCCAATGATATGACAATGACTGTCTGAATAATGTAACTATTAAATAAAGACACGAGAAATGTTAAAAATTGCTATTTTTGGACACACCCTTCCCCTTTCTCAGCAGAAAATAAAATGAAGTTAGACTTTTTTTTCTTTTTTTTTTTTTATTGGTGGGGGGAGTGGGATAGTTTGTGCAAGTGTTATTTTGCTGATAAACTAATATTTGTTTGCTAGTCAACTGCCATAGTTTTTTGTGATGTCTTTTCATAGAAACTATTTAGTATGCCTAAATTTCTGTTCAAACTTAGGAAATGGGAAATTTATTTTAAAATGTTGATATAATTTAAAACACATTGACTAATTTTGTTGCAACTGATTTCTTGTCATATTGAAGCAGTTAAAATATTTACATTTTAGAAAATGGTCACTATTCAGATTTCTGCAGCACACGATACAAACCATACTGCCATTTTTACACTGGGGAGTTACGCTAAAACCTTTTTTTAATAAAGTTTTCTTTGCTTGACAATGTTGAAATCTCTGCTAACCTGGCTGAAAAACACATATCTACTTTATTTACGTTGTTTGGCCTGTTGTCATCTTTATTGCTATATTCATGACATTTTAGTTGTTGTACTGCCAGGTATTGAACTCACAACTCTTTGGATCAAGTCTTACCGATGCTTTTATCCATTGTGAAATGTGTCAGCAATGGACAGCTTTTTGAAACTTATAAACCTCATAAAAATGGATAAAAGTGTTGATTAGATCCAGTGACTTTATTTTTTTTAATCATATCACCCCAAGCAAGGCGGTAACACTACTGATGTGCAGGGGGCTACATAAGTGGGAAAAGATTGAAGAAGAGAAAGACAGAAACCACATCCTAAACAGGGAACAAGGGATGAGCCTCTTCACCAGTTCAATAGATATGGGTGGAGTGTGAACTGGGCGATAGTTTAGTCTGTCTACTCCAATTGGAAAAAAAAAGAAAAAAAAAGTGAAAAGATTGGAAAAGAGAAAGCTGAAAACCACATTCTAAACAGGGAGCAAGGGATGAGCCTCTTCACCTGTTCAATAGATGTGGGTGGAGTGTGAACCGGGCGATAGTTTAGTTTTTTGACCCAAAGAGTTGTTAGTTCAATGCCTGGCTAAAGTGGTGGTAAACAAATAACTAGAGTTAAAGAGATAACTACATAGTATCCAGAAGTGGCATGGTATATAGAACAAGAATGATATACCCCAGTGATCAAAATAAAGGGTTCTGTTAAAAGTTCTAGGCACCTGAAGAAAGCTGAAGCATACAAAGGCAATAAAGAAGAGGACAGCAGTCCGAAAAATATTAATCTCATCTCAAAAGTATAGTAAATTTTCTAAGCACTGCTTAGATGCGGCACAAGGTCGAAAGTATAGGGCACCCAGTGAGGATTGAACTCATGTCTCGGTTGTAACAGGTTCTAGTGAGACAAGCTTGCTAACCATTACACCATGCAGAGGTGACCTCTCATCTAAGAAGTATAGAGAAACAAATTTGCTGCCTCTTTCATGTTTCTCACTTTCCAGCAGTGCTCACTCTTGGTTAAATGTACATCATTCCAGAGAGGATAAAAAGTAAGGTCTCTTTTCTCTCTCTCTCATGTTTATCATAATAAACTTTGTTCTTTCCACTTTAGCCATAGTGATTATGATAAAGAAATGTTAAGAACATACACATGAAGTTTAATTGTCCAGACTAACTTTGGAATGTTAATGACTCTTCTATTACAAAGGAGTGAGAATAATTTGTTTGCCAAGACAGACTACTGTTAATTACAAAAAAATCCAAGAACATTTGAATACCATTTTAAAACGCTTTTAAATCCTTTCACGCTATGCAAGGCACTAAATCCTCTAAGACATAGGGATCTAGTGAGTCTGAAAGAAAAGAATCATTAAGGAGCAAGAACAATAAAAGGTAATTGATACTGAATTTAGATTTTTGAAGATTAATTTTTGGTGGAAAGCATGGAGCAAAAAGGGATTTCCACAAGTAAACAGTGTGAGGAGCAAAGAAAAAAAAACTGTTAACAGATTATTTATGGTTACATCTAACCAATTCCAATATAAATCAGAGATCACATCACCCATCTAGTATGGTACTTAAATTCATAGAATCTAGGTATGATAGCTTAGTACAGGGTGATCCCCCAAAAAACAAGAGTTTTTTTAAGTGCATTGGCAGACATGATCAAGTGGCAGCACTGCAAAACAGTAGTCTCATGAAATAAATACTCTGCCATTTCAGTAACCATGGATCAAGATGAATTTCTAAGCAAGTTATGGATGTCAGATGGGGCCCATTTTCATCTTGCAGGTTATGTGAATAAGCAGAACTACCATTACTGGGCAGACACAAATCCTAATGAAGTTTATGAGCGCACTTTACACACTAGTAAGGTGACAGTAAGGTGTATTGTTTCATTACTTGGGATTATCGGGCCTTATTTTTTTGAAAATGAACAGTCACTGTCTTAACAACTGATTTCAAGAATGCCTACGTACAGGAGGATGTCATCTACTAGACGTAATTATTAAAAAAAGAAAATTTCATCATTATTTCTTAAATGGCATGTTTTAAGGTTTCAATTACTTTGAATAAAATATTTTCATCACTTTTGGTTTTATTAGATTAAGTTCTCTTTTTTTTGGGGGGGGGGGTCACCTGTATTTATAGAAAAGTCACGGTAACTGTGGTGAGAAAGTGACTGAAGCTGAAATGCCAGATCAGGACCTGTAATATTGCTGTTTCTCTTTATTTTATCAAGTAAACAGTAGGTAACGATTGACATTGCATTTAAATTTTTGAAGATCAAAGTTGGCTGGAAAGGATAAAACCAGAAGAGTTCCACGAATGAAACGTTTAAGAAAAGAAACTACCATTTTACTCCTGTCTCAATACTAAATCTTGACCAAGTATACTTGGAAACTGTTCTTAAAAAGAAGCTCCAACCAGTGGTTAACTCAGGCAAGAAATGGCTTGTAAATTTTAATCTAACCAAAACAAAACTGCATTCATTTAACCACCACTCCTGCATGGCTGATGCTAGACTTTTAGAGAGCTTTCTTTGTTTTGCATTATCTACTGACTTGAAGTGAGACAACTATATTGAATCACTAACTGCATCTACTGCAAAGAAAGTTGGGTCACTGTTGTGCCAGAAAATTTCTTGTCAGTCTACCATTTGTCTGCATTTCTGGTCTGATGTTCCTATTAATCTCCAAAGAAAGATCTGCAACCTAATCGATCCTTACTAGGTATCTCGACTCCAGACATTTTCTTACCAACATCATGTGGCTTCCCTCTGTCACTTCTACAAATATTTTCATGGCAACTGTTCTGATGAGCTTTTTCCCCCCTAGTGTCATGACACATGAACATAAGCATGCTACTAGTTTGGTGACTAGATATCACCATTTTACTGTGGATGTGTGTTGTAATGCAGTGAATATCGACCTGGAACAAGAGATTGGGGTGCTGAGTTTGAATTTTAGTTGAATTCCTTGCATTGACTTGCGCACAAATAACCTTGGGAAAGGTATTAATCCATTTCTTCCCTCCAGTTATGGGTTAAATAATAGGACAGATTGGGTTCTATAGCCTTGGCTAGCAACCAGTCTACTGCAGAAAGTAATGGCAACCTACTGTGGGATAATCTTCTGCCTAGTCAGTCATGTGTTGAAAGAGACTTGATTGCCCAAAGCATGTATCATGTATGGCACTTAACTGACTGACTGTTGAAATAGCCAAATGCCTCTGTCGATTCTTCCACCCACATCTTTTGAACAGGTGAAGAGACTCATCCCTTGTTCCCTGTTTAGGATGTGGTTCCTGGCTTTCTCTTTTCCAATCTTCTCACTTTTCCTTATTTTTTTTTTTTTCAATTGGAGTAGATAGACTGTACTATCGCCCGGTTCACACTCCACCCATGTCTATTGAACAGGTGTAGAGGCTCATCCCTTGTTCCCTGTTTAAGATGTGGTTTCCAGCTTTCTCTTTTCCAATCTTTTCACTCTTACGTAGCCCCCTGCACACCAGTGGCCTTACCGCCTTGCCCAGGGTGATATGATTTTTTTAAAAAAAAAAGTTTCTTTTCTAGCACTTCAAACCTGTAGATCTTTCTTTTTGTTTCTTTGCTTCCCTGATAACTACAATCATCAAAAATTTAAATGAAGCAATTGCCATCTTCTGTTTTCTTGAATTCTGTTCATTATTTTGGTCTTTCTTCAATTCTCTCTTCGATCTCACTCTGTTTAGTCTTCTGTATACTAGTGGCATTATCACGTGATCTGTTTTACATCAGTCAATAATGTTAAATAATTTTGTAATCTTTTTCTGCCATTTTATGCTTCTGATATCAAACAATTGTTTATGACTAAAAGCCAGTTCTTGATTTAAGTTACAAGCTAACCAGACTACAGCTGATAATGCCAGGCGTCCAAAATCTTGTTGATAATTATGAGTAATTACTAATATTATATAATTTCCCTGTGTAATCCTCCTGTCAGTTATTTGACAATGAGACAAGGTCGTGGGTCATTTGGATTCAGATCTTTATAATTTAAAATATGTTTTATACTTTGAAATATTAGAGAATATAATGCTTTTTCTTTTAATTTTGATATATAAAACCTGAGAACTAAACAAAATTTTCCATGGGAATACAATCAAACCGAGTTATATCGGTATTAGTAATTTAGAAAATTTCATAAACAAAATGCCAGAAATTGAAATAGCATTGTACAAAACAAGCTAATTAATAAAGAATGCAACTGCAGGGACAAAAATAAATGCCCACTTCAAGGAATTTATAATACAAAAGAAGTCATTTAAAAAGCAAAAGTACATGACTTAAATGGTGAAAACAAAACATTTGAGATCAACCAAAACTACTTTTAAGATCTGGTGGTTCAGTCACAGGTTTAGATTTCAAATAGAAAACTTAAAAAAATTATATAAAATTGGCTATCCACATGGGGGTAATTGAAATTAAAGTATGGACAAAGAACTAGACATAACGTGGAGTCTAATGATAGCAGTCAAGCCTTAAACAGTGACAAAATATGTAGACTGCCAGGAAGAAAAGTTAGCTATTATGTTATTTCCAAACAAAAATGAATTACTGAATAAAGAACAGAAATGATGTTGAAGTGTAACCATACCATAAAATACCTGTTAGGGTCATACAACCATGGCTGAAAATGTTATTTCTTCTAATTGCTTAATCGGTTCAGCCGTTTCGGAGTCTATACATACACACACACACACACACGAACACAAGTTTCCATTTATAAATAAGTTGAGATATATATATATATATATATATAATTTCCCTTCTGCCAGGCTAAGGGGTTGGATTTTTTATTTTTATATGTCTTAAGATGTTCAGTAGTAGCTTTATTAATATATGTTGCTATCATTTTAGGCAGCGTACTTATATAAATTTTTGCCAACAGCCCACTATTATAATAATTCTCGAGTGTTCATGCAGAGCATGACTTGAATGCTTTTGCTTAATGACCGTGTGACCTTAATTCTTTTCCCTTGACCTCTGCTTTTAAGTACACTTCTTATATATTTATCTTGTCATAACTTTTATGATCTTTTGAGTCCAGCTTTTCTTCTTGGTGCATCATTAATTTTTTTTATCTTCTCTTCTTACAAGATTATCATAAGTTGGCCAATTTAATCCTTTCCTATTCAAAACTCATTTGGCATATCCAGATTTACTCTTGTCTGTTTAAGCAATATAATATTTGAGAACCAGGCAGAATGAATTGTTCTAGTGCCAGAAAAGGTATTTGTAGGTTAGAACTTGATATGAGGGATTAATCTTTCTCGTCAGAGCTGACGATGGATTTTATTCACTTGAGTTTTCATTTTTATATGATTAATAAAAAGACACTGAAAAAATACACACTGATAAGACATGAAAAAAGCAGAAGCCCCAAGATTAATATAAAATCCTCTTGTTTTAATCAAATACATAAAAGGTTAAAGGCCTATATCTTGAGCCTCAAACTTGCACCTGACTGCAAGTTGGACTTTTGATCAGTAATCCATTGCTATTCATGTTGGTAAAATGGTCATCTCCCTGTATTGCTCCAAAGTACTGACTCATTATGTGCAATAGGCCCAAAATAGTACTGTTGTCATATTTGTGCAGGAGCTGCCATGACCTCACTTTCCATCATCAAAATTTCAGAAATATTTTAAAAAACTTTCAAGCAAAAGTAGCACTGACTGCTCTTTGACTGAATGACAAATGTTTTCTTATAAAGAAATGGCTAATGTTAGAGATGAGAAAAGATAGAGATGAGAAAAGATACTACACTTTGAATCTACTGGCCATCCAACACTAGCATGATGTGACACAAGGTCAGTTTAATGTGGGGCACCAAGGCCAGGTCACAAAATATCAAAGTCCCCTGTAACAGTTGCATAACTATCGATCTCTTTAGTGCAGTGCAGGTGGTACTGCCATGGGCTAGATATCTTGCAATACCCCTTTTTTCTTCCTTTTGTTTTCGCTCCCCTTTTTTTCTTCCTTTTGTTTTCGCTCCCCTTTTTTTCTTCCTTTTGTCTTTGCTCCCCTTTTTTTCTTCCTTTTGTCTTTGCTCCCCTTTTTTCTTCCTTTTTGTTTTTGCTCCCCTTTTTTCTTCCTTTTTGTTTTTGCTCCCCTTTTTTCTTCCTTTTTGTTTTTGCTCCCCTTTTTTCTTCCTTTTTGTTTTTGCTTCCCTTTTTTCTTCCTTTTGTTTTTTTCTTTTTCTCCTTTTGTTTTTTTCTTTTTCTCCTTTTGTTTTTTTCTTTTTCTCCTTTTGTTTTTTTCTTTTTCTCCTTTTGTTTTTTTCTTTTTCTCCTTTTGTTTTTTTCTTTTTCTCCTTTTGTTTTTTTCTTTTTCTCCTTTTGTTTTTTTCTTTTTCTCCTTTTGTTTTTTTCTTTTTCTCCTTTTGTTTTTTTCTTTTTCTCCTTTTGTTTTTTTCTTTTTCTCCTTTTGTTTTTTTCTTTTTCTCCTTTTGTTTTTTTCTTTTCTCCTTTTGTTTTTTTCTTTTTCTCCTTTTGTTTTTTTCTTTTTCTCCTTTTGTTTTTTTCTTTTTCTCCTTTTGTTTTTTTCTTTTTCTCCTTTTGTTTTTTTCTTTTTCTCCTTTTGTTTTTTTCTTTTTCTCCTTTTGTTTTTTTCTTTTTCTCCTTTTGTTTTTTTCTTTTTCTCCTTTTGTTTTTTTCTTTTTCTCCTTTTGTTTTTTTCTTTTTCTCCTTTTGTTTTTTTCTTTTTCTCCTTTTGTTTTTTTCTTTTTCTCCTTTTGTTTTTTTCTTTTTCTCCTTTTGTTTTTTTCTTTTTCTCCTTTTGGTTTTTTTCTTTTTCTCCTTTTGGTTTTTTTCTTTTTCTCCTTTTGGTTTTTTTCTTTTTTCTCCTTTTGGTTTTTTTCTTTTTCTCCTTTTGGTTTTTTCTTTTTCTCCTTTTGTTTTTTTCTTTTTCTCCTTTTGTTTTTTTCTTTTTCTCCTTTTGTTTTTTTCTTTTTCTCCTTTTGTTTTTTGCTTTTTTTTATCTTCCTCTTTTATTTGTGCTCTGTCTGCAGACACATAAGTGAGTTGCATTCTGTATGAAAACACATAATTGAGATGAAATATAATTGATTGTAAATTGTTGATACCACTTTTTGATCCTAAACTAGCACCTCATGCAAGCTTGGGAGTCCAGTGGCCAATATGTTGCAATGATGACAACAAAGATGAGGACAGTAGTCTAAATGTAGATAACTTCTCAGCCCAGAACAGAACTTCAGACTGTGAGATGTAGATCCTGAAATTTTTGTTCATAAACAATTTTATTTTATAGGCTGATTGCTTTTTTTATATATTTATTTAGTTTTTATATCAAAGGTTAAATATTTATTTATTTATTTATTTTTTTCTTCCATCAATTCGATTTATATAATGATGGTCTGAGATATTTTGATTTGAACTTTAACTTGGTATTCTTAAAACTGCATGTTAGAACATTGGGCTGACTTTGATTCAGGCATTTCAAAAACATACCTTTAAAAGTTTGAGTGTAATTAATATAAATAACTCCTTATCTCAGAGATTCAAACAGAAATTACGGACATTATCTGTTAACCTTGCTACTAAGTTATGTATGTTGATTAGTTGACTTGTTATTGTCATATCTAAATATAACAAACATGTGTAAGTGTTTGCAAGTACTTTGGTTTTGTCAACAGACGATACGCGAGGACTTATGAGAGACATTTTCCTAAAATAATGACCAAAAAGAAAAGACAAAAGAGCTAGTGTTTTCTATGTGAAGGTTTTGTTTAAGCCAATATTTAGCTGGTGTTACTGCTTTATGCATAATATTTCCATTGCGGATTGAATGTAAGATTATATATATATATATATATATATATATATATTTGATTAATTACTTAGTTTTTGGTCATAATAAGATTAGACCAGTGCACATTTGTATTAAGTGTTCAATACAATTATATTGTAGAACTTTTGAATATTTTCCACTTGTAAATGAGTTATTATGCAACCTAGATTTCTTTTTTTTTTTTTTATAATCATTTCACCCCTGAGCAAGGCATTCCATTGCCACTTTTGCGCAGGGGGTTACATGGGGGGAAAGTGATGAGAAAGAATGGTTAGATATAGGAAATGTCAAAAGGAGGGTGATAGACTGGTAAAGATACCGAGAATGAGGGTTAGGTAAATGGTGAGTGTGTTGGGAGAATAGATGCAAGTTAGTGTGATAGGTGTCTATTGACCTTACATTTAAACTCCTGGAGATTGTAGCTGTCGGGAAAGCAGGCATGTGGAAGGGAATTCCACAGGCGGGAACTGTGAGAAAAAAAGCTGTTGGAGTAGAAATAACGGTTACATCTTACCTGTTTCACTGTCAAAGGGTGGGACCTAGTTGCTAATCTAGTATCACATGTAAATTCGTACCTAAGTGGCACCAATGATCTACCATGAGTGGCGTCTTCAGGCAATTTTCAATAATTAATTTTACCGTTTGCCTTTTTTTTCTTTTTAATAACGCTCACAAAACACTTATTCAAAAGTGTTTTGTGAGCGTGGCAGGGAATTCTTGAACATGCAACTTTTAAAATTACAAGAAATTGTAACGTTTATATATATATATATATATATATATATATATATAATTTTACTCCTTTTAATTGTCTGTTCATTTTGCTATAATGTAGATACTTTTGTGTCCTATCTTTTAGCAAATTGACAAAAATAATCAAGAAAAAACAAATGTAAATTATGTTTACCAGCTTGTGCATTTTAGTCATGTATACATGTGTGTACATATCCATGATTTTTTGAGATACATAATGAGGAAGGAGGGCTTGGAGAACCTGATACTCACAGGATGGATAGTGGGAAAAGAGAAACTGAAGGAAGCAGCACAAGATCTTGATAGGCTTGAGTAGGTGGATGGTGGAGAAGGGTTTGGGAGAGATACCAAGAGAGATCCATGATCACCTCCGTCCTGAAAGGACATCACACATATAAAAGGTACATGTGTGTGTTCATGTGGTTTGTTTGAAATTAAGTAGTTGGTTTGTCAGAAGAGTTTTTCCCCTGGCAGTGTTTGTCTGTTATTATAGTCGTGAATAATACACTAGCTACCAGACATCCTCACAGACCTTCACTTTTACCCTGCTTTAACTGGTAATGTTGTCATCCTATTTTCAAGGGGAACATTTTAAACAAACACAAATCTAAAAATTAAAATTAAAAAAAAAATAAAAATATTAAAAATAAAAATTGCAGAGAAAAGTAATCAAATGGGCATAAGTCATAAAACATAAAAATTTAAATATTCAAATATCTTTTATTTGAAATATTGTTAAAGTAAGTCTTTTTTTCTTTCTTTTTTTCCTTCTGCCTAATTTTAAATTTTAAGCTTTTCATGTTTAATTGGTTTTCTTTCTTTAATTCTTTTCTTTTGATTTTAGCAGAAATCCCTTGACTGGACTTTTACTACCATGTTTTTTTTTTTCTTTCAACTGGAGTAGATAAATCTAT
Organism: Ascarosepion bandense; assembly: GCA_037127315.1. Lineage (NCBI taxonomy): Eukaryota > Metazoa > Mollusca > Cephalopoda > Sepiida > Sepiidae > Ascarosepion > Ascarosepion bandense. The sequence goes on along the minus strand of JBBBDQ010001498.1, from coordinate 2,306,715 downwards.
CACCCGGTTCACACTCCACCCACCTCTATTGAACAGGTTAAGAGGCTCATCCCTTGTTCCCTGTTTAGGATGTGGTTTCCGGCTTTTCTCTTTGCCAATCTTCTCACTTTTTTTTTTTTTTTTCAATTGGAGTAGATAGATCTATCTATTGCGAAGTTCATACTCCACCCACGTCTATTGAACAGGTTAAGAGGCTCATCCCTTGTTCCCTGTTTAGGATGTGGTTTCTGGCTTTCTCTTTTCCAATCTTTTCACTATTACGTAGCCCCCTGCACATCAGTGGTGTTACCGCCTTGCTCGGGGTGATACAATTAAAAAAAAAAAATAAAAGATAATCATCTAACATGCAGAAGTTTCAGTAAAGACACCAGCTTCAAAGTTTCAGTATTTTTTATTCTTCCAATTCAATTCTTATATTCCAGACATGACAAAGTTAAAAATATTGTGGGTGATGAATTTTATTTCACCCTACAACTCCTTCCCCCACATATGAACCTTTATTCACCTCTCCCTATACCGTTTCTGACAAATATTCAGATCTGCTACACTCTTAGTTCCACTAGTTCAGACCTTCACAGCTAGAACCAGCTGTACTATGCACATGGAATTGATGCATCCTCATTACCTTCATGTTCCTCACCGGGTGCCCAACACTTTCAGCCATGTGCCACATCTAAGCTATACTTAGATTCCTTATTTATGATTTTCTGTCTCGCTCATTTTTTTTTTTTTTTTTTTATCAGAACTGTCACTGGATCAGACTCCCAAGATGATGCTTTCCTGATAACTAATTTTAAGTCTAGGGCAGTTCTGTTTGTTCTACATATCCTTATAAGGCTTACGTATTTCTTCCCTTTATACACTTAGAAAAATCTTATTCAATAACAACCTTGAGTGGCTTTTGGCTCTTGTGAATGTGCAGGTGATATAATGGATAGTAGTTCAGAATGAAAGATAGGAAAGCCGAGTTTTTAGTTGGGGTTCATTACATTCACTTAATCCATTTCTTTGCTCTATCTGTGTGTTAAATAGGACTATTTTTAATACAATATTCTTGCACCAAAAAGTAGATTTAAATGTTTTGGCTTTAAATAACACACAAAGGGTCGATTAAACTATATAAAAAAAAAAATCTGGGACCTGGGTAATTAAGTATTAAAAATTAAAATGTTAAAAATAAACAATTTCAACAGAATCTGTCTTTATAGATTTTGGCCCCCCACACCTTCTCTCTCTCTATAGCTTTGGGCCCCCCACACCTTCTCTCTCTCTCTCTATATTTTGCTTTTGGCCCCCCACACCTTCTCTCTCTTCTCTCTCTATAGCTTTTGGCCCCCCCCCTCCCCCCCCCCTCTCTCTCTCTCTCTATAGCTTTTGGCCCCCCCCTCTCTCTCTCTATGCTTTTGGCCCCCCACCTTCTCTCTCTTTATAGCTTTTGGCCCCCCACCTTCTCTCTCTTTATAGCTTTTGGCCCCCCCCACCTTCTCTCTCTTTATAGCTTTTGGCCCCCCCCCACCTTCTCTCTCTTTATAGCTTTTGGCCCCCCACCTTCTCTCTCTTTATAGCTTTTGGCCCCCCACCTTCTCTCTCTTTATAGCTTTTGGCCCCCCACCTTCTCTCTCTTTATAGTTTTCCCCCCCCCCTTTTGGCCCCCCACCTTCTCTCTCTTTATAGCTTTTGGCCCCCCACCTTCTCTCTCTTTATAGCTTTTGGCCCCCCACCTTCTCTCTCTTTATAGCTTTTGGCCCCCCACCTTCTCTCTCTATAGCTTTTGGCCCCCCACCTTCTCTCTCTCTAGCTTTTGGCCCCCCACCTTCTCTCTCTCTAGCTTTTGGCCCCCCACCTTCTCTCTCTAGCTTTTGGCCCCCCCACCTTCTCTCTCTTTATAGCTTTTGGCCCCCCCCCACCTTCTCTCTCTTTATAGCTTTTGGCCCCCCACCTTCTCTCTCTCTCTAGCTTTTGGCCCCCCACCTTCTCTCTCTAGCTTTTGGCCCCCCACCTTCTCTCTCTAGCTTTTGGCCCCCCCACCTTCTCTCTCTTTATAGCTTTTGGCCCCCCCACCTTCTCTCTCTTTATAGCTTTTGGCCCCCCACCTTCTCTCTCTTTATAGCTTTTGGCCCCCCACCTTCTCTCTCTTTATAGCTTTTGGCCCCCCACCTTCTCTCTCTTTATAGCTTTTGGCCCCCCACCTTCTCTCTCTCTAGCTTTTGGCCCCCCACCTTCTCTCTCTCTAGCTTTTGGCCCCCCACCTTCTCTCTCTAGCTTTTGGCCCCCCACCTTCTCTCTTTTTTCCTCTTTCTAGCTTTTGCCTTCCCTATCTCTTGTCCATTTTCTATTTCTTCTTTCCTTCAACATTTCTTGCTTCCATCTTTTTCTATTTCTTCCCAACTTTCTGCCCTAACTTTTTTCTCTCCACCCTACTTCTTTCCTCCATCCAACCACTGCCAAATTTTATTTTGATATTTTTTTCCTTTTTTTTTATTTTTTTTTATCTCATTTACACTTCCCCTCTTTTTTTTAATAGATTCTATTTGGTATACTTGGAGCCAAGACACTTCAACTCAATCTCAAAACTGCCCTGTCTCAGCCTGCCATGTTTTTTCCTCTCTTTTTACCCTGTGTGTCTTTAAAGAATCAACTGAAAGATGTCTGCAACATCATATCTATATATAGTTGCTCTAAATACATTTTTTTCTTTCTCACTCTCTCCACCTTCTCTCCTGTTCCAACTGCACATTTAACCCCCTCTCTATCTGTCTCTACTTTGTTTTGCCCGCTGACTAATTCACAGCATATTAGTACTTTTGTACTTAGACACTCAGCAGCTGAAGTTGGGATTTTCATCTTTTACCAACCAATATCATTTAATCATTTTTTTTTTGTCTACATATTTCTATTTATTCAGATTTTTTTTTCACATTTCGTCTTGCCTCTCTTCCTCTTTCCACTCCCCAACTCTCCCATTTCTATCTCTCCTTCTCTTTTCTTCTCTCTTACTCTTTGCTTCATGCCTCTTTTCCACATCACACTCTCACTTCTCTGTCACTTAATTTGTCACTTTTCTCTCTTTCTCCAAAGAATTCTTTTCACTTTCTCTTCCAATTGCCTTCTCCCTCTTCCTCCTTCCCTCTCTCTCTCCCTCTTCCTCCTTCCCTCCCTCCCTTCCTCCTTCCCTCCCTCCCTTCCTCCTTCCCTCCCTCCCTTCCTCCTTCCCTCCCTCCTTCCTCCTTCCCTCCCTCCTTCCTCCTTCCCTCCCTCTCCTCCTCCCTCCCTCTCCTTCCTTCTCTCTCTCCTCTCTCTTCCTCCTCCTTCCTCCTTCCCTCCCTCCCTCCCTTCCACTCCCTCTCCCTCCTTCCCTCTCTCTCTCCCTCCTTCCCTCTCTTCCTTCCTTCCCTTCCTTCCTTCCTTCCCTTCCTTCTCTCCTCCTCCCTCCCTCCCTCTCCCTCCCTCCCTCCCTCCTCCTTCCTCCTCTCTCTCTCTCTCTCTCTCCCACACACAAAATCTGCATTTACTGAATGGCATGTTTTTGACACTTAACTAATTCTATTATGCAATTATTAAATGTTATATGTTATGTAATTTTAAACTCAAAGTCAAGGAGCAATTTATATGCATGAGAATCACAGTCAAAATAAACTGTCTGACTCTAGTTGTCTTTCAATTGACACAAGTTGCTCTGGTAGTTATGGACTTTTGTCAGCAGGCTGTAGCTTTTTCATATTCTGTCCTGTTCATTTCAACATCTCAAATGAATCTTTGCTTTCAGCACCTTGTATGCTCAGGTTGTGTGTAACTTAATTTGATATACTTGAAGAAGAGGCCTGCATTTTGACCTGTTTGATTTATTTTACTGACTCTTGAAGCTTAGAATTATTTTAATTTTCATGTATTACATATATATATATGCACACACACACACACAACAGCTATGTCGGCTCTGCCACTTGTGTGGCATGGTACTAAGTACTGTTGCAGATATGGGTCTTCTAGCAGCCACCTACTTGACCCAGAGTAGAACTACCTCATCAAGGCAGTATCTTGGCTTCTGTGTTGAGTCTTTGTGAGAAGATGAATAGAAGCATGACATCGCCATCACTAGTGATCAATCCAAACACCTTTGTAACTGCCATCAGACGCATCTACCACTTTCTGAATCTTTTGCACCATACTTAGCCACCCAAACACTCTCCAATGTTCGTATTGGTGCTACTGGTATGAATGTTCTGGCACAGTGAATTGCATCATGGTGGTTTTTTTTGTCACAGATGGTGCCAAACTGACCCTACTATATTGTGCAGTCATCAAAAGCAATGCACATGGGAAAAAATATAAATGGTGCGACTATTTACCCATCGCATCCTGTATTATGTTTATTTTTATACTGATCCTTTTACAATTCTCTTAACTTAGCATAAAGAAACTGATTAAAGTCACCAAAAAGGTGCCATAGACTTTTCCTTACCAAGTTGTTTCGATCTCTTCCAGGATCATCCTCAGGAGTAAATTTGCATTTTGTTGTGATTTTTTTTTTTTTTTAACTGTGTATGAACATGTTGTTATAATTACCTTAAATTTATCTGTTATGACTTTTTCCTTTTCTGTAAAACAAGTTCTTTTAATATTTAATATAAGGTAGCTGACCAGAAATTGGTTGTATGTAAAATGTCATTAACTGTTTCTTATATGCATTTAATGTTACTGCTATACTCAACAAAATATCACAAGTGTAAGAAATGTTTATAATGAAGAAATATGAAAAAAAAAAGTATCATTTTAGTGATATATAAAATTGTTTTTTGTCTGAAAATGATAAATTATAATTTTACATCAGACAGTAACAAATGATAACTGTTACTATAACAGAAACTATTGTCAACTAAATTTGAAACCCGTACACAAATTTCACCATATATACTTTCAAATTATATATATTTTAATAATACTACATTATAAGTTTGATAGTATCTGGGGGTAAAAATGTTATGTTTTGCTGTGAAAATTTGCTTCCTTTATCATGTTCAGGATAAAATGAAAGACAAAACTAAGGAAAAGAGGGAACCCATAAGTTAAATTACTTCATATTGATAACCAAACACCAGAAAGGGTTTTGTTTCTTGCGTGTACACACATCTGCATGCTTCAATATGATGCAATGGTTTACGAGTTTCTTGTTAAATCAGTTACAACTAAATCACGATAGATATTTATGTAGGCATATACATATGTTTCATACATTCACACGTTTGTTATTCTATATATTTTTATTGTTATGACTCATTCTGTTTCATTGTTGCTTTTAGCCCTGTAGATGCCCTTGACCATGCTAGATGTTGCTGTTGCAATCATTGATAGCCTCAGATTCACTTTCACTTCAGAATAGTCTCTCTTCTACATTAGTTGCCAGTCTGTTGTGGAGTAGTTTTTGCACTGAAGGTTATAATTAGGCTATGAACTTCCGTTATCTTCCTGTTCCCTCTTATTAATATAGGAGGGAGAGTCCATTATCTGAGGAATAGGTGTGTTTCCCCATAACAGAGCCAAAGCTAGAAAGCCTAGTGTTTTGAAGAGTATTTGGGAGAAATTTGGTTGGGATTTTAAACTTGACTTAATGTTTACCCTTTATTTCCTGTTTAGGAATGTGTTTCTTCTGCCTTCTAAAACCTGTTTCAGCTCTGTTCTTTCTTACACTGTCTACACAATAACCCTCTATTTTGAATGGATCTTGGGCCTTGTATTGGGTGACCATTAGTTTAAAATAAAAAACATAGCTGCTATGCTACGCACACATCCTCTTTTTAGTGACCATTGAAAGAAATCCCTTTGTGTTGAGAAATGATTCTAGATAAATGGCTTGGCATATCTCTTAATATCAAAGCTTGTTCATGGACTGTTTTAATGGCCGCTATTGTTATCTATGATTGTTATAATGGCTGCATTGACAGAATGAAACTTGCCATCCTTTTCAGTTACATTTTTTTTTTTTTTTGTGGACTTTCAGCTGATATATTTGGTATTTATGTTTTCCCAGTTGTGTGCCAGGTTATAAAAGCTTCAATAGAATTAATACAATTACTCTATTATAATAAAAATAAAAAACCACTAGTGGAATACTTGTCTTACTCACAGAGAAAAATATGTTGGCATTGAAGTTCTTACCTCTCAACCGCATTTGGATGAGCACTTTGTCAGGGTTCTTAAAGTTTATAAATTTAAGTGCACTACTAGACTGGTGACAAGGTGTTCCCAAATTGGCTAGATATATCTGTTAATTTTATGCTAACTGTCTCTTTTCTTGTGGAACTCTCTTCCAGCTCTATGCTTTCCAGCCAGCTTCAATCTTCAAAGATTTCAATGCAATGTCACTGGCTTTCTACAGTCCTCCTGATTACTCGTTTGTTTTAGCTCTTTAGTAAAATTTCTGTTTTCTAATCCTTCCACACTCGCCTTGTGTCTTAGTGGCTTTACTTCCTTACTTGAGGTGAAATCGGGGTTATATATATAACTGAAGTTCTTTTTATCATTAGGCTAATTCCCTTTCCTATTCTGGACAAAGTTAATTTGAAATATTTACAAGTCTGCTTACTTGACTCTGTGAGAAACATTTTTCTAATGTTAAAAATAATAATAATAATAATAATGATGATTCAGCAAACTTGTTTACAGCCATATGTTGACACATTTTCCATATGCTCACCAAATGTCAAGCCTGGCCAGTGCCTAGATGGGTACCTGTTTGGAATTGCCAGGTATTGTGATGTGCAGGTTGTGCAATGGATAATGATTTGGAATTGTTAATTGGAGAACAGAGTTCCAATTCCTGCTTTCCCTCGAGATAGTTATGAATCCAACTCTTCTCCCTCCAGCTATGGGTTAATTAGTAAGACTTGTAATGCTAAACCAGTATTATCTCCCTCTATGAAAACAAAAAAATAGAAAATGAATAAATGAATCAGCAATCTTGTTAGGCTTGTTTAAATAATTCAGCACAGGTCTAATGAAATCTAATTAAACGGATTGTTTTAACTATTTTAAATAATTCCATAAAACTTTGATTTTTGCTTCGTTCTACTAATTTGTCATGTCAAATGACAATGGTTACTACAATTACTGCAGGAATTGAGAACTAAAATTGTCAGTATTTACATTATTCGCACTATTGCCCTCATCTTTGTTGCCATTTGTACGACGTTTTGGCCGTTGTATGCTCCGACCTTCTTCAGGTACTAGGAATTTCAAACCAAAATCTTTGTTACAATCATCGGGGTGTATGAACTCCATTCCTTGCGTAAAGCCTTGTTTGGAAGTTATGAGTTATCTCCCTCTAACCCTGCAAGTTACTTGTTCACCACTGCTATACCCCAATGATTGTAATAAAGGGTTTGGTTCAAAATTCCTAGCACCTGATGAAGGCTGGAGCATGCGACAGCCAAAACATCATACAAATGGCAATAAAGATGAGGACAATAGTCCAAATAATGTAAATGCTACCTCATCTCAGAAATATAGACAAATACTAAAATTGCCAGGTTTAAGATTATAGAATTCTCATTTTTAAGACACATCTTTTTCTTTATGTACGTTGTGGTGCAATGGACATTGACTTGAAACGACAAATCAGGGAGCAGAGTTTGCATTCCTGTTGAATTACTTGCATTCACTTATGAACAAATACCCTTGGGAAAGGTATTAATCCACCTCTTCCCTCCAGCTATGGGTTAAATAACAGGACAGATTCGGTTGTATAGCCTTGGTTGGCAACCACTACTGCAGAAAGCAATGGCAACCTACCGCGGGATAATCTTCTGCCCAGTCAGTCATATCTCTTTCGAGACATGATCACCCAAAGCATGTATCACATATGGCACTTAACTGACCTTTTTTTTTTTTTAATGTCCATGTGTGCCTTCTAATTTTGATGTCACATTTTCTGTCTATTAAAACACTTTTACAATTTTTTTATTGACAAATATTTACATTTTTGTATTGATTTTGATGTAGTTTGCATATTGGGTTCTTCCTTTCTGCTGACAACCATACATTGTGTCTTACAATTGATGTTTAATCCTTTCTCCTTGCTTTCCTTTACTATCTTCTGAAGGAGTTCTTGTAGTTTTTTTCTTGTTTGCTATCAACACTGTTTCATCTGCATATATAATGTTAAAATTGTAGCTGCCAATAATGAATGCTTGTAGGACTTCTCTTTCTTTCAGGATTTGTCTCACTAGCAAGGTTGAATAAGTCTGGCAAGAAGATATATCCTTGTCTTATGCTCTTTCCATTTTTGTGTATTTACTGAGCTAGTTTTCTATCTATATGCTGGCAGTTTGCTTCTAGTATTGTTCTAAGATTCTTCTGAAATAAGTAGTGCTTACAGAATTATAAAAAATGATGCATTTGCATAATCTGAAAAACCTAGGTCTACATCCATTTGCATTCCAATCCAGCTCTTCTCTATCCAGCTATGGGTTAAATAGCAGAACAGATTAGGTTCTATAGCCTTGGTTGGCAACCAGTCTACTGCAAAATGTAATGGCAAACAACTGCGGGAAAATCTTCTGTCCAGTGAGTCATGTCCCTTTAGACATGATTGGCGAAACGTATATCACATATGGCACTTAACTTACTGATATACATGCATGCTTTCTTTTGTCTTTCTCACTCTCTCTACACACGTTCTCACTCTCTCTACACACGTTCTCTCTCTCTCTCTCTCTACACACGTTCTCTCTCTCTCTCTCTACACACGTTCTCTCTCTCTCTCTCACACACGTTCTCTCTCTCTCTCTCTACACACGTTCTCTCTCTCTCTCTACACACGCGTTCTCTCTCTCTCTACACACGCGTTCTCTCTCTCTCTCTACACACGCGTTCTCTCTCTCTCTCTCACACGCGTTCTCTCTCTCTCTCTACACACGCGTTCTCTCTCTCTCTCACACACGCGTTCTCTCTCTCTCTCTACACACGCGTTCTCTCTCTCTCTCTACACACGCGTTCTCTCTCTCTCTCTACACACGCGTTCTCTCTCTCTCTCTACACACGCGTTCTCTCTCTCTCCACACACGCGTTCTCTCTCTCTCTCTACACACACACACGTTCTCTCTCTCTCTCTCTACACACACACACACGTTCTCTCTCTCTCTCTCTCTCTACACACACACACGTTCTCTCTCTCTCTCTACACACACACACGTTCTCTCTCTCTCTCTACACACACACACGTTCTCTCTCTCTCTACACACACACACGCGTTCTCTCTCTCTCTACACACACACACGTTCTCTCTCTCTCTACACACACACACCGTTCTCTCTCTCTCTACACACACACGTTCTCTCTCTCTCTACACACACACACACGTTCTCTCTCTCTCTACACACACACACACGTTCTCTCTCTCTCTACACACACACACACACGTTCTCTCTCTACACACACACACACACGTTCTCTCTCTATCTACACACACACACACGTTCTCTCTCTACACACACACGTTCTCTCTCTCTCTCTCTACACACACACACACACGTTCTCTCTCTCTCTCTACACACACACACGTTCTCTCTCTCTCTCTCTACAAACACACGTCTCTCTCTCTCACACACACACACGTTCTCTCTCTACACACACACACGTTCTCTCTCTCTCTCACACACACACACGTTCTCTCTCTCTCTCTACACACACACACGTTCTCTCTCTCTCTCACACACACACACACGTTCTCTCTCTCTCTACACACACACACGTTCTCTCTCTCTCTCTCTACACACACACACGTTCTCTCTCTCTCTACACACACACGTCTCTCTCTCTCTCTACACACACACACGTTCTCTCTCTACACACACACACACACGTTCTCTCTCTCTCTACACACACACACACGTCTCTCTCTCTCTCTCTCACACACACACGTCTCTCTCTCTCTCTACACACACACACGTTCTCTCTCTCTCTCTACACACACACACGTTCTCTCTCTCTCTCTCACACACACACACGTTCTCTCTCTCTACACACACACGTTCTCTCTCTCCCCCACACACACACACACGTTCTCTCTCTCTCTACACACACACACACGAAGTTCTCTCTCTCTCTCCCCCCACACACACACGTTCTCTCTCTCTCTCTACACACACACGTTCTCTCTCTCTCTCTACACACACACGTTCTCTCTCTCTCTCTACACACACACGTTCTCTCTCTCTCTCTACACACACACGTTCTCTCTCTCTCTCTCTACACACACACGTTCTCTCTCTCTCTCACACACACACGTCTCTCTCTCTCTACACACACACACGTTCTCTCTCTCTCTACACACACACACGTTCTCTCTCTCTCTACACACACACACACACGTTCTCTCTACACACACACACGTTCTCTCTACACACACACACACGTTCTCTCTCTCTGTACACACACACGTTCTCTCTCTCTCCACACACACACGTTCTCTCTCTGCACACACACGCCTCTCTCTCTGTACACACACACGTTTTCTCTCTCTGTACACACACGTTTTCTCTCTGCACACACACACGTTTTCTCTCTGCACACACACGTTTTCTCTCTCTGTACACACACACGTTTTTCTCTGTACACACACACGTTTTCTCTCTGTACACACACACGTTTTCTCTCTCTGTACACATGCACGTTTTCTCTCTCTCTGTACACACACACGTTTTTCTCTCTGTACACACACACGTTTTCTCTCTGTACACACACACGTTTTCTCTCTCTGTACACACACACGTTTTCTCTCTCTGTACACACACACGTTTTCTCTCTCTGTACACACACACGTTTTCCCCCACACACACACACGTTTTCTCTCTCTCTGTACACACACACGTTTCTCTCTGTACACACACACGTTTTCTCTCTGTACACACACACGTTTTCTCTGTACACACACACGTTTTCTCTCTCTGTACACACACGTTTTCTCTCTCTGTACACACACACGTTTTCTCTCTGTACACACACACGTTCTCTCTCTGTACACACACACGTTCTCTCTCTCTCTCTACACACACACGTTCTCTCTCTCTCTACACACACACGTTCTCTCTCTCTCTACACACACACACGTTCTCTCTCTCTACACACACACGTCTCTCTTCTCTCTCTCTCTCTCTCTCTCTCCACACACACACACGTTCTCTCTCTCTCACACACACACTGTCTCTCTCTCTCTCACACACACACGTTCTCTCTCTACACACACACACACACACACACACGTTCTCTCTCTCTCTCTCTCTCACACACAAATGTCTCTCTCTCTCTCTCCACACACGTTCTCTCTCTCTCTCTCTCTACACACACGTTCTCTCTCTCTCTCTCTCTCTCTACACACACGTTCTCTCTCTCTCTCTCACACACACGTTCTCTCTCTCTCTCTCTCTCTACACACGCCCTCTCTCTCTCTCTCTCTCTCTCTCTCTCACACACACACACACACACACACACACACGTTCTCTCTCTCTCTACACACACGTTCTCTCTCTCTCTCTACACACACGTTCTCTCTCTCTCTACACACACGTTCCTCTCTCTCTCTCACACACACGTCTCTCTCTCTCTCTACACACACGTTCTCTCTCTATCTACACACACGTTCTCTCTCTCTCTCTCTCTACACACACGTTCTCTCTCTCTCTCTACACACACGTTCTCTCTCTCTCTCTCTACACACACGTTCTCTCTCTCTCTCTCTACACACACGTTCTCTCTCTCTCTCTCACACACTTCTCTCTCTCTCTCTCTCTCTCACACACACGTTCTCTCTCTCTCTCTCTACACACACGCTTCTCTCTCTCTCTCTCTCTACGCACACGTTCTCTCTCTCTCTCTCTCTACGCACACTTTCTCTCTCTCTCTCTACGCACACGTTCTCTCTCTCTCTCTGTACGCACACGTTCTCTCTCTCTCTCTGTACGCACACGTTCTCTCTCTCTCTCTCTGTACGCACACGTTCTCTCTCTCTCTCTCTGTACACAACGTTCTCTCTCTCTCTCTCTGTACACAACGTTTTCTCTCTCTCTGTACACAACGTTTTCTCTCTCTCTGTACACAACGTTTTCTCTCTCTCTCTCTCTGTACACAACGTTTTCTCTCTCTCTCTTCTGGATATAATGATAAACTACATTATGCAGCAATGTTTAGAGGAGTGTGAAACGGTCTTAATTTCTGCTGTTAAAAGGTATGTCCTGAACAGGTGCTATCACCCTGATCAGGACATACCTATCAGCAAATAGTTAACCCCTAAATTGGAGCCAAAACACTATGAAAACAGACTTTGATAGTAACAATTCAAGCAATACATTTTGGAGAAGAAAATGCTACCCGCAATATAAAAAAAGAAAAAATATATATCGAACAGTTTTAAATTAATGTTTTGGACGGAAAAAGTTTCTTTTTTCTCTCCTCATTCTATACTCACTCTGAGATATATATATATATATATATATAAGCAATGTATCAGGTTTGCAACAAAACCTCTTTAAAAACAATTTCCTTGAAACCGGATCTGCAAACTAGTTTCTTACAAGGAATACATATTCTATTCATACAAATCTATTGTAAAGATCTTGTCGGCATTAAATAACCTGTTGAGGTTGATATGCCATAAACAAACAAACCTCTCTCTCTCTCTATCCCTCTCCCTTTTATTTATCTCTTTTTCTCTCTCATTTATCTTTGTCATCTTTCTCTATGTAACTAGTACTCTACCATCTCTCTGTGTGCTACATGTTAGATGAAGCTACAATTGCAGGATAGTTTTCTGCCACAGGCACAGTTTTTCTTACTGCTTGACTGGTTGCTAACTATGGTTATAGGTCCCAGTCTGTTTTATTTAAGCATAATTGGCGAGAGAGGAGATGGCTTAATACCTTTCCCAATAGTATTTGCACAAAACTGAATCTAACGAACACTACTTGAATTCCATCTCAGCTCCATGATTTCTTATTCCAACGTATTATCCATTGCATTAACTGCATATCCACATTCAAACTTGCAGTTCCAAGCATATCCCATATAATTACTGAGCAAGCTTGATGTTGCTTAACTTTGATTAGACAAGAACTCTGGTGTTTCAACATGACAGGAACATTAAATATATATATACTAGCAGTATAGCCCGGCATTGCTCGAGTATAATGAAAGATTTAAAACTAATCCATGGTCCTGGAGCTCAGACTCTTTGGATGTTGGCACGAAATACTAAAAAGCAATAGTTGTTTCCACTTAAAGCGAAACCTTAGACTGAAAGAAAAATGAATTGATGTAAGTGAAATTTTGATTTCCTGGTATCCATATCAAATGAGTTTTTTTTGTCCTAAACTGAATTTTGAAGGCTAAATAAGTCCTCTGAGTAAATGGTATCATCGCTGAGACTAAGAACTTCAATTATATTTACTTAAAGCCAAACCCGAAGCAAAAACTAAAATAAAAGGGCTGAAAAAATACAGATATACAGGCAGATAAACACTCACATACAAATATCTTGCCTTTTATTTATATATATATATATATATATATTATCAATATTCTGCACTATTGTAAGAACTGCAACCTTGAAACTTCTGAATATCGTTTGTCTTTGTCTATGAGTGTATCAAATTTGATTAAAATCAGACCACTCCTTCTATAACCTGATTTTTTTCGATTATCGATTTTCGATATTTATCGGGGGTAGCTCAACACAAAATCTAGCTAAGAACACTCGCAGACGCTTATCGTACAACTGTGTAAATTTTCAAGAAAATCAGTTCAGCCGTTTTGGAGTCTATAGGTAACAGATACACACACAGTTCCATTTATAAATAAGTTTTTATATATATATATATATATATATATATATATAATTATGGCCCTGTCATGTTGAAATTCCAATCACCTGAAGAAGGACAGAGCATACAACAGTCAAAACGTTGTCAATGGAAATATTCTAATAAAGACAAGCCCCCCACCCAATATATATATATATATATATATACATATCTATACTAGCAGTTTAGCCTGCTTTCACCCGGGTAGTTTAAGGAATAAGAATAAAAAACATGAATTTACATAGCAAATACTTACACAACGTCCACCCTCGTCACTTTTATAGATAACAATGTAGAATGTCTCTATTGGCTTAGGGTGGGGCAACATAGATAATATAAAGTGGGGTGATCGATTCAATATTATAATCAATGCATGAACTGATCCCTGACTTTGTGGGGTGATAATATATATTTTTCTACCCCTAATTTTGACTTTCTGAAAAATTTCAAGAAGTTGTTTGCATTCTAAAATTTGAATCTACATCTGAGTACAACTCCCGTCAAGCTAGACCGCAAGACGCAGATGCTAAGTCAAATCTATCAAACAAACAAATGTTTACACACTGTCTATCCTCATCACATATATATCTATATTTATATATAAGAATAATTTGGAGATGATTATGATTTACTGATACAAGTTCTATTGATTAACCTATTGCTGGTGGGGGAGAAGAGGATTCATACCTTTTTCAAGGTTATCAATATAAGTGAATACAATGAACCTGACTGGAATTGGAACTCAGCTCTTAGTTTTCCAATTTCAAACTGTTTATTCATGCCCACAGGTTAATACCAATTTTATTAATAAAACTGACTTTCATTATATCTGGGATATGTGGGATAGATATATATATATATATATATATATATATATACATACACACACACATACTATAGTCATTTGCAGGCAGATCTGTTTTGCTGTATTACAGCTCATCAGTATGGCTTAGACTCTGTTCGCTTCCTAACCCAGGATTGAAACTCGAGCTAATCGGCGTCAGTTGGCGATTCTACCCCTAGGCCAAGAGCGTCCGGTAGAAGGCAGGCTTTTTTAGTGCTTATAAACACGCCCAATAGCTAGAATGCTCCAATTCATTATCGAATGAATAATGTGTATATGCCGGGGTAGCTACTGTTTACAAAGTCTCCCAATAAATTTGAGGTTTGTAAGTAAGTTTTTGTTTTTCCCAGCAGTAATAATATTCCTGTGTCCGAAAAGACATGGTGAACCACATTTTTGTGGAAAGTTTCTTAAATGTCGAGGCAATTGTTTATTATGATTAATGCTATCAGTTATGATCATTGTTATTAGAAAAAGCCAGTTCCACCCACATTATTAAAAATTAATTAAAACTGAATTTTAAAAAATTTAACAAATTATCCTGCTCTTATTGCAATTAACATTGATATTTAGGATGATTATTTCGCTATTTATGTAATTGTAAAAAGTATCATTTGGCAACTATAAGTGACTACTGCTAACATATTAAAATAATGCCTCTATTATTGTTTGCATGGCAATAAATTGTAAGTTATTTTTTTATTTTTTATTTTTTTTATCATCTCACCCCAAGCAAGGCATACCACTGCCACTATTGCGCATGGGGTTACATAGGAGAAGGTAAAGAGGAGTGGTTAGACATAGGGAATATTAGGAGGAAGGTGACAGATGAGTAAGGATAGTGAGGATGAGGGTTGGGCAGATGGGAAGAGTGTTTGATAGAATGGAAGCAGGTTAGTGTGTTAGGTGTCTATTGACCTTACATTTAAACTCCTGGAGATTGTAGCCATCTGGGAAGCAATCCCACAGTCGGGATGTGCGAGGAAAGAAACTGTTGGAGTAGAAGTTAGATGATGCACTAAAATAAGTAATCATTTTAAGTTCTCTGAATATTTATAAGCATTAAAAAAAGTTTTGTTTTAATTTTTTTTTTTTTAATCTATAGAAGATTATAATAGATTTAATGATGACAAATGTAAATATTTTTTCCAATTATTTAATATCTTTTGCTTAATGTTACCTGTCAGTAATTGCTATCTGAAAGACAAGAGCAATCAAAATTAGTAGCTTCCTCACTAGTACTATTCTAGCTAACTAGAAAGACATGAAAATCTTGCAGTTTTCCTATGTAAATTTTTAACAAATCTTAACTCTTAAGTTAATGATTGAGTTCTACAACAATAAGAATTCCATTGAAATTCCCTTGTGTCATTAAATATTTGAGCTTGACACCATTAACAAAATATTGTGATAACAATCATAAATATGAATAACAGTTGTTATTTTAAGTAGGTACCAATGAAAAGATTTCAAATTGATAACTTTTGTTGGAACAGGCATTACTTTTATCTTCCCTTTTATTTCTTTCTTACATTTTATCAAAGTTTTTCTCCTTGCACATGAACAAAACTAAACATTCCATTATTAATAAGGATGTTAAACACTATCTTTTATTTCTTTCTTTCTAGCCAAATCTTCATTTTATGAACTATTCTCTTTGTATTAATTTAAAAATAATTCAGCAGAAGTTATTTCAATTTATGGTAATTGTATTTTGGATGATTGCTTATTGTTGTTGTATACTGAGCTTTTGAAAAATGGCAATTTTGTTGCCATTACACCTTGGCTTTTTAGCTAAGATCAAAATGTAGTATCAGTTCTTATCAACTGTCTCTCTCTCTCTTTTTATATATATATATATATATATATACATATAATCTTCATTTCTGTTTCCCTTCAGTATTTTTTTCTTTCATTTTCTCAGTGAAACCAAGTAATATATATATATATATATTCCCTTCTTTCCTCATGATCGAAATAAGGAATAGTCCGTTATTTATTAGGGATTTCCAGGGCATAGCATTCTTGCTAACTAACAAATGGAGCAACAAACAACATGAGAAGTTTTGTATCCTGATATATTACTACAACTAACAATTCATTTATAATGTAAATTTGTTTATATTAATAGATATAAATTGTCCTCAATTTTTTTAATCTCTATCCTGTGTTTATTTTTAATAAATTCACTTCAAACAAGGCTTGTGTGCCACTCAAATTTGAGAGTTTGAGTTACAATGAATGTGTTGACTGTTGCATGATAGAAATGAAAGAGAAGTTGGTGAAGGTTATGATGTTAAAGAGAGATTAGGATTAACTTGAAGAGGTTGACATGGCAGTATTTCAGGGAGCACTCAAATGGTAGTCAGTTTTCACAAAGTGGCAGTTGCTGTCAAGTGGCGGGAAGTCTGTCCAAGTGAAACTTTCTTCTTACATTTGGAACATATGGAAAAATGTAGGTGATTCAACTTGCAGCAATATTGTGCCATAAATATCTGAATGGTGGATATCCAAAAGAATGGAGCCCTTCTGAATATTTGCCATGGAATTAGTGACAGACTTGTAACATTGCATCTGTAAAAACCAAAATGATGCTGTAAAGTGGAGAACAAATTTCATTCCGCCACCCAGTATATGCACACAACAAGACTGCATAAATAATTTTCAATTCTATCAAGGCTGGAATGTTGAGCTCTACTACTACTACTACTACAATATCTACCACTACTACTGCTACTACCACCATAATATCTACCACCACCACAATATCTACCACCACCACTACTACTACTACAACAACCATAATATCTACCATTACTACAACAACCATATCTCCCATTACTACTACTACTACCATAACATCTACCACCACTACTACTACCATAACATCTACCACTACTACTACCATAACATCTACCACCACCACTACCACTACTACTACCATAACATCTACCACCACCACAACTACTACCATAACATCTACCACCACCACAACTACTACCATAGCATCTACCACCACCACAACTACTACCATAGCATCTACCACCACCACAACTACTACCATAACATCTACCACCACCACAACTACTACCATAACATCTACCACCACCACAACTACTACCATAACATCTACCACCACCACTACTACCATAACATCTACCACCACTACTACTACCATAACATCTACCACCACCACTACTACTACCATAACATCTACCACCACTACTACTACTACCATAACATCTACCACCACTACTACTACTACCATAACATCTACCACCACTACTACTACTACCATAACATCTACCACCACTACTACTACTACCATAACATCTACCACCACTACTACTACTACCATAACATCTACCACCACTACTACTACTACCATAACATCTACCACCACTACTACTACTACCATAACATCTACCACCAACATCTACCACCACCACTACTACTACCACCAACATCTACCACCACCACTACTACTACCACCAACATCTACCACCACCACTACTACTACCATCAACATCTACCACCACCACTACTACTACCATCAACATCTACCACC
Source organism: Ascarosepion bandense (assembly GCA_037127315.1). Lineage (NCBI taxonomy): Eukaryota > Metazoa > Mollusca > Cephalopoda > Sepiida > Sepiidae > Ascarosepion > Ascarosepion bandense. Next base: position 2,288,453 of record JBBBDQ010001498.1, on the reverse strand, counting down.
ACCACTACTACTACCATCAACATCTACCACCACCACTACTACTACCATCAACATCTACCACCACCACTACTACTACCATCAACATCTACCACCACCACTACTACTACCATCAACATCTACCACCACCACTACTACTACCATCAACATCTACCACCACCACTACTACTACCATCAACATCTACCACCACCACTACTACTACCATCAACATCTACCACCACCACTACTACTACCATCAACATCTACCACCACCACTACTACTACCATCAACATCTACCACCACCACTACTACTACCATCAACATCACCACCACCACTACTACTACCATCAACATCTACCACCACCACTACTACTACCATCAACATCTACCACCACCACTACTACTACCATCAACATCTACCACCACCACTACTACTACCATCAACATCTACCACCACCACTACTACTACCATCAACATCTACCACCACCACTACTACTACCATCAACATCTACTACTACTACTACTACCATCACTACTACCATTACATCTACCACCACCACTACTACCACCACCATTTACATCATCTTCTACTACCACCACTACATTTACATCATCTTCTACTACCACTATATCATGATGTAAACTTGTTTATAACAATGAACTTAGTGATGAATGTAACCTGGTTCAAATTATATAATTTCTGCTTAATATTATCAGCAGGTTATTTGTTCAGTGTTCACAATAGTAACTTGTTGTACTACTACCACTAGTATTGCCATTATCACCATGACCACTATTACTAGTATCACTGCCATCATCACCATCATTATCACCATAACTAACACTGCTACTATTACCACAACTGCCATTACTATCCATCACTACTACAAATTATTATTATTAATGATAATGTCAAGTTTTGTAACAATGGATGTAAATTGTTTTAACATTTATATCTTTTGTTTAATGTTCTCATTTGTTCTCTAGAACAACCCTGCAGTAAACTGATCAGTAATAAATGACTCTCACTCTTATTTTCTCTCTCTCTCTTTATATATATATATATATATATATATATATATACAGGGTGTTCATAAAGTTCGTGTGCATTTAAAAAAAATTATAACTTTATTTGTATTTGCGATAGGAATAATTTGTAAAAAGGATTAGTAACAAGTAAATCTATATTTTTTAAGGTTTAAGTTTCTACATGTCCTCCATCATTAGCAATACGAAGGGTAATACGATTCTGCAGTTATATATTTGCCAACTGATTTACAGTAATACCTAAAATCGCATAAGTTATTTTAGCTTTCAAATCTTCTAGGGAACTAGGTTTAGTTGCATACACAATTGTTTTTACGTGTTCCCATAAAACAATCTAATGGAGTCAAATGTGAAGGCCAATATAATGGTCTACCCCTTCCGATCCATCTGTTTACTTATCTAAAAATTGTTGCAAATTTTATGATAAAGAATTATTCAATAACTATACTTAAAACTAAGTACATTAAACTTTAATATATTTTTTACAGATTATTTCTATCACAAATACAAATAAAGTTATAAATTTTTTAAAGTGCACACAGACTTTATGGACACCCTGTATATCTCTCTCTTATACATATATATATAATCTAATTTTTGTTAATCAAAAGCCTCCAAATCTATTTAGCCAAAGTCATTTATTTCACTGCAATCTGACTGGGATTGACACTTAAGCTTCTCTGAATGTTTTTCTAATCGACTCCTCTTGACCCAATAAACACAAATATTGTCCATGTTTTTATTGTAAATATATTTACTTTGAGACTTCATCAGGGTTAATTCTGTTTGCTTACTTGACTTATCCCTACTCTTGATGAAATTTTACTTCAATGAGCTTTCCTCCTTGCATGAATTTAAGTGTACTACAAGACTGACAACTAAGTTTCATTGTTTTATTGTTGAAATAGAAAGAAACAACCATAAGTTCTATTCTAATAGTTTCTTCTCTTGAATTTCTTGCCTGTGGAACTCATCTGGCTTCTTGCGTTCCTGTTACCAATGATCTTCAAAACTTCAAATACATCACTTGCCATCTTCTGTCTTCCTGAATTCTGTAATTTCTCTTCACTAATGTTTTCTTCGATTCTTTCCATCTTGATTAACTCTTTGAATCAGAGTGGCGTTATCACTTGCTTGGCATAAAATGATTAAAAAAAAAAAAATTACATTTATATGGCTTTTGTCTCTTACCACGTTTTTGCTAGTAAAAATAGTGGAAGACTGTATTTCTAGCCATGGACAATAGAATTGGAACATTCTGCATCCGTAAATGAACTAAAGGGTTCAGTTTGAAATCCCCTGTAGGTTAACTAGTTTGACGGACCTGAAGAATGGTGATAGGCACAATCATCAAACCATATGATTATTAATGTGTATTTATATGTTTCCTGTCCCATTTTTTAGATGGAAGGGAGGTAAACTACTTTAGTAAATTTAAGTGATTATTGAAATGAAGGAAAATAATGCAAATAAAATATTAATCTGTGTTTATGTAAAACTAGTTCCTGAGCAAAATGGACCGTTTAATTAATCTGTTCTTTTATATTTGTTTATTAAATTGTCATTGTCTAAGCCTTTCATGTGAAGTACTCAAATACTTTTGTCTGTTAAGTGATTGTCTAGCTTCATATTGGTTTTGAAATAGGCTTTGTCGTAGCCAACTTTTGTTTTTTTTCTTCTAAGAAATATTTCCATTTCACTTTTAAATTAAACACAGACTATTTTTAACATAAAAAAAATGCTGAGCAAAAAGTGATTTATATGATAGAAGTAATCGATGAATCATAAATACCATTTAATTTTTTTTTTAATATACAGATTGGCTTAATTAAATTGTTCAGAGACCTATTTTAGTTGTGAATTCTTTCTCTGTTTCACATCTTTTTCATTGTTTCACATCTCACTATTAAAACTTTCTAAGAATTACCATCATTTTTGGTGGCATGGGTTCACTAGTGTAACAACAAAGATGAGAATATTTGTCTGAATGTAAATAAGGTTGATTGTATACATGCATGTTGACAATGCAATTCTTTCTGTTTTCTATACATGGCCTTGCTACAGAGCAACTTATACAGATGGATACAAAGTTTCAACTAAAACGGCTGCTGCTATTAATCATAACAAAAAGCAAATGAAACTGCATGATGATACTTCCGTTATTACAGTGGAACTGCAAACCCTGAGGACGGCCTCTGTTCTTAGGAGCTTTGTAGAGCAGCAGTTGATGATGTTTCGGCTCTCTGTTCTCTCTGGTTGCCCTAATAGAAACTAACCACCCTTGATTTGCAGAAGATTCATAATGACTTTGTGACATTACAAAAATCCATTGTTTAAGCATGGATATCAGGCCACGGTGGCATAAGGAGTAATGATCAAGTAGATGAACCACCCAAAAAAAACAAAAAAACAATGGAAATACCTAATATATAATTTATATCAGTCAATTAATTGCCATACGTGATACTCACTTAGGTGATCATGTTTCTTTCAAAACATGAATGACCAGGCAGATTTTCCTGCAATCGGTTGCTATTACTTCCTATGGTAGACTTGTTGCCAACAAAGATTGTAGAACTCAATCTGTCCTGTTATTTAACTCATAGCTAGAGGAGAAGTTAAGAGTATTTGCATGTAAGTGAATGTAATGAATTTAACTGAAATTCAAACTTTTTTTAATTTAAAAGAATTTTGTATTTTTCTAAAAATCTTCTCTTTTTCCTCTCTCTCTTTCCTCTTTTCCTCTCTCTCTTTCCTCTTTTCCTCTCTCTCTTTCTCTTTTCCTCTCTCTCTCTCTCCTCTCTCTCTCTCTCTCTCTCTCTCTCTCTCTCTCTCTCTCTCTCTCTCTCTCTCTCTCTCTCTCTCTCTCTCTCTCTCTCTCTCTCTTTTCTCTCTCTCTCTTTTCTCTTTTCTCTTTTCTCTTTTCTCTCTTTTCTCTCTCTCTCTCTCTTTTCTCTCTCTCTCCTCTTTTTCCTCTCTTTCCTCTTTATTCCTCTCTTTCCTCTATTCCTCTCTTTCCTCTATTCCTCTCTTTCCTCTATTCCTCTCTTTCCTCTATTCCTCTCTTTCCTCTATTCCTCTCTTTCCTCTATTCCTCTCTTTCCTCTATTCCTCTCTTTCCTCTATTCCTCTCTTTCCTCTATTCCTCTCTTTCCTCTATTCCTCTCTTTCCTCATTCCTCTCTTTCCTCTATTCCTCTCTTTCCTCTCTCTCTCCTATTCCTCTTTCTCTCTTTCCTCTCCTCTCCTATCCCCCCTCTCTCTCTATCCCCCCTCTCTCTTTCCCCTCTCTCTTTCCACATTATAGGGTTACTAAAAGAAATAGGAATTCTTAAATTTTGTTTATTTATGGGTAAATAGGACTGATTTAAATGACGCCAATTCAAACAATCTATCTGAAATGAATTGTAGCTTCTAAAGCTAAACCTCTCCAACTATTGGATGAAAGCAATAATAACAAAGTATATATTTACATTGTGGTGCAGCGGATATTGGCTCGGAATGTGAAATTGGAGAGCCAAGTTCAAATTCTCGTTAAATTCATTGCATTCATTTACACGCAAATATCCTTGGAACAACATATCTCTTCTCTTTCCAACTATAGCTTAAACATCAGGAGAAATTAGGATCTACAGCATTGGTTGGCAACTAGTCTATGGTAGAAAGAAATGGCAACCTACTGTGGGAAAATCTTCTGCCCAGTCAGTCGTGTCTCTTTTGAGACATGATCATCCAAACATGTATCACATATGGAATTTGACTGACTGATGTTTTCATCTGGTTGGCATAGAATGACCCATCAGGGTTGACATGCCATTAAACAAAATCTAACCAAACCAATCATTTTGTTTTATGTTATTTCAGAAATGTTACTTGCAATAACTAATGAACTGGATTTGTTCAAAGAAAAAAAAGCTCTATCGTTTATATGTTGTATCTTAGTTCTCATCACCTGTCTCTATTGTATTTCCTGTTTATCCTTTCTGGAGTCTTTCTGTCTCAGGTTGACATCACACCACCATTCTTCTAAGAGCTTGTTTAAATGGTCCAAGTCGACATTAAATGGTCCAAGTCGACATTAAATTTATTTAAAATGAATTTTAGCTACCAAACAGTCCCCCACCAACTTCAATTATTGGCTAAATGAAAAGTATATATGTAATGTATGCATTCATTTGGTTGGTGTAAAATGACCTATCAGGATTGACAGGTCATTAAAAAAAAAAATCTAGCCAACCAAACCTACACACTGTCAACCTCATTATTATATTCTATAGCAAAGCCTTTAAAAATAGCACGGACGAGGACGAATTGGACTCGCACACAAACAACATCCTCTGAAAAACATTAACCAGAAGAGAATGCTTAATATTTGTTTTTAATGCTAACAGGTTTTGTAAACGGGTTTTTCCTCTTCCCTTTTTTCTCTCTCGTCCTTTTCTTTTTTTCTCTCTCTCTTCCTTTTCTTTCTCCTCTCTCTTCCTTTTCTTTTTCTCCTCTCTCTTCTTTTCTTTCTCTCTTCCTTTCTTTCTCTCTTCCTTTTCTTTCTCTCTTCCTTTCTTTTTTCTCTCATCCTTTTCTTTTTTTCTCTCTTCCTTTTCTTTTTTCTCTCTTTTCTTTTCTTTTTTCTCTCTTCCTTTTCTTTTTCTCTCTTCCTTTTCTTTTTCTCTCTTCCTTTTCTTTTTTCTCTCTTCTTTTTCTTTCTCTCTTCTTTTTCTTTTTTCTCTCTTCTTTTTCTTTTTTTCTCTCTTCCTTTTTCTCTCTTCCTTTTTACTCTCTCCTTTTTACTCTCTTCTTTTTACTCTCTTCCTTTTTACTCTCTTCCTTTTTACTCTCTTCCTTTTTACTCTCTTCCTTTTTACTCTCTTCCTTTTTACTCTCTTCCTTTTTACTCTCTTCCTTTTCTCTTTCTCTTCTCTTTCTCTCTTCCTTTTTACTCTCTTCCTTTTTACTCTCTCTCTTCTTTCCCTCCCTCTCTCTTCCTTTACTCTCTCTCTTCCTTTTTACTCTCTCTCTTCCTTTTTACTCTCTCTTCCTTTTTACTCTCTCTCTTCCTTTTCTCTCTCTTCCCTTTTCTCTCTCTCTCTCTCTTCCTTTCTCTCTCTCTTCCTTTTCTCTCTCTCTTCTTTCTCTCTCTCTTCCTTTTCTCTCTCTCTCTCTTCCTTTTCTCTCTCTCTCTTCTTTCTCTCTCTCTCTTTCTTTTCTCTCTCTCTCTTCTTTTCTCTCTCTCTCTCTTCTTTTCTTTTTCTCTCTTCTTTTCTTTTCTCTCTCTTCTTTTTCTTTTCTCTCTCTTCTTTTCTTTTTTCTCTTCTTTTTCTTTTTTCTCTCTCTTCTTTTTCTTTTTTCTCTCTCTCTTCCTTTTCTTTTTCTCTCTCTTCCTTTTCTTTTTTCTCTCTCTTCTTTTCTTTTTCTCTCTCTTCTTTTTCTTTTTCTCTCTCTCTTCTTTTTCTTTTTTTCTCTCTCTCTCTCTTCTTTTCTTTTTTCTCTCTCTCTCTCTTCTTTTTCTTTTTCTCTCTCTCTCTTCTTTTTCTTTTCTCTCTCTCTCTTTCTTTCTTTTCTCTCTCTCTCTCTTTCTTTCTCTCTCTCTCTCTTCTTTTTCTTTTTCTCTCTCTCTTCTTTTTCTTTCTCTCTCTCTTCCTTTCTTTCTCTCTCTCTTCTTTCTTTCTCTCTCTCTTCTTTTTCTTTTTCTCTCTCTCTTCTTTTCTTTCTCTCTCTCTTCTTTTCTTTTTTCTCTCTCTCTCTCTTTTTCTTTTTCTCTCTCTCTCTCTCTCTTTCTTTTTTCTCTCTCTCTCTCTCTTTTTCTTTTTTCTCTCTCTCTCTCTTTTTCTTTTTCTCTCTCTCTCTCTCTCTTTTTCTTTTTCTCTCTCTCTCTCTCTCTTTTTCTTTTCTCTCTCTCTCTCTCTCTTTTCTTTTTCTCTCTCTCTCTCTCTCTTTTTCTTTTTTCTCTCTCTCTCTCTCTCTCTTTTTCTTTTTCTCTCTCTCTTTTCTTTTCTCTCTCTCTCTCTCTCTCTTTTTCTTTTTTCTCTCTCTCTCTCTCTCTTTTTCTTTTTTTTCTCTCTACCTCTAAGCTTAGCTTAGTGAATTCTAAGCTTTTACAGAAAACATTTTTTTACTTTTTTATTTATGTAAAGATAAACAAGCTTATCAATCTTAGAAAACCTGTCAGCTTTCTTCCCACTAACATATATTAGTTCATACTTTTTCTTTTTAATGTAGTTTTTTACCCAATACAAGGCTCAAGAATTCTCTCCAGTTAGAACCGAGTTGCTATATGAATGCGAAAATTATAGATTATGTAAATTAGATAATGGTCCACCTTAGACATCAAGATTGTAAGAAAGTCTAACACAACCAAGGACTGTGCACACATTTATTGTTCTCTAAATGCTCTTCTTTTTGCAGTTTTTTTACACAATCTGTAACCCTTTGTATCTTAGTGACTTTATTGCCATCCTGGTGTGTTATAATTAAAAAAACAAAAAGAAGTTCACTTATTATAAACTCGTTAAATTAACACGAGGCTCCATGTTTAGACTGGTTTGGAACCACAACTGCATGTTAAGGCTCTCTTTTTCTCTATCACATTCATGAATGTTCTTATGGGGTTTAATGGTTATCATCTTGTCTTGCAAGATCATTTACAACAGAACAGGGAGTTTGATACTCAGTGGGTGCTCTTTATTTTAAACCTTGTGCCACATATAAGCTATGGCATGAAACCACCTTCATTCAGCTATTGGTTAAATAGCAGGACATACTGACAGATGTCAATTTATCAAGAGAAAACACAGGATTTCAATCAGTTTTTCTGAAAAACATGATTGGTTCACCACAAACTTTCACCACAGAAATTAGATCATAAGTGCTTGTTGACTAGTAGTCTTTTTCAACTTGAGTGTTTGGATCCATGGGGTGAAACAGCAGTAACTTTTTAAGGTTATATTTTTTTAAGATAATATTTATGAATATTGCCCAATGGATACTTCTTTCCCTTTGTCTCACTCTCTCTCTCTTTGTCTCACTCACTCTCTCTCTCTCAGAAATTTCATACTGGTGATGAGAGCCTTGAAGATGAAGGTAGATGATGGTCATGTAGTCTTGACAACCAACAATTGCTAGCAGCTTTTGAGCAAAATCCATGTCAGAAACATCTCAGACACTTGGTGTTGGCACTGCAAGTTTCACGCCGTTTGTAGAGTACTGGCAAGCTGAGAAATGGGTTCCTCATGATCTCAATGCAATTCAAAAACGTAAACATCTTGAAATGTGCTTGATGCTTTTTCTGTGTAACACCAATGATCCAGTTCTTGACTGAACAGTCACTTGTGATAAAAGGTGTATCCTTTATGATAACTGTAAATGATCAGGTCAGTGGCTTGATTGTGATGAGTCCCTTAAACATTTCCCAAGGCCAAAGCTTCATCAGCATAAGATTATGGTGGCTGTCTGCAATTGGTGTTATCCACAACATCTTTCTGCAAAGCATTAATACAGAGCTTGACTGTAATCAACTTGCTGAAATGCACGCATGCCTGCAAAAAAAAATGAGACTGCATTGATGAATCGACATGGTCCAATTCTGCTCCACGATAATGCGTGGCCACACATTGCAAAAATTCAGACTTGGGATACAAAAGTTTACCACATCCTCCATATTCACCTAATCTTTCACCTACTGATTACCACTTTTTTTGAGCATTTAAGCAGATTTTTAAATGGTAAAACTTTTATGTCCAAACTAGAAATGGAATCGGCTTTCAAAGATTTTGTTGCATCACAACAAATAACCTTTTATCAACAAGGAAAAATGATCTTCAAGATCGATGGCAGAAGTGTATAGATGCTTTAGGCTAGTATTTTAAATAATTTCAACGTTTCTACAGTTAATTTTTCTGAAATCGGCCAATATTTTTGTAACTTTTAGTCATATTTAATAAATGCCTGCTGTGCGCAGCGTTTTCTATCAGTGACTAAGACATAACTTGAAAACTCTCGGTAAACATTCATCTCGTTACGGAATGAAAAGTTTTTGTTAAAATAATAAAAAACATTGCAAGGAAAATAGAAAAATAATTGGTTGCATATGCTGAAAGTAAGTAAGCACTTAAGTGTGTGTGTATATATATATATATATATATATATATATTTTTTTTTTTTTTATTAGCCACTTAAGATTGTTTGTTCAGTGGTCCTTGAAGTGAAGCAATATGCTTTATATTTTTGCAAGTGGTTAATCGTTTAAGAGTTGTAAGGCCTTTAAATGAATTGGTGGGGTAGTGGTGAATAGCTCCAGCTATCAATGTTTTAAATTATACTTACAGGAACATTGACTTCTGATCATATTGGATTGAAACACCAGTTCTTATATGATCACCAAAGTTAAGCATTGATCATGGTCAGTACCTAGAGGGATGTCTGCTTGGGAATACTAGATGTATTTACATAATGGATAACAGCTAACGAGATGTAAGAATTAAAATAGTGTCTACTTGTCCCCATAAAGACATTCAATGGGTTCCAGTATGATATTTGATAAAGAATGTTTAATTTTTAATGAGAGGGCATGGCTTCTTTCTAAAAAAAAAAAAAAAATGTAATGTCTTATTCCTTTCAGATGTAGACTGTCATGACTCTCCACAGCTTCCGTTTTCACACTATCTAGATTACATTGCTAGGACTTCCTGGGAAATCTGGTGTAGTGCTTTCTCATTGCCCTTCCATGGATTTTGATTTAACAGTGAAATTTCTAGACTGGTGGCTTATGACCATATCATGTTGAAAGACTGCTTACAATCACAAGTTAAGCAATATCAAGCCTGGTCAGGACCTAGAAGAGTGACCACTTGTGAATATTGGATGCTCTATGCTTGGGTATTTGGGTGGTGTAATAGATAACGACTCTGGAATTTTAATTGCACTCAGATTCATTATATTTACTATATTCACTTGCATGGAAAAAGTATGAATCCACTTCTCCCCCTCCAACTATGGGTTAATTAGTAGGACTTGTATTGCATTACTTACGTAGTTCGAAGTATTGTCCTTCGTTGACATATTCACAATTTTTAAGTTGTCGTACACTCCGGCTTTTTTCAGGTACATTAAATTTTGAACCAAACACTTTATTTCAATCACTGGAGCATTTTATTGTGCCATGCCACTTCTGGATGTCATGTAATAATCTCACATTAACTCAACTTTCTAAGTTATTTTTCACTACTGCTGTAGCCAGGTATTGAACTCTCAACTATTTTGGATCAAGTCACTAGATATCACCAACACTTTTATCCATGTGTCCTTGAGGACATCAGTGTATGAATTTTTTTGGCTCATAAACCTAGATCCAGTAACAGAAAATAAAGATGAGTACAATGGTCTGAACAATGTAAATACACCTCATCTCGGAAGTATACACAAACATAGTAGGACTTGAATCAGTAAATCGTAATCTCAAAAGAAAGTTCCGACAATCTAAAAGTATTTTCTGATTTTGAATAACCAACGAAAGGTTAGGTCATTCAATCGATCTCCTAAATTGGTTGCTACTGAATATGTAAGAGCTCGGTCTTTTTTTTTTTTTTTTTTTTAATCATATCACTTCAAGCAAGGCGGTAACGCCACTGATGTGCAGGGGGCTACATAAGAGTGAGAAGATTTGTAAAGAGAAAAACCAGAAACCGCATCCTAAACAGGAAACAAGGGATGAGCCTCTTCACCTGTTCAATAGATGTGGGTGGAGTGTGAACTGGGCGACAGTGATGTTTAAGCTGTAAATGGAGGAAGATTGATTTATCTTTCCAAAGAGCATTTGTTTGTAAGTGAAGGCAGGCTGGAATTAGTTTGCCAATAACTGTTATGTTACCTGCACATTTCATGAAACTCTTTTAGCAGTTTTAATCATGGGTTCATGAATGAAACAGCAGGATATTGGTAAATTCTGTGTCATGTCTCTTCAAGATGTTATCCATCATAGCTCTCCACAACTTTCTCTTTGTAGCACTAAGCAGTGTTTATCCTCTTAGAACAGATTAAGGACACAATTCTTCATTTACTGGATTAGGTATGTTACTTGCCATTTTTGAGTGTCCCTCGCCATTTTTGAGTGTCCCTCTTGCTTTCAAGTTGTCTTGTGAGTGTCTTCTTCTCCAAGTCCTCTTTCTGAGGTAGATATCAGCTTGGAGTAATTTGAATTCTAGTAGTTTATGTTCAATTCCATGCTAATGCACTTGGGAAGTGTATGAATCCAACACTTCTCCTCCTTGCTATGGGTTAAATAGTAACACTTGTTTTTGAATAAACTGATGGTTTTTAGCAGAATTGACAAAATTCTCAATAACAATTGGAAGACCAGGGCAAAATAGTCAAGTGGTTATAGCTTTCTGGATTCAAGGCAAAAAAGAAAAAAAAATTTATTGTCCATTTTTATTGGCTCAGAAAAAATCTCAACATGCATCTGTAGGATTTATCTATAAATTTATGGAGTGTGGGTTTTTAGTAGTCATTTCCTGATTGGTGCCATCATTTTTTTTCTGAAAAAACATCCTTATTCCCCCACAATCTGCAAAAAAAAAAAAAAAGTTAATCACTAAAAAGAGAATTATTCTTTCAGTTTAAATTGTTTCAGCTTTAAACAACCTACAAAGAGTTGATAACCTATAAAAAAAAATCCAGTACTCTTTCCTTATTATGTATCCCTAAATCACGAAAAATTAACTAGAAACAAAGAAAAGAGTGCTAGATTGCTATGTGATGTCAGTTCTTCAATACGGCAGTGAATGCTGGACAATATCATCGAAAATGAGAAAAAAACTTGAAGCAGTGAAATGTGGTTCTACAGAAGGATGCTGGAATGTCGTCGACTGAGTATGTGAGCAACGATGAGGTGTTGGAAAGAATGGCAATGAAAAGAAAATTAATAGTGAGCATCAGGAAGAGACTATTAAAGTTCCTGGGAGATGCAATGAGGATGGAGGGCTTGGAGAACCTGATACTGACTGGTCAGATAGAAGGAAGGAGAGACAGAGAAAGGCAGCGGATAACATATTTGCAGGGTCTGATCAGGTGGATGATGGAATGGGGGTTGCCAGGAGCAAACATACTAAGAGCCACAAGGGATAGGGAGATGTGGAGAGCCATGATCGCCTACGTCCTGAAGGGACAGGGCACATAGAAGAATGCCACTTACACTGACTCAAACCATCATCAATGAAATCTATTTTTTTTTTTTTTTTTTTTTTTTAATGAAAAAGAAATCCCACTCAAACAACTTTTTCCCATGAACTGTTACTTTGGGGAACTGACTCCTAATCGGTTGCTTTTCCAACCAACACAGTCTTAACCATTTTCTTCCTTACATATCCTACACCCTGCTCTTACAACCTTCTTATCTTGAGGACCCTTAGGCCTTGTATAAAATAAGCATTAGTAAAGATAAGTAAAATTTATTGTTATGACTGAAGGGCCATAGAAAGATAGCACGGACTCAGATATAAAGTTGAATAGTATATTCTTGGAAAACATAGGACAAAGATAAACGTGGACTGGAGAGTACTTTCTCTTACAGGTGTCCTGACTCACTCATTCACTCACTCTGTGGCTACTACTCTCTGACTTCTCACAGGCCAGATAGAAGGAAAAAGAAACAGAGAAAGGCAGCAGATAACATATTTGCGGGACCTAATCAGGTGGATGACGGAATGGGGATTGCGAGGTGTAACAGGAGAAAACATACTAACAGCCACCAGGGATAGGGAGATGTGGAGAACCATGATCGCCTACATCCTGAAGGTACACTGGGTAATGTAGAAAGGACAAGGGAAGGATTGGAGTCAAGTGGATAAGAGATGGGAATTGACATTGCATTTAAATTCCTGGAGATTGTAGCTGTCAGGAAAGCAAGTATACAGAAAGGAAATTTCACATGCAGGAAGTTTTGCACTGCTTTTATAATACAATATCCTTCAAGGCATGTAATTGGACCATTTTCTCATGATATTTATATGTTGGTGATGTTTCACTTGATAAAATTTCAATTTCTACACTGAAATAATAAATGAGGGTGTCTTTCACTGACAGTGTCAAATTGTATATCTTGCCGACTTATCAGATTTTCACCAACAAGTTTTCATGCACTTAGAATGAAGCCTTTTAAATGATTTTAGTTTTGGGAGTCATAACTTAAAACTGAGCTAGGATTAGGCAAAATCAAATTTCACTAACAATAAGTTAAAATAAATAAAAAAAAAAAACAAGAGTTCACTTACAGATTTGTGACATATCTTGCTAATTTATATTTTTGTTTTCTTGTGAACAAAAATTCTGATAGTTATAATAGATCACCAAAGAAACGTACACTAAACACATGTTCAAAAAATCAAATCTCTTTTTCATGAAGATATTAGAACTTTATATAATTAAATTTTTAATTTTGTTATTAAAAAAGCAGTTAATCAATTTTATAAGATTTAATTCCCAAAAACATTCAGTGAACTTAAATTCAAATTTAAATTTAATTTTTTGCATGCAGATGATTGTGTGTGTGTGTGTATATATATATATATACACACACACACAATCATTTGCATGCAAAAAAAAGATTAAAAATAATAAAGGCATTACTAATAAAAAAGAAATCCTACACTCAACATCAATTATGAAATCTACTTACCATTTTTGGAACTTAAGATACACAAGACATTATATACATAAAATTTACACATGTTTATTTATAAGTAAAACAAAAATAATTCTTGATAATGTCTAAAAGTATAGCTGAAAGCTCTCAAAAGTACAATACCTTTCAACAATTCTTATATAATTTGAATTTTAAGAAAAAAGTCAGAACACATAAAAATTATATGAAAAACTTAATAACTTTTGTCATTTTCAAAGAAACCTGCTTATATATATATATATATATATATATATATATATATATATATATTAATAAAAGATGTTTCATCCTCTGAACTTTATTAAGGCAAATGTAAGGATTTTATTTTTGTAATATCTTTAAACAGAAGAAAAAAAAATTAAATTTAAGGAAGCTTGTATATATTCTTCAGGCAAACTAAAAGTCAAGGTAAACTACGGCAGATGCTAAGTGGTGTAATATAATGCTTAATCAATGAAAGCGAGTAAATGCTGTTGAATTTGATAATCCATCATAGAAAATGCATTTTTATATATATATATATATATAGTGGGTTTGTTAAATTGTGATGACACTTAGTGCCATGATTTATTTTTAGTGGTTTACTGGTAGAAATACATTTTTGGCAAGTAGATGTTTTTGTCATACATAGATATATATTAATAAATGTACGTATGGTCCAACATTTATATCACAACTCGGATTTATGCAATTATCAGGTTCACTGGCAGTTTAATAGATTTGAATTTAAATTCACTCAATGTTTATGGGAATTAAATCTTATAAAGTTGATTCACTGCTTTTTTAATAACAAAATTAAAAATTTAAATATTCTAAGATGTACATAAAAATTTAAAATGTATAATTGTTTTTAATTGTTTTATTTTCAGGTGTGACCTAGATAGGCTGCAACAAAAGCTCTTCCCGTTGAGCTAGCAACCCCTTCTGTGTCTGTCTGACAGAAATGACGATGATGAAGGCGAAAGGGAAAGAAAAGAAAGCCACCCCTGTTAAGCTAGCCTCACACGAGAACCACCATGCTCAGATCATTGAGCCCCCTGATGGTGGTTGGGGCTGGGTGGTCATGTTTGCCTCCCTGCTGTGTAATGTGATTGTTGACGGTGTGTGCCTCTCTTATGGATCTATCAAACAGGTGTTTGAAGATTATTTTGGTGCATCAGCGACTGCTTCTGCACTTGTTGGTTCTTTATTGGCGGGATGTTACCTGATGATGGGTAAGTTTCAATACGCACTTTCTATATATTTCTAAAGATGTTTGAAGCTCTACTTTTTAGTTCTAATTTCAGGCTCTAGAGCTGGAAGATTTTATCAAATAAAATGTTTTGAAAAAAATCTTAAGATTTACTAAAGTTAAACAATAAAAGGCTTTCTCTAACTAAAATGCAAGAACAAGATGGTTTAAAACTGGTAATATTCTATCTAAATAAATATATAAGTAGCAAATTCTGTCTGTCTGTCCATATGTCTGAAATACCTAATTCTGGCCACAATTGCTCTACATAGACATATTAATGTGACATAGTGCAGCTTTTAAGCTAGTAAAATAATTTTGAAAATGTTCAAGCTAAAACATAACAATAAGATGGAGCAAAGTTGATATTATTAATAATAATAATAATAATAATAATTAATAATATAATTAATATTAATTAATAATAATAATTAATAATTAATAATAATAATAATAATCAGGGGAAAATGTGATTTGCATGTTCCCTCCAAAATTTAGATATAGGTACAGTAATTATTTTTTTTTGTTTTTTTCATTTCTTTATTTGACATATTATTGACCCCCAAACAACAGTAAAATAATAGTTAAAATGTTTCATGTAAAATGCTAAAATATGATAGATTAAAAATTTAAAAAATATAACCATATTGAAAATGCTTCGATCAACATGATAGCACTAAGCTCATATGTATGTAGCTTTCATGCTAAATTTTTTATAATTTTCTGTAAATATAATTATTTTTCAACATACTGATACATTCAAAAATCTTAACTGTATTGTTATCACTAATATTTTTTGTCAGGATTTACAAACTTTCGTTCAATTTCACAAACCAATCGATGAAATTTGAGTAAGCTGATTTGTCAAAATAATTTGGCAGAATCTCTACTTTGTGTCTTAATAATTTCTTTAATTTAATAGGTAACTTCATAGAAAATGTTTTTTTAAGAAAATTTTTTTCTATTTAACAGCAAAGGATAGATTCTAAGTGTTTATTACTCTTGAGCAACTGGCAATTTGTAAATATTTTTTTGAAGCCAAATTCCAACGTCTTGAAGCATTTGGTTTTGTGATTTGTTTATTGTTCTTACAATGACTGGAAAAATAAATTCTTGTATATATAAAAACTTAAGACATGCAAAAAAAAAAACATTGAATTTTTATTAAATAAGTATTTATTTTAATCATTAAATTGCTTTTGAAATAGTATTATGTATGTTAAATAATAAAACTTTACTTTTTCCAGAAAGATTAATAAAAATGCATTGTACTAAGCTATACATCCTAGTAAAACCAACTGTACTTTGTACGACCTTACCTGTTTGCCCCTCCCCTCAAAAACTTGGTTTTGATCAGTCAATGTATGGCTATTTTAGAAGGTGTGATGGACAGAAAAACTGGTGAGTTACAGAATTTTATATATATTTATATTAGATACCTCCACTAAATCACTAAAAAAAACAGTATAGTACAAATGAAAAAGGCCCCAAACTTAAAAATGAGCATTTTCTATCAAAATGTTTATATTATTATTAAGAGGAAAAAATCAAAGTATTTTTTAAAATTGTTAAAAAAAATTTTTAATCCCTTCTAACATGTTCAAAGTTTTGATAACAAATCTTGTTTTGATTTTAGCTAAAGTGTAACAAAATCATTGAGAGTTTACAATAAAAAGCGTAATATTAAGTTTTTTTCTGGTAACAAACACATTGATTTGGAAATTCTTGCAAAAATCAAATAGTCAAATTTTAATGAAACTTTTAGGACGTACTCTCAAATGAATGAAGTTATTTTTTGAAATTATTATTTTTAAAAATTGTAGTAAAAATGTTTTTTGACATCTGTTACCATCCAGCCTCCACATAAATTCATGAAATTTTAAGAAATTAAATTTTGTTGCAGTAAATGGTTTTATTAGTTAAATGCAGGACTCATTAAGGAATGTAAATCATCTATTATTTTTTTTGAAAGATTTGGTCTCTATTCCAAAAATCTGCTTCAAATAGTAAAATGAAAAATGCAATATAACTATGACATTATTTAAGGTGATAGGCTTTTAATTGCTTGAATAAATAATAAAAATTAAGATTATAGCTTGAAGAAAAAAAATTTCGATTACTAGTGAAATTTTAAAAGAACTGTTTTTTTTTTGTTTTTTTTTTAAATTATAATAATTTATAAAGTTTCAAACATTTTTTTAAAATACTTCAAAGATTTTTCGTGGTTAGTTTAAATTTTAATTAAGCAAAGATTATATTTAGCAATCAAGAATTAAAAAGGTTAATACAAATCATTTGGCCTCCTTTTTTTTGTGTTTGTATTTAAGATTTTTTCTTTTTTTTGTATAGTAATTTCTAAGTGTAAATTAAAAGATCAGTTTCCTTCCCTTACCCCACAAAAGTTTGTACTATTTTGTCAATTGTGAACTCCATGCACTCAACAACCTGTCAACATGTTTGATATACGGTGGACAAGTCAAAAAGTGCAACTCTGTGATTATGAAATAGTTTTATTATAAATTTCACACTATAAATAAGTATTATTTGTGTAAATCAAATTAATTTAACACAAAATTTGCAAATTTTCCAAAAATGTGTCATGGATGTATATTTTATTTTTGCAAGATTTTTAAAACTGAGAATTAACTTTTGTTTACAAATAAGTCAATTGATTAAAAATGGCTAAAAAATTGAAAGATTAAAAAAAAAAATGTTGAAAAATTTTAGATTACAATCAAAATAATTTCTGTTTGAAATACACCAGAGTATTTTGCTTACTGGAAATAGTAAATTTAATCATTTAGCTTTCAATTAAAACTAAGATAAAAGTTTCAAGAAAACTTATTTTTAAAAATTCAATTTAAAATTTCGATATTGAAACATATCTCTCTCTCTCTATCTATCTATATATATATATATATGTGCATAGAGAGAGAGATCTATCCTTCTATATGGCAGTGAATGCTGGACCATCTCCTTACAGATAAACATGAAGCAACAGAAAGGTGATTCTACAGAAGGATGTCAAGAATACCATAGGCCAAACTGGAAAAAAAAAAGGACACTTATACATAATTTCAGAAATAGAACTGAAATTTCTAGGAATGACAGCTTGCAAAAGGAAACTTGAAAAGAAAATTTTGAGAAAAACAGCTTGAAAAATTTAATACTCACAGGACTGATTAAAGGCAACTGTCCCAGTTGAAAGCAAATTCCCTAGTAAGCTTGAGTAAATGTCTGATGGTGCAAGGTTTAAGAGAGTTAACAAAAAACAAAATTCACTAAGAACTACAAAGGACAGTAGATAGTGGCGAGCCATGATCGCCAATGTGCTGAAAGGACACGGTACATAGAAGAATGTGGTATATAGAAACATGGCATAAATTTGTGTTTCTGATCAAAATACATGCAGCACTATATGGTAACGGGCTGGACAACTTGTAAGAATGTTGACTTATAAGAATATTTTTTAAATGGATATGAAGAAAATAATTAAAAAAAAAAATTTTTAATTTTTTATAGAATAAAAAAAAAAATTATAGAATATTATAATTTTAGGCTAAACAGCATTATGATCTTATTTCTTGCAGTTGGCACCATAACCATTTTTGTCTTCTGATATTTCTCATTACAAGAAATAAGTTGAACAGAAAACAAGTTTTATGGATTTATATAAACTAGCTAAACTAATCCGTTTTTAATTATACTTCCTAAGACTGCATTAAGGCAGTTAAATAAGTGAAAAAAAAATGTTTAATCATAGTTAGAACCATTTGAAAAATTATTCTGAAGTTTTTGTCATCAGGTCTTTATGAGTATGCCTGTAGTAGAAATTTCAACGTAACATAGCATAAAGACAAAAAACTTTCTACAATAGAAGTCTTGCTGTTGTATTATGGAATGAAGAGATAAACCGAGAAATGTAGCTGAACTACTTTTTAACAGTGGTACGACCAAGATACATATACAATATTTATAGTCTCTTGCATTAGTAGGTGTAACTTCACAAAGTCCGTGATAATGACACCTACCTCTGTGCTAAACGGACATTCTTTTATACATCCAGATGACCAGATGCCACATGGTACAAGCTACGACTCAACACTTGCTTAAAAGGCTGTTAATACAGAAATTTTAGAGTTGCAATTGGAGTAGATAGACTGAACTATTGCCCGGTTCACACTCCACCCACGTTTATTGAACAGGTGTAGAGGCTCATCCCTTGTTCCCTGTTTAGGATGTGGTTTCCGGCTTTCTCTTTTCCAATCTTTTCACTCTTACATAGCCCCCTGCACACCAGTGGCCTTACTGCCTTTCCTGGGGTGATATGATTAAAGAAAGAAAAAAGTTAAAGAGAACATCTATTCCAACCTTTTCTGTAGGATGAGTTTTTGGCTAGTCATAGTCTCATAAATCCCATAGCCCCTTTGGGTCATAGGGGCACCACATCTACAGGGTGGTTAAAAAGTAACTCCCTATTTTGTCAGATGGACTCTTTCATTTTGCAAAAAAATTAGTCCATCATACATAATATAAGGAGTTACTTTTCAATCACCCTATATTGCAGCGTTGTGGTACAGTGAATATCGGCTCGGAACGAGAAACTGGGGAGCCAAGTTCGAATTCCAGCTGAATCCATTGTATTCACTTATGCGCAAATACCCTTGGGAAAGGTATTAATCCGTCTCTTCCTGCCAGTTATGGGTTAAATAGCAGGACAGATTGGGTTCTATAGCCTTGGTCGGCAACCAGTCTACCACAGAAAGCAATGGCAATCTACTGCGGGATAATTTTCTGCCTATTCAGTCATGTCTCTTCTGAGACATGATCGCCCAAGCGTGTATGACGTATGGCACTTAACTGACTGATATTGCAGCAGTGGCATTTTCTGGGCAAGACAGCCTGATAGGACTCAGTCCTCTCCAGGCTAATTTTTAATTTGGTTTTCTCTCTCCTAAACTGGTTGCCAAGACTATAGGGCCCAGTCTGTTCAACCATAGCTGGGAGGAAGAAGAGACACATTCATGCCTTGCCAAAGGGCATTAGTATGCAAGTCAAGGTAATGAACTTGCTGGAATTTGAAACATGGCTCTATGAACTGCTACCTATTCTTTTTTTTTTTTTTAATTGTGTCACCCCAAGCAAGGCATTCCACTGCCACTATAGCGCAGGGGGTTACATAGAGGGATTGGGTATAGGAAATGTCAGTAGGGTGATAGACGACTTAGGATGTACATAGGGAGAGAGTGGGTGTGAGTTAGTGTGTTAGGTGTCTATTGACCTTACATTTAAACTCCTGGAGGTTGTATCTGTCGGGGAAGCAAGTATGTGGTAGGGAATTCCACAGGCGGGAAGTGCGAGGAAAGAAGCTGTTGGAGTAGAAATTGCGGTTACATTTCATCGGTTTCACTGTAAAAGGGTGGGACCTAGTTGCTAATCTAGTATCTCATGCAAATTCACATTTAGGGGGCACCAGTGATTTAAGTTCGTCAGAGCAGAAGCCCTGAAAGTATTTATAGAAGAGGCACAGGGATGCCATGTCACGCCGGTGAGAGAGGAACTGCAGGCGGTCAGCCAAGTCGGTATCAATCACATTACAGATTCTTCGCTGTATTTGTCAAGAACCCCGAGGAGAATAGAAGGGGCACCTGACCAGATGTGGCAGCAGTACTCAATACACGGGCGGATGGTGGATTTATATAATTGCAGGATAGATTCAGGTGGAAAGAATTTCCGGGCCCTGCACAGAGAGCCGACTTTCATAGCTGCGGATTTAGCAATGGATTCGATGTAGTCATTCCATTTGAGGTCCGCTGAGAGTGTCAGGCCAAGCAGGCATAGTGATTTACTCTCTGGGAGGCAAACCTGTTCCATGCTAATGGGAAGGAGGTGCAGTTGTCTGTGGTGGTTAATTGACAGCAGTTTGCCTATTACTCCACTGTGTCCTCTTCTTCAAGTAAAAATGCTGAAAAGTTTACTCCAGAATGCAAGTGAAAATCTTTACAACTGGGACCTGTAATGCTGTGACCAGTCAAACCATCCACACTCACTCTGTTTCAACTGTTTTCCTCAATAACTGTTGCTTTATAGGACAAACTCCTGCATAGGTGTTTTTCTGAATGTTATAATCTTAGCATCTCGTAAAAATTTGCTCATTATCTATCCCTGTATGATCACTAGTTAAGGAGAGTTAAATGAAAATTCTGGAGTGGGCAGTAGAAAACCAGTCCATTATCTTTGTCAAGACACAGTCATAGTAATTTCTAGATAATGATATATATATATATATATATATATATACACACACGAGAAAATCGCAAGATCGCCAAGACCTACCGCGGTTTCGCACAACGGCTCGTCAGGGCAAAGGCAGACCAAGGACTAATCAAATAAATAGACATCTATTAAAGACTAACCCATTTGGAGAAGGGGGTGTTCGAAGAAAAAAAAAAAAAAAATTTGGCGGGGGGTTCACATTAAGGTCCGGTACACTAATCAAGAAATTTTGTTTTGCGGATTCTACACTTATTTAGTATTTCCGTTTTAGCGTTAATAAGTTTGTTGGCAGGTTCAAATTTAGCTATTGCTAGCTTCTCGTCACATACCCTACAAAATTTATTGTTTTTGTTATCGTTAGGGCACTTTTTTATTATTTCCCATTTCAAAATGGGGTCCTTTTGAATTTTGGTTTTTATTTCCCATACATAGGTAGATAATGCTGTGCTATGCTTATATTTCTCGTTTTTAAAAGAAGTTTTATGGTTATAAAACCTAATTTTAAAATTATCGTGTGTGGATCCTATGTATGTTTTAGGGCTTTTGTCATTTTCGTTAACGTAAACTTTATAAACTACGTTAGCCTGATTGCAATTACCTCTAATAGGGCAGTCCTTTTTAATTCTACAATTACACTTATGTTTATTAACGTTATTATTACTAGGGGCATTAATATTATCTTTCAATTTACTTTTATTGGTATTGTTAATTATTTTACCAATATTATGTTGACTATATATATATATATATATATATATATATATATATTGTCAACCGCAGACAGATCTGTTTCGCTGTATCACAGCTCATCAGTACAGTTAGACTCCTATTGCTTTTTTACCCAGGATTGAAACCCGACCGAAATGGCGTCAGTCGGCAACTCTACTCCTGGGCTATAGGCGTTCTGTGGAAGTAGGCAGACTTTTTAACACATATCATTATACACGCCCAATAGCTAGAGCGCTCTAATTCGTTTCATTGAATGAGCGATACGTACATGCCAGTGTAGCTACTGTTAGAGTCTACTATTTTTCCAGAGTGCTCAATCAGGGTGTATGAGAGAGAGATAGACAAACATATATGACCTTAAAGTAAGAGCTTTGAAGATGACAATGAAACACCATGCCACTATTTTCTCATAGTCATGGCATTTCATATAAAAAAAAGAATATTGGGAAGAATTATTCTGAATTCAAAATCATAGAGAAAGTAATAGGGAAAACTACTCCACTACCTTACCCATAAAATCATGACCATTACCAGATAATAAAGAAGTTATTTTGCATTGGATATCATTTAATTCCAGATCATAGAGTATATATTGGGAAACCACTCCACTATCATCTCCAAGAACTCACTGTCAAACATAGGATGATAAAGAAAAGTGACGGGCTACTCTGAATTGAAAATCATGGAGAAGACAACATGAAACCACTCCACTCTGATTTCTCTGGAAGTCACAGTCATACACAAAATACAGAAAATTTATCTGGAGAGTCGAAGCATTAAAATAAAAAAAGAATAATCCCAGAAAATATTAATGTATTGAAATTTCATTATTATTAAACCTTTGTTGCATATTGGTTACGTAGTATGCAACAAAGGGGTTAATTTGATACCCTGTTGTGGTGCAATGAATATGGGCTCAGTATAAGAAATTGAAAAGCCGAGTTTGAATTCATTGCATTCATTTACATGTGAATACCCTTGAGAAAAGTATTAATCTGTGTCTTCCTTCCAGCTATGCATTAAATAACAGGGCAGATTGGGTTTTACATCCCTGGTTGGCAACCAGTCTACTGCAAGAAAATTTTCTGCCTGGTCAGTCATGTCTCAAAAGAGACATGATTGTCCAAGTGTGTATCACATATGTCACCTAGAGGGTATAGCACATTTTGTATGTAAAATGAAAAAAATTAAATTTTGATTTTCCTCTCTTTCCTTAATTTTTTTAACATTTAAAAGAAAAAATGTATAGATCATTTATATATATATATAGCAACCTTTTCAAACAGCTTTCATTAAATACAGCCCACAAGGCAGATTTTAATTTAAGTTTTACTAACATTTTTTTTTTTTTTTTAAATCATATTACCCCGAGCCAGGCGGTAACGCCACTGATGTGCAGGGGGCTATGTAAGAGTGAAAAGATTAGAAAAGAGAAAGCAGGAAACCACATCCTAAACAGGGAACAAGGGATGAGCTTCTACACCTGTTCAATAGACGAGCGTGGAGTGTGAACTGGGCGATAGTTTAGTCTATCTACTCCAAATATATTTGGCTGATTTCTATCCTTTAGCTGATGGTTAAATGTAATTGTTTTTTTTTATTTTTTATTGCAGGTCCGTTTGTGAGCACATTGGCCAACAAATATGGCTGCCGTAAAGTCACCATTGCTGGAAGTCTCTTTGCTGCTGCAGCCTTCTTCATCAGTACCTTCTCAACTAACATTCAGATGTTGATAATTACCTATGGTGTTCTTGGAGGTAAGCACTAAAATTTAGAATTAATAGTATTTAACTAAAGCATAGGTATGTTGCAAGCCCAGTGAAGAGTCAAGGGTTAACAAAGTCTTAATGATTTGAGAGACACTCAAATAAATCTCAAGAAAGCCTGGCTCATGGCCACCACATGTTGAAACACTGGTTACTATAGGATCAACAAATTTAAGCAATATTGATCCAGGTCAGTACCTAGGTGGGTAAACACTTGGGAATATCAGGTACTTTTATCTGGGATGTGTTGTAATGAATAATGAACAAGAATTCTTAATTGGGAAGCTGAGTTCCAATTCTAGTTGGGTTCATTGTATTCACTTGCTTGCAAATATTCTTGAAAGGTATGAAGCCACCTCTTCCTCCTAGATATGGGTTAATTAGTTAGACTTTTATCACTAAATTATTATATTAAAAAAAAATTTCTGGGTTTAAATAACCTATAAAGGTTTGATGAGCCATAGAAAATATAGGAATCAATCAAGAAACAGTGCTGCTACATACAGTAAATGGGGTGGTGCTGTTCTTGTGTGGATCTCCAGTACCTTCCAAAAATTTAGCTTATGGAGATACTTTAATGGAACCCCATCTTTGTGTTATGTCTCTTCAGAATATAGGTTATCATGGCTCTCTACAATTTAATGACCTTTGTAGCTCTTACTTTTTAAATTTAAAAAAAAAATTTCCTAAACATTCTGACATTCATTCATTCAGCTTCCCTTAAGTATGTTATATTGTCTTTAGATTTTCCAAGCTCTCTTTCTTCATTAGGTGCCCTAGAAATTTTATCTGTCTATTCTTGATCTTAAGTGTAGGTTTTGTTTTTGTTTCTACCTGTCTACTCTAATGACTTGATAAATGATATTGCCAGTACAATAACGAAGGCATATTTTATCTTAGCAATTGTGTTGTTTGCTTGTCAATTATTTTCTTTCAATTATGCCCCAAGAGGTGGTGAGTGTTGAAGTTCTCGGTCAATTCCAAATGACCAAATAGTTTCTAATTTGGGAAAGAAATAATCAATAAATCTGAAGCAATTATTTTTTCCAAGTTTTTAAAATACAAGCAAATAGTTGAAAATGAGGCAGTTCTTTTTAAAAGAATTCAAAACAAAGCAAAAACATCATTCTAAAGAAACTTAAATCCTCTTAAGGAATCTTTGCGAGGGGCGGGGCTTCCTTAAGCATGACTGATGCTAAACACCAAGAGAGTGACTTCTTGTGACTTATCAGGTTGATTCTTTCCATGGAAAGATTATATTGAATCCAGGTTTTGGTTCACTGTGCGAGACAATTTTTCTTCATAGAATCTATCTTAGATATTCATAAATCTACCATTTGTTTATGCAATGAATATTGCTGCCACATCCAATCTGGTGCTTTTAAGTATTTCTTGATAAAATAAAAAAATATCTGCAACTTAAATAGTCATGACCAGGTATCTCAACTTTAGTCACTTTCTTACATAACTTCTCTATGCCTTTTTATATATTTTCATGGTAATTGTTCTGAGCTTTCCTATTTGATACTATTTCTGAATTCAAGTGCAGTACTAGATTGGCAGCAAGGTCTCATTAATTTAGAGTTGCATTGGCTAGATGTACCCACAAGTTCTATGCTGATATATATTTTTTTTTGTCTCGCACTTTTTTTTTTTTCAGTTGTGGAACTCTTTCCTGACTTCTTCCTTTTGAAACAACTTTGCTCTTCAAAAATTTGAATGCTATGTCAGTTGTTCTGTCATCTTAATTCCTGTTTTTATCGTTCATTCTCTCACATATTATCTCACACTCAATAATCTCTTGCATCTTCATGGTTTTATTCTCTTGCTTGATTTTTCTTTTTTTAAGTCATGTTCAAGACCCAGGAGCCACTCAAGTTAGAGGTTTACAGAGCAAGAGACACAGTTTATGCAGATATGTGGGTAAGATAACTCCAGACTTGAACAGGTTAAGATTGTAGTGATCAGGAAAGCATCATCTTGGGAAATAGTTTCACAAAGCAGCAGTTTGTGGGAAGAATCTGCTTGAGTGTCCCTTACATCTCACTTAGGGAATATGAAAGGAATGAAGGTGATTTGTTACAATTTGTGTAGCATAGTGGGTCTTAGCTGTGAAGGTTAGAACTGGTGAAATGAAGGAATGTAGTTCATCTAATCCCTTTCCATGAAAATAGTGATAAAGCAGCAAGAGGCCTGTGATGTTTCTTCTGTGTGAAAAGCATTATAGGGTAGAAAATCACCCACAAAGATGCAGACACACTTTTTGACTCTGTTAAAACTGGAAAGCGATGGATGGACTTCTCTTGCTCATATAGGCCTCCGATTGGGAGATTGTCAGGTGCATGGAATCACCTTTTAATTGTTGTTGTTCCCAGATCCACCGTGACCCAGAGTGGTAGTACCTGTTAGCGTCTCAGCTATGGGCAAATAGTTAACCCTAAACTGGGGTCAAAACACTATGAAAGTATAAAAATAGACTTTTATAGAAATATAGACATAAAAATAGACTTAGACATTTTTGAAGAAAAAATATTACCAACAACAATACATTTTTGAAGGAAAAAAAAAAAATTACCAGAAATACATTTTTGAATAAAAAACTGGAAGACATCTTCAGTTTTCTAAAAATAAAACAAAATTTTAAAATTTTTCATCAAAGTTTGACTAAATCAACCTTCTCACTATAACCAAACATTAAAAAAAATACCTTATGAACCTACCATTTTTGGCATTAAATAGCCCATAGAGGTTGATATGCCGTGAAACAAAACTCAAACTCTTGGTCGTATATGTCAAGAGTACACCATTTTTGGATTGATCTGGCTCTTGTCAAGAACAGAAGGGATCAGATACTTAGTGGAATGATACAGGGAACTGATTTTTTAGTGATTGATTGCACTGACCACCAAAAAAAAAAAAACTTCTGAAAGTAAAATTGTAAAAACTTCACAATTTGTATTTAAACCAGTAAACATTGGTCTGCTGATTGAGAAATAATATTTTTTCAATAACAATCAGATGCTAAGTCTAAAAATAACATGATTGAATATACCAAGCTCAACAAGTATTTTCATCAAATCATTTAATAAATTCACAGCATAAATAAAATCTTTAACAGTAGAGCTATGGTAAAAATTTTCTTTCTTGATTGTCTGTATTTGTCCCACTGTTCCTGATAGTGCTCTTCCATCGTTTTGATATCCTAATGGAATTCTTCTCTTTACTCATCACTCACATTGCTTCATTTATCCAGAAACTTATCTTGATGGCTGTGTAAGAAATACACAATAATACTCATATTAGTGTATTGCTAATAAAGTGTATTAGTTAATTGGAATTTTGATGATAATATTGGAAAAACTTGGTACATATTTAAAAATTTTAACTCGAGAAATTTTTTTTTCTCATAAGAGTTCATTTCAGGTGGCTGACATAAATTGTCAGCCTACCTGAAACTTGTTGGGTTTCTACGACCTTTATTAACTAAATGTTGTGATCAGCCAAGATCGTAAATTGATCTTTATTTTTTGCCAAAAGTGAGAAATTTCAGTACAGCAAAAACAGTCAGTTAATGCCATACGTGATACACGCTTGGGCGATCATGTCTCGAAAGAGACATGACTGACTGGGCAGAAGATTATCCTGCAGTAGGTTGCCATTGCTTTCTGTGGTAGACTGGTTGCTGACCAAGGCTATAGAACCCAATCTGTCCTGTTATTTAACCCATAACTGGAAGGAATAGATGGATTAATACCTTTCTCAAGGGTATTTGCGCGTAAGTGAATGCAATGAATTTAGCTGGCATTCGAACTCGCCCCCCCCCCATTTCTCGTTCCAAGCCGATATCCACTGAACCACAACACACACAGTAGCTAACCATAAAAATCTAAGGTCATTTTTTAAATTAGCACCATCAATTTAGCTAAATTAAACATGGTGATTATTGGCACCAAAAATTGTGTTGACCAGTGTTATATGTACGACTCCACTTGAGGTCTGTGTTGAGTTTAGCACCCATTAGGTGCTCAAGGCATGAGGCATCTCTGAGAGAACATCTGTTCATCATGATTGATAGTTCAGGGTCCAATAGGGAATGAACCAAAAAAAAAATTTCCTTTCATTTTAAAAAAATCTTTGTAATTTTCCAAATGTATGATCTCTATTTTCTTCTGACTTGCCAATGTTCACTTGATATCTTATCAAATGCCAAATGATTTAACGGGAATATTTTTCTTTCAGGAATTGGATTTGGTCTCATCTACCTCCCTTCAATTGTGATAATTGGCTACTGGTTTGAAAAGAAGCGGGCCTTTGCCACCGGTGTAGCAGTATGTGGCACAGGTCTTGGCACTTTTCTTTTCCCCCCAATCATAGAGTACCTGTTACAGAGATACAACTGGCAAGGGAGTACCCTCATAATCTCAGCTTTGATTCTCAACTGTGCTGTGTGCGGAGCGCTTTTCCGGCCAGTGCGACCTCAAGCTAAACGTATGAAACGTGGATTTGTTGCTCAGGGCTCGATTATGAAAGCCCTGATCGAGGAGAAAAAACGACAGCGTACTATTTCTAACGGATCTCTTGACAACTGTATTATTACCAAGGACAACAGATTGATTAAGCTAGAACGTATTGGATCGAACCGAAGTAGCATTGCGTCATATTTCAACAAGTCGAAAAGCCCTTACAGCTCGAAGTGTCCAAGCAAAAATAGTCTACTTCCGACAAACCATGTAGTGGACAGTTTGAAAAATGGCAATGCTGGTAGTACGAAGCCATTTAGCACGAACTTCTTAAGACCTCCAATGTTTCCCTCGATGGAAATTCCAGAAGGAAGCAAGTCGGTCCCTGGTAGCACGATGTGTATGCCCAAGGCACAAAGTTGTGATTCACTGACTTTAGATGACCCGTGGGACAAGCTGTCGGAAGAGGGCTCTCTAAGCACGCGAAGTCTCAGTTATGTCGGTGTCAGTGATTCACGGATGGAAGTAAATGTCGAACCAGCAGAACAGTCTTTGCCAAATAGTAATTCAGCCAGTCCGTGTGAGAGCCGATGCGAGAGCCGGCTGACAATCAACAGTTATCCTGAGGACCCCCGTAAACATTTACTGTATGACAAAAGGCGAGACCTGCCCCCGTGTCTCATGGGCAGTAGTCTAGTCAGTATCACAAAATTTCAGGCCAGTATTCGCAGTTTGGATAGTATATATGAAAACACGGGTCATTCCATCAAACTTTTTCAGATGATCCAAGAAATTATTGATCTGTCCCTTTTCAAGAATATCACATTTTGTCTTCTTCTTACATCGAGTTTCCTTAGCATGTTAGGTAAGTATTCGTTAAACATTCATTTCTATTATATACGAGTAAGTTTAGGGTGGGGCACCAGCCAGAAAAAGGCAATCAAACAAGTTAACCTGACAGGTTTTGGTTAGTTTGTCCCATTGTAAGCATAGAAAACCATTCTTGTCAGTTGGTTTTTGATCCTATTCATTTCTCTTAATGTGTTAATAAATAAAAAAGACTTACTTTTCTGTGAGATTCTTACAGCAGTTACTCATATCAAGTTTTTGTATATCTTGATATAGTTTTTTTTATATATACATGTGGATAAGTAAGAACTCATAAAATATTAAATAAAAAAAAAAACTTCACTGCAGTATCTTGTCATTTGTTTAAAATAAATTATCTAAAAATAGATTGCTATATACACACACACATACACACACACACACGTGCACAGAGCTATTACTCTGAATAAAATCCTTCCTGGAACAAAACACCTAGTGTTTTACGATTTTGTAAAAACTCTTCAGTTAGGTGTTTTGTTACAAGGAGTTTTTTTTTTTTTTTTTTTTTTTTCAGAGTAATAGCTGTGTGTGTGTGTGTGTGTGTGTGTGTGTGGAGATATCCCTGTTATTCGCTGAAAATACTTGGGCCTGCAGGACATTTGAAAAAATTTCTTTATAATTTATGTCCAGAAAAAAAGAAAATTATAAGAACACAAAAATTAAACTTAACTGCAGTACCTTGCCAGTTGTTTTGAATGAAACTTCTTTCTTTTCAACTCCTCTCTCTCTCTCTGCACTCTCTCCTCTCTCTCTCTGCACTCTCTCCTCTCTCTCTCCTCTGCACTCTCTCCTCTCTCTCTCCTCTCTGCACTCTCTCCTCTCTCTCTCTCTCTGCACTCTCTCCTCTCTCTCTCTCTCTGCACTCTCTCTCTCTCTCTCTCTGCACTCTCTCTCTCTGCACTCTCTCCTCTCTGCACTCTCTCCTCTTTCTCTGCATTCTCTCCTCTTTCTCTGCACTCTCTCCTCTTTCTCTGCACTCTCTCCTCTTTCTCTGCACTCTCTCCTCTTTCTCTGCACTCTCTCCTCTTTCTCTGCACTCTCTCCTCTTTCTCTGCACTCTCTCCTCTTTCTCTGCACTCTCTCCTCTTTCTCTGCACTCTCTCCTCTTTCTCTGCACTCTCTCCTCTTTCTCTGCACTCTCTCCTCTCTGCACTCTCTCCTCTTTCTCTGCACTCTCTCCTCTCTCTGCACTCTCTCCTCTCCCTCTGCACTCTCTCCTCTTTCTCTGCACTCTCTCCTCTCCCTCTGCACTCTCTCCTCCTCACTATATTCTTCTGTTGAAACTTGGTTCTTTTTCTTACCACATATATGATACTAGTAGGATATTGGCTAAATGTTATTTTTCAGTGGTAAAATAGAAAAAAAATTTCAAATTATTTTTAAATTCAGGTTTTTTCATCCCACTGTTTTACCTGCCCACATTAGCCAAGCAAGTTGGCATGGACAGCCAAGCTTCTTCTTACCTGGTGTCTGTCAGTGGTGTTACAAACATTATAGGACGTCTTCTCTCTGGCTTTTTGGCTGACCGACCAGTCTTTGGAGCACTTCACATCAATAATACAGCTTTAATCGTGGTCGGTCTTGCCACTGTGTTTTGTCCCTTCCTTAAGGATCAAACGACACTTAATATTTACAGTGGAATTTATGGATTAGGAATAGGTAAGTTATACTGATTCTGCTATCTTAATTTGTTGTCTGTGACATCTCTTTACTAATGATTGCCCAATGTAAGATCCAAGAGCAACTCAAGGTAGAGGTTACTGAAAGAGGTTGTCATATTAGCAGTAAGAGGTAAGAATTATAGTTTACAAAAATATGGGGTTGATAATGATTAACCATAGACTTGAAGTATCGCTTTGATTTTTAGAAAAAGTACTTGAGATCTGACAAAATTTGCACATAGAAATAGACAAACTTTGTTTTTTATATTTTTCTTTCATACTATTTTTTATTTATTTATTATCTTTAATTTTGCATCTGCACATTGTTTTTGATTTTGTTAACTGCACAGTATAGTAGGTATACACGAGGTACCACTTGCGTATAGTAAACTACATACCACTTGCGTATAGGTAAACCTACACGTTACCACTTGCGTATAGTAAACTACACGAGGTACCACTTGCGTATAGTAAACTACACGAGGTACCACTTGCGTATAGTAAACTACACGAGGTACCACTTGCGTATAGTAAACTACACGAGGTACCACTTGCGTATAGTAAACTACACGAGGTACCACTTGCGTATAGTAAACTACACGAGGTACCACTTGCGTATAGTAAACTACACGAGGTACCACTTGCGTATAGTAAACTACACGAGGTACCACTTGCGTATAGTAAACTACACGAGGTACCACTTGCGTATAGTAAACTACACGAGGTACCACTTGCGTATAGTAAACTACACGAGGTACCACTTGCGTATAGTAAACTACACGAGGTACCACTTGCGTATAGTAAACTACACGAGGTACCACTTGCGTATAGTAAACTACATCTGACAGCAAGGTTTTTGAACAATGTCAAACCACCTCTTGCTGTTTTTCTCCCATCCACCCTGATCTGGTGTTGTAGCACCTGTTAGGCTCCCAGCTATGGGCAAATAGGAAATCTAGTGAAACAAAAATTTTGAAAGTATAAAAATACAAGAACCACACTTTTATATAAAACAAAATGACAGAGAACTGCTCTTTATGATAAAAGTGTCGGACAACACATTTTATCTGTAGTTGAAGGGATACAATTGTATTCAAATATTTAGATTTTGGCATTAAATGGCCAGTAGATGTTGACATCTGCCACTAAACAAAATCAACCAACTGATGAGCTACATTTCTTAGTCTCAGCACACTTGACCTTACCATCTGAAATCTGCCATTTGATGTATACAAGTATTAACCAGAAGTAAATCCCATACAAACGGGTTTCTTTTAAGAATTGTTCTTCTTGGAGGCGCACGCTCCTGGTAAGACATTTTTGCAATCACTATAATCTTGACCTAGGATTTAGCTTTCATGCAAAACCATACAATAACCTATCTTGAGTGACTCTTAGGCCTTGACAACACTACCTCTTTGTTTTTGTTTTTTTTACATGTCTGGCATTTTACATATTTTGAAATATTAAAACGTGTTTTCTATTTCTCTATCTCCAGCGGCATTTGTATCATTACGGTCAATCCTTTTAGTAGACCTGATTGGTCTTGATCGACTGACTAACTCTTTTGGGTTGCTAATTCTTTTCCAAGGAATAGCCTCAATGGCAGGATCCCCTCTTGGAGGTAAGCAATTCTTTTATGTTTTCTGATCTCTTTTATTGGATAGATAAACAGATGGAGATAGTTTCAGTAGAGATCTCAGTCTTTCCATGTTAACATAAATTGGCATCTGTTATACATTTTTGAGGAGTTTTGTCCATTTGGATGTTCAGCTAACATCAGGATTTGATTTAGTTTTACTCTTAGCCCATTAATGTTGATCCTAAGATATATTATAAAGATTAATAAGCAAATTCTAACTTAGTGTCATTACTGCTTGACATGGGGTAATTCGATTAAAAAAAAAAATGTTGGTATCTATGCTGGTGATACAATTATTTATGCCTGTCTTAAAAGTAAATCTGATCAGTTCAATATGATCAAATTGGTAGCTGATCTCAAAAATGACCCACAATCTGAGCTAGGAGTGATATGTTAATTCTAATTCAAAAATGAAACTGCTCTCATTGAATCATCTGAGAGAACAATTTTTCCATTCCGTCATCATGGCTGATGCTAACCTCCAAGAGAGTGACCCATTACACTTTCTTGGACTAATGTTTTCAGTTGACATAAAGTGGAAATATCATATTGAGTCACTTACTAAGTCTATGGCAGTTGGTTTACTGTTACAGTTTTTCTCTCCACAATCTAGCATATTTATAAGCCTATTATCCATCCTTGCTTTGAATATTGCTACCACATCTGTTTTGGTGTTCTTAATATATATTTAGAAATTCTTGATAAACTCCAAAGAATATGCAATATTATTGGTCTTGACCTGTCATCTCAGGTTCATTCTCTTTCTCACTGCTGTAATGTAGCTTCCCCACCTATGCCTTTTCTATAAATAATTTCATGGTAATTGTTCTGACAAACTTTATGGGCTGACTTTAATCTCAGTCAAGATTAAAATCAAGGTCTTATCATTTTACAGCCAAAATCGCTAGATATAACCATAAGTTCTATGCTAATAGTTTCTTCCACTGCACTTCTTTCTTTTGTAATGCTTTTCTGGCTTCTTGCTTCTTAGTCAAGGTTCATCTTCAAAGACTTAAATTTTTATCTTCTGTGGTAAATCTTATTCTTTTATTGTCCACTCTCCTTAATAGTTTTTTTCATATTCTTTAACATTCAGTAACCCCTTGCATCCTAGTGGCTTCATTACCTTGATTAGGGCGAAATGATTTAAAAAGAAAATAACTTCATAACATGAAATTTCATCTTTCCTTTTTTATTTTTATTCTTTTTCAGGTTATCTTAAAGACATGACGGGCAATGTGAACGCGACTTTCTACATGAGTGGTGCTATGTTGACCCTCTCCGGAATACTGTCACTTCCGCTGAACCGACTCAAAACTTGGCAGGAGGAACGAAACAAAGCCAGTCCTGAAGAAGTCCCCATTAACAACACCGTTAAGACAGAGAGTCCTTCAGACAGTGGTGTCAGTGTTACGTGATGAGGTTACGTTTTGTCTATTATTGCACCCCTGCACATGTGATATATACATATATGTATATAGATGGTTTGTCTTTTTTAGAAATATATACATATATGTATGTCGCGTTTCAAGCAATGAATGTTGACAAAAAAAGACAGTAATAAAGGGAAATGAAACTGGAGAAATGAAGGAGAAATGACAATGGTCTTTCTTTTCTCTTTTTCTGAAATCGAAGTTAAATTCAGTGAAAATGGGACATTTTTTTTATGAAAAGCATGTGAAATAGTAAGGGACAAAAAATAAAAAAAACACGAAATGGAACTGGAAAAAAAATTTCGAGCAACTCCAAGAAAGGAAGGACGATGTATTGTATGCCACACCCAGATTCTTTTATTAATGTTGCTATTAGATGTTAATCGTCACTGCAAAATTATGGACTTTCCTTTTAATTGAAAGAAAGAAAGAAATCAAAGAATGAACAGAAATTTGTTCCTGCCCCTTTTTTTGTTCTTCTCCTGCTTGCTTGTTGTCCTCCTCCTCCTGTGACTCAGGGGGAGATAGGAGAGGTAAAAAAAAAAAAAAAGAGAAATTGGTTTCAAATTAAATAATAGGAAGTGGGGAAAAATGCAAAAAATAACACATACACCCACATACATGCTCATAAACACACACACACACACACACAAAATGTTTATATTACAAAATTCTGAAAAAAAAAAGTTAGGTACCCTTCCTTCAAAATTTTACCAAGAAATAGAATTTGATTGATCAAGAGAAAAAAAAAATCAATGTTAGTTTTTTTTTTTTAATTCTTTTTAATTGAAGGAAGAACTTTTTATTTTTATTTTTTTTTGTTTTTTTAAAAAAAAAAAAGATAAAAATGAAATAAAATCAGGCTGCAAGTCTACTATTCACCAATGCTAAGTACAAAGAAAAAAAATACAAGCATATTTAAATAAGAAACCTGTTGAAATTATTGACTACGGAAACTGTTTTTTTATTTTCTTAAATCTGTTATGACAGATGCAAATAAATGGCCATTTTAAAAAAATAACTCAACCAGATTTAGCACAATAAAATTTCAAAAATAAACTGGGGTTTTAATTTTGGATAATGAAGCCAAAAAGTTTGGAAATGGTGGTTGAAAGAGGACCTCTTCCTCTTGGAAATAAGAGCTGAAGAAGCAAAAAATATAAATGATACAAAATACTTTTATTCTGAACCTATACACATCTACACAAACCCTATTAGCCAACAAATTCTCATATGTACATATAAATACACACTTGTGAATCCATTTGAACTTTTTATGTATTATTTTACACATCTAACAGTGACTCAAAATGCATTGTTGACATGAGAGAATTGTATGGGTGAGAGTTTGAATACAGATTTTGAGATGAATAATATATGTGAATGATGTATGGATATGAAAAATTGGAAACATTTCTTTTTTTGTTTTTTTTATTAGCTGAAAAAAAAAAAACATAACACATTGCTAAAGATAAAATAGAATATTTGGACTTTTTTTTTTATCATTGTGGTTTTGTCCAAAAACTTTTTATCTTCTTTTTTTAAAAATTTTAATATTTTAAAATTTTTTTCGAAAATGCATAAAAAATTTTATATAAAAAAAAAAAAAATAAAAAAAAATAATCACCCTAAACAAATTTAAGCAATTTTTTTTTATTGATTATTATGTGAACTGATGAAAAAAAAATTTAAAAAAATTAAATTTGAAAAAAACAAAAAAAAAACAAAAAACAACAAAATTTGACATCAGGGATGAAAAATTGAACAGTCAATTTTTTTTTCTCCTTCTATTTACCTGACCAGAAAGTGGTGTTTCTGATGATGGTGGATGTGTTTTTTTGGTAGTAGCCATCAACTGTGGTGGTATTTTAAATTTGTTATTGGTGATAATAAATGAAGTATTTTGACAGTAATACACAAAATGTTAATGATTATGCTGATGGTAAAACTTTTGTAGAATATTTTCAGTATGAAAAAAATCTTTGAAAGAAACAAGCCATTTATAGTTTAAAAAAAATATAAAAAAAAGGAAAAAAAACGAATAAT
Organism: Ascarosepion bandense; assembly: GCA_037127315.1. Classification (NCBI taxonomy): domain Eukaryota; kingdom Metazoa; phylum Mollusca; class Cephalopoda; order Sepiida; family Sepiidae; genus Ascarosepion; species Ascarosepion bandense. Next base: position 2,252,623 of record JBBBDQ010001498.1, on the reverse strand, counting down.
TCATTAATATTTTCACATAAATATTATTTTATTCTTAATATAATTTTTTTTTTTGATGGGAAATAGAAAATTTAAAGATTCTATCACTTATTTCTCTTCAGAAAAAAAATACTTGTGATAATTTTTGCAGCTGTCTTTTGTATTAGGACAGGTGTAAAATAAATGAATAAATATAGAATGTGTTGTGGGGGAACATATTGCAAATATTATGCGTTTGTAGCAGGTGCAGGGCATATTGCATACAAAAAATATATCATTGAGAAACAATTGCTGGTATTTTTTTAAATTCAAACAAAATTTATAAAAAAATTAGCCGTTTTTGACAATTTAATAAAAGCAAAGTAAAAATCTATAAATATGAAAATGTCTAGGCAACTTTAAAAAGGATCTCCTTCGGCAGTCTTTTTAGTGCAGTTGTCTACATTTTGAATTATTTTTACTTCTTCCATGTTGATATTATTTATAACAATGAGCTTTTTTTTCATTGAGTACAAACTGAATTAAAGATTGATTGCTGATGAGTTAAGGCTAAAAATGGAATATTTGTCTATATCAATTTTTTACCTTTTATTATCAAAAAAATTAGGTATTTGACTGTTCATATTTTTTCACTAATGAAAAAAAAAACAAAGAAGGAATAGAAAACTGGTCCACAGAAATAAAAAACAAAAACAAAGAAACTTGTGTATAAAAGAAAGAAAGAAAAAGTGTATTCGATGTTACGTTATTTTCAAACCCTATTTTCTATTGATATATTTTGTCTCATCACTGCTTCTCTGAAATGTAATGTAAAATGAAATTTTTCTCACAAACCATGTCATCTTTGAATGTTTAGATTTTGATAATCTGAATGATATACTCACTTGTTGTTGCAAGTTGAAATTTTTAATTTTTTTCACTTGCCACACGTTTTTTTTTTTTTTGTGATTTTTTTTTTTTGTGATTTTTTTTTTTTGTGATTTTTTTTTTTTTTGTGATTTTTTTTTTTTGTGATTTTTTTTTTTGTGATTTTTTTTTTTTTAAATATTCTATTGCAAAGAGTGTGCCTCATCGGAATAAGTGAATTTCCCTGCAATCTTCTCAGATGTCATGATTTAATTTTTTTATAGATTCTTTTCATTTTCATTTCATCTTAGTTACAAAAATGTATACAGAAATTGCTATATTTTTGTATTTTTTCCTGATTACCCCGCTTCTCACTTCATTTAATAACAGGAAAAATATTCAAATATATCATTCTTAGATTCAAGAAAATCTCATTTTCTTCCAGTTATCTTTTGTTTTTCCTTTTTGTTTTTTTCTTTTTTAATGGTTAAAAAAAATGTCTTGTGAAGTTTTCATCAAAAGGAGTTTCTTTGGTAGTCCTTTTTTCCCCCATCCCTATTGAAAAGAAAAATCCCTCTTATTCTTAAACCACGTATCTCTTGTATATTAATGATGACTTTTGTTTTTTTTAAAAAATAGCAGTATGAAATTTTTGGTAAAATTAATTTATTCAAACTTTCCATTCACTCTGAATATTTCAAAGCTTTGTTGCAATAATGCTAAGACTTGCATTTGGATCACCATGCATTCCCAAAAATATTAACAATAGTCATTTTTTTTTTTTTTTTTTTCCTCATATCATTTTTTTCTTGGTTAGATCTGTGACTAAAAAAAAAAAATAAAAATTTTTAATCAGAAATTTAGTAACAATCAAAAGTAAAATTCAGTATCAAAATGAAATTTCAACTTTCTGCTCATTAAATCCGCGAAAATAGAAAACTAAAGAATTAACATTCACTTTTATTTATTTTATTATTTACATACATAATAAATGGTTATTCATTTTATGAGCACTCCTGTCTGCTAGGATGGCTAGTCAATCCCTGTTGTAGACACCTGCTCTGATACACACAGCCCATCACTTGTCTATACAGCAAATAAGCTGAGCAGACCTTAGTTACAGTTTCTAGGAGAGAGTGCATAATCTAGAATGATCAGAAGTTTGAACCATACCAGTACACTCGAATCCTCGGTAACGATAACTTGTGATTTCATGCTAACACAGTTGTCTACTCAACTTCACTTACAAGGCTTAAATCAACCAATAGTATGATTTTTCAGGCCTTTCTCAAAAAATGCTGCACACTGGGATTGCCTTTCCAGACTGATAACATCATGTCACATTCTTCACGAATCGACCATGTTGAGAGTCAAACCCAGGTCTCATGGTGAGAAAGTCATTATTCTAACCACTTTACCAGAAATATGACCACATACATCCCACATGCACGCACATACATATATTTTCAGTCAAACTAGCTTGGACATTCATAAGTCTATGACACTAACCATCATGTTCCTGCATCAAGATCAGATTCTCATTAGCATGTCATACTGTCATGACATAGCTGGTCAATTGTAGGTGCTTGCTAGATGACCAGTTTGCCTTGAGCTATAGCTAGATATCCAAAGATATCACTCACAATACAGAATGCACTTTGCAGGACATTGCTGGGGAGCAAAAGAAGAACTTGTGAGTGATATCTTTGGATATCTAGCCATAGCTCAAGGCAAGCTGGTCATCTAGCAAGCACCTACAATTGACCGGCTATGACATGACAGTATGACATGCTAATGAGAATCTGATCTGGATGCAGGAACATGATGGTTGGTGTCATAGACTTATGAATGTCCAAGCTAGTTTGACTGAAAATATATATATATATATTATAAAGGATTTTCGATTATTTCCTTGGATAATAGATATTTCACCGCTTTGATGTTCTTAACGCGGCTCATCAGATCCAAATGGTACAACAGTAGGCAATTGAAATATTGTTAGCGTTAAGAACATCAAAGCAGTGAAATATGTATTATCAATTGTAATAATGGAAAATCCCTTATAAAATATTACTCTGTTAAATTATATAAATGAGTTTAACATTGAGTTCTCTCGAGTTCGTCTCTTTTGGAATTTACCCAGATTACATACCAAGTGTACTATGTTATATATAAGTAAGTGTGAAGAAAATTTTTATGAAAATTATGAAAGATTTTTTTTTTAAATCTTAGGCAGATACATTTTCTACAAATGTCTCCACCCCCACAATATATGAGTATTTTCTGAGTAGACACCCACTATCCCAACAATAAAATAAAAATAAAACAAACCAAATACTGGTACATATGTTTTCAGATTGCAACAAAATGCATTTAAACGGCCTTGTGAGTGATTAATTTTTTTTCCCTGTGCAACCATTTTCCCCACAGCAAAACACTGCAAGCATCTCATTAATCTATCACTATTTCTATGGAAAATGTTTGAGAGAGCTACATTCGTTAGCTCCACCAGTTCATAACTTCAAAGCTGGTACCTTCCATACCACGTACACTGAAGTGAACGACCCTCGTTCACTTCATATTCTGTTAGCGAGAAGTAAGCTCCACTCGAACATTTACCTTGTGAAACCAACTCCTAAGATTTTACTTCCCTGACCACTACAATCTTAATCTGAAAAATATAAAATTCTTAATCTAAAAGCCCTTCATTTGTTAATTGTTTAGATGTGCATGTGGTGCAATTGATAGCAGCATGAAATTGTGAATTTCAACCAGGTTCATTATATTCACTTATATACAAAAACACTTGGAAAAAGTATGAATCCATCTACTCCTCTCAGTTATGTTTTAAATAGTAGGACTTGTATTGGGAAGAAATTATTAATTTAATATTCACTCACAAAAAAAAAAAAAATTTCCAAACCAAAATGTTTTACATTTGAATAACCATCAAAGGCTTGGTAACCTGTTAAAAAAAAAAAAAAAGATGCAAACAAATGAATTAATCTATTTTTAACTTTCTTTCCTATCCAATTTTCCTATTTGGGTTTTCTCATATGGTTTCTTCCGTATTCTGCATTTATTTATGTCCCTTTTAGGATAAAGGCCAATTAGACTTCTAGAAGCTCTAAGTAAATTTTAAAGAAAAAGTTCTCTATTAATTTTTATTTTAACTGGCCATCTAAACTCCATGATATTCCTATTAAGCCATTCACAGAAATGTCAGCTTATTATTTTTGTTTATTTTTCAACTTGCAAATATTAGTGCTCTTTGGGAATTTTATGGTTCTTTTTTCTCTAGGTCATTTAATTAGTCTTTCTTTTCTATTTTTTAAAAATTTATTTTCAGATAAATGGTGAAACACGCATATAAAAAAAAAAAAAATTAACCACATACTGAAATTTATTAAATATGAGCAAAACAGTATATTTAAAAACCATTTTTTTCTTCTCCAAAAAAAAAACTTACATGCCAGCTCAATTTTTCCCTGAACAATTGATTTTGAAATTTTTGCATTTATAAATTAAGATTATGCAATATAGAAAGTATTAAAAATTTTCTTTTGTCATTTGTTTTAAAAATCATACCCCACTTGATTAAAATGAGATTACTGTGCACTAAAAGTATTTGGTTGACCAAAAATTGTTAATTTTATTAAGTAGAAAATTGACTTTTAAACTGAACAAACATTTTGGTCAGCCCAATATATTCTCTATATAGTTTATAAAATAAAATCTCTCCATACACCGGTCAAGCATCCAAAATTGGCCAGATTTCATTCATAAAGCTAGAAAGCTGTTGCATAAAATGTGTAAATATCAAATATATACTTATTTATATAGTTAAAATCCTCACTACTGGAGAATTATTTTTTTATTTTTCCACTTGAAAACAGCCATAATAACTCCACATTTAATTCTGATATTAAAATTGCAACCTCGGTTGTTGCCACTGATCTCGTAAAACTGGTGTTGCTGGATATAAATTCTTGCTCTCCATTGTATCAGGATTCCCATATATTTTTGGTTCAGTCCAAAATAAAGATATTTTATAAATTTTTTTTTTTTTTTTTTTTTTCTGAAAAGTATGAATTGTAAAACACCTAAACTCAAGATAATCAATTATGGGGTTATGCTGTCATGATTTAAAGTTTAATTTCTTTTTTGCATGATTTCAGAAAATACATATGAGAGATGTTTATACTCTTGCTTTTCAAAGTAGATTGTATAACAGTCAGATCAAATAAATTGTGGAGGAAGATTTAATTTTAAAAATTTTAGTACCCATACTGCCTCAATTTATTTAAGAGGCAAGAATTACTTTTTTCATTATGCAATCTTGTCTATCAAATAAATGGGTTGAGGAGTTGCTGCATTTATTAAAATTTTGAAAATTAAGACACTTCCTCTTTGTACTTAATTTGTAACTCCTGCTTATTTGTGAGGCAAGAGTAAAAAATTTTAAAAAAGTATCCATCCTGATCTGAAGATAAGTACTTCATGAAAAATTTTACTTTAAATAACAAAATTTATTAAAAATTTAACTTTTACACAGAAATAATTTAAAAAAAAAAAAATTTACAAAATTCTTTTTTATCTATTTTCTTTGTTCAGGGAAACCATTTTTCTTGTTTAAGACATTAAGGAATTAGTTTAAAACTTCCCCTTATTACAAGCGGTTTTTAAACATCTGAACATGATATTTTTCAATAGCATTGTTCTCCATTTTATTTTATTTTTTTTCTTTTAAAAAATATTTTTTATTTATCTGTACTTCATTTTACAGTTTGTCATGTTCTCTTTGCCATTTGTTCTTAAATTTATTTAAAAGGAAGACAAATTCAAATTAGAGATGAATGCATGGCGCAAAAGAAAATTAAGCCTCTGGCGAGTAAATATGATAATTAAATAACTGAATTATTTCAACATTTTTCTTTAGATCTGTTAAAATAAAACTTCATTTGAAGATCTCTAGCAAAATACTCCAACAAGGGCTAGTAAAAATTGTCCCCTTTTAATGCTAGAATCTTGCAGCAAGGCAGGCATATTCTGAGCATTATTATATTTTTAAATACCAAGTTCTTCTGGTGCACAAAGCTTACTTTTTGTCTATATTAAAACAAAAACCCAAAAAACAAACAAATAACAAACTGTATCAGAAACATTTTTTTAGTCAATATTAGTAGTAATAGTGATACAGATATAGAATGTGAACTTTACCATTGAGTATTCTGTTTATTTTATAAAAAAGCAGTAGCTTCTATGATTACTGTATGTATGGAATGGTATACAGTGTATAGATTGTGTGCATGTATGGTATATATCTATCTTTTTGCTTATCCAGTATAATTAAATTTGAATTAGAATATGTATTATAAACAATATTATAGTGGGTAAGCAAAATATCCTCCCTTTGTTTTACTTTAGACAGTGTTTACTGTGCACTCAAAGAAAATGTTATATATAAACTTAATATTTTCTCTTCATTTGAATCTTTTGTCCACATGTTTGTTAGATGTAAATTTTTGGTTGTGTTGACTCTTCATTAGTACTGTGGTTTATTTGAACATGCAACAAAAAATGATTTTCCTTAATATTTAGTAAGTGGCAAATCAAATTTTTATTAGTCAAGTAGCTTTCTGAATGACTGTCACATTACTACAAGGGATTTCTGGTTTTAGTCACATGTGGGAATAATAAACAGTTTTGTTTGATTACTGAAAATGAAATGAAACCTATTTTTGTATATTTGAACTTTGGAATCTTCGAAATTCATTTTTTAATATTGGCCTTTTTCAATTTTTTCAAAATTTAAACCTCTTATTTTTTAAAATTTTGTTTATTAATCTATCCTATAAAAGCCAGAAAGAACATTCCTGGCAGTAAAGAACATTAAAAACTAAATGATGCATTTATAAATGAAATGTTTGAAAATCCGCATGGTACTAATGCTGTGACAATACCGCCACAAAAAAAAAAAAATTCTTAAACTGAGGCTTAAGATTTTTTAAATTATTTGTAAAATTTCTTCTAAATTGCAAGTCAACTAGCCAATGATTTATTTTTCCCTCCCCACCTTTTATTCTTCCTTTTAAAGTAAAATTTAGAAAAGCAAAAAATTTATGAAAGAAATCCTGAATTATTTACTCTATTTACATTGTTTGCACTGTTGTCCTCATCTTGTCGACATATTTATGCTTCGACTGTTGTATTCTCTGACAGAAACATTGTGAATATGGCAATAAAGATGAGAACAACAGTTTGAACAATGCAAATAGAGTAAATAATTACAATACCTCATGCAGAAATATCTTTTTCATATGCCATGTCCTTACAGGATGTAGGTGATCAAGGACTTCCACTTGGCTCTGTCTCTTGTCGCTCTCAATAGTTTTTCTCTTGGTATCTCTCCCAAACCCAGCTCTGCCATTCATTTGTTCAGGCCTATGAAATATGTCTCACTACTTTCTTGTGAGTATTAAATTCTCCAGCCCCTCATTTAAGTATGAGTTTTCTTATTTGCCTCCTCCTCGACATCTCATTGTTGCTCATGTGCTCAGTCCATGGTATCTTCAGCATCCTTCTGTAAAACCACATTTCTGCTGCCTCAAGCCTCTCCTTCATCCTTGATGAGATCGTCCAACATTCACTGACATACAGAAGGACAGATATCACATAGCAATCCAGCACTCTCTTGTTTCCAATGAGATTTTTTTGTTTCTCAGTACTTTGGTTAGTTCTTGAAATGTGTCCTTGGCCATGCTAATGCTTTTTTGGATCTCACACTTTCCATCCACTGTCAGAACACTTCCCAGGTATTTAAATTTCTTGACTTGTCTTTAGTTTCTTCGACCTGCAAAAATATAAGCAGATAAAAATCCTGACGTTAATCTTTTCCATCATTATTATTTTCTTATGTTTAGCCATGACACCTGACACTATATTGTAAATCTTATCAAGATGCGTACTTTCTTTGCAATTTTTTTTTTTTTTTTTGCATACATATATTTTCAATAGTTACATCTACAGGTAAAATAAATAACACTAATATACCTTTATATCATGCAAGATAATAGTGACCTGTTTGGACAAAATTCAGTCCTTTTGTATGCTCATCAGATGATTAGACTGGAGTAACGTCTCCAGGTTACAAGCCTAGCCAAATCACATGAAAAGTCCACATGCATCCCTCTCACTCGGTTGTACTGACATAATCCAAAGGAATACAGGGCATTATGTTTGGAGCCAGCTTGGCTGCGAGATTTGCAAGAAGGTTGTCACTGTGAGCAGCCAACAGCTTTTCTCGGCTCCACTCAAGATTTTCCATCTGGATTTACTTCCATAAACTTTTCTGTGTTTGGATATGACTACAATGTAATGGAGGTTTAAAAATCAAGGTTCACCCTTACCTACACATATAACCAAACAGAATATATATATATTGTTCATAAATAAAAACCTCCACAATTGTCACATGAAAATGTTTCTTACAAAAATCTGTTAATGATCTAAAAATGCCTTATGGCATTTTAGACTTTTTATTTTTATTTGTATTTTTAAAAATTTTTTTAATAAAAAAAAAGCAAAATTCAGAATTAAGGGCATAAATTTTGTTCTGACAAATTTATTTATTTATTTTTTAATCTCTAGCAGAACTTTTTGACTTCTTTTACTACTATAATCTTGCAGCAGCCAAGCAAGGCAATAAAGCCACTAAGATATGATGGGGGGGTTACTGAGTTCAAAAGATCAAGGAAAACATTAAGGGCAGAACAATAAAAGAAATACTGAAGACAGATAACGATTGACATTTAAATACTTTAAGATCAAAGTTGGTGAAAAAACATTGGGGTGGAATAGTCCCACAAGTGAGATAAGAAACTGTTAATATAGAATTTATGGTTACATCTCCGCATTTAAACTGCAAAATGATCTGTTTACCAATCTTGCAGTGCACTTACATTCATGAAATATAGATACCATAACGCATCATTATTTTTATTTATTTTTTTAATACCAAACACTCTTTTTTTTTTTTACACTGGTGTGTCATTATTCTTTAACCATCATCATCTTCCTCCTCCTCATTTCTTCTTGGATGTGCAGTTGGTGAATCAGATTGGAATTATTTTTCTTAAAATGTTTCCTGGCTTTAAATAGCCTGCAAATGGTTGATAATCATTAGAAAATTAATCCAACATTCTTATTCTCTTACACTCAGTAACACCTTGCATCTTACTGGCTTAATGACTTTGCTTAGTTTGAAATAATTAAAAAAATGATTTCTAAAATGGTGTCATGACATGGTAGTTAAATTGGTTGTTATTTCTTTTACTTTTTCCTAATTTTTTATTATTTTATTTTATTTTATTCTATTTTTAAATGCTTTGAATTATATTTTTACAAATGTTTTTAATTGCTATCATAAAATTACTTCTAATGCTGTCTGGTGTAACCTCCCTATTTCTTAAAATTTTGCATAAATTTTCTGTTACTAGAAAAGCAAAATATTATTCACTAAATCGGAGCTTTTCAAATTGGTAGAGTGTGATAGATACCATTATGCAATAAACTGTCTGTTCTGTTCTTTTATTTTAATTATAGCCGAGTTTATTGAATTATAATTTTATATATATTTTGAATTGTATATTAAACTTGGCTTAGGTAGCTTGATATCACCAAAAATGTTATTTAAAAAAAAATGGCATTAATTTTGAAAATCTGAAAAAGCTCTGATTTATTTATTTATTTATTTTTTAAAAGTAATTAAAAAAAAAAGCTCTGAGTTCTTCCTTGTTACTCCACATTTCTAGGTTCTTAATAAATTATGACCATACATACTAACCTGTCAGTTAAGTGCTATACATGATATAGACTTGGGCAGTCATGTCTTGAAAGAGAGATGACTGATCAGGCAGAAGATTTTCCTGTAGTAGTTTGCCACTACTTTCTGTGGTAAACTACTTGCCAACCAAGGCTATAAAACCCAATCTATCCTGCTATTTAACCCATAGCTGGAGGAAGAAGAGATAGATTAATACCTTTCCCAAGAGTATTTTTGCATAAGTGAATGCAACAAAATCAACTGGAATTCTAACTTGGCTCTTTGATTTCTTGTTCTGAGCCCATATATACTACACCGGACTATTGAACAGGTTAAGAGGCTCATCCCTTGTTCCCTGTTTAGGATGTGGTTTCCGGCTTTCTCTTTTCCAATCTTTTCACTATTACGTAGCCCCCTGCACATCAGTGGCGTTACTGCCTTGCTCGGGGTGATATGATTTAAAAAAAAAAAATG
>JBBBDQ010001498.1:2162500-2240000 GCA_037127315.1 Ascarosepion bandense | reverse complement strand
TAACCATGTTGAAGTGTCCAAAAAATTTTCTAAGTGTAACTCATGTGTGGCCCAAGGATAGAGCTCCCAGTGAGAATGGAAATCACCACTTAGTCATAATTGATCTAGCAAGACAAGCTTGTTTACCATTAAACTATGTCAAAGTGCTCAGCTGTAAAGGGTATATGATCCTAGATCTCTTTTGTTTGGTTTTGTATGTTCAAGAGAAGCAAAAATATCATTTGTAATTATCCAAAATGAATCCAATTATCATTTTCAATGTTTCCCCTCTTTCTTTCTTTCTTTTGTTTTTCTGGTTTGGCACCAGATGCCAACAGCAAATTTTATTGAAATTTCTGCTCAGTGTATTCCCTCCAGAACAACAAATACACCTTGCTCATATGTAATGGTACAAAGTTTTACACAATGAAAATATGGTAGTGTCATTGATTCACTTTTAGTTAAGAAAACTTGCACCAAACATACATGGAATTCAGTGCCAAGAATTTTTTTAAAAAATTAAAATTTTCTTTTTTTTTTTTTTTTTTTTTTTTTTCATTATTTTAAATTATTTGTGCTATTTTTTTTCTATATAATTTTGAACTGTACTCCTAAAATGTCATATTCAGACATGATATCAACTGTCTTGAAAATGTGTACTCTTAAATGTGATATAACTTGTCAAATTCTGATTTCACTTTTTTTTCTTTTTTTTTTCTTTTTTTTTGATGTGTTATTGAATGTATCAACTTCAAAAATTTTTTTTCTTTTCTTTCTTGAAGATCTTTTCAGAACTTGTTTGTTTCATAGGGTTCTTTACCTGATCTTTCATACAAAAAGTGTACCCTTAAAAAGCTACAGAAATGAATGTTAGGTGTTGACAGCCTCCTGCCACTTGTTTTCCGCCCCCTATTTGACTGTATTTTGTGCTAAGAGGTCTCTCGTACTGATTTAAGAGAGATACAGGTAGGTAAAGTAATTGTAAAAGACCTTATTGAAACCAAACTAGTTCTGAAATTCTTTCTGGAAGAAAAATGTATATTAAATGTTGCATGTTCAATTTAAATTTTTTTTTATGTGAATTAAGAATTTGAACATAACCTATTAATGTAAAAATAATATATATATATATATATATATATATTTGAAGGTGTTATTAGCAAATTTAAACATGGCCAGTTCTGTGGTCTACATATTGTGGTTCAGCAAGTGATATTTTATACAATTTGGAATAAGGTTGCACAATTCTCATAGCAATCATGTTTCTACTGATATATAATCCTATTTTGAATATGTAGGGTTGTCCTATTCTGCTGCAAATTCTGCTCCCACCTGGTTCTGTCACTACCACCACAACCTCTGCTACCACCAACACCTTTTAACTATGGATTTGTTGGTAAAATGAAAGAGAAAAAAAAAGAACAAAACAAAAAAGACAATTTAAAAAAAATATTTTAAAATATGAAAAAAAAAATTTAATGAATTTAAGCAATACATCTTAAAACAAAAAATCACTTGTTTGTCTTTATTCTTGTTTTTGTGTCATTTTTTTTCACTTGCTTTTTTTTTTCACTTTTCTTTTTTTTTTTACTTTGTTTTTTGTTCACTTCTCTCTCTCTCTCTCTCTGTGTGTTTTCGCTTTTCTCTCTCTGTCTCTGTGTTTTCGCTTTTCTCTCTCTGTCTCTGTGTTTTCGCTTTTCTCTCTCTGTCTCTCTGTGTTTTCGCTTTTCTCTCTCTGTCTCTCTGTGTTTTCGCTTTTCTCTCTCTGTCTCTGTTTTGCTCTCTCTCTCTCTCTCTCTGTGTTTTCTTTTCTTTTCTCTCTCTCTCTCTCTCTCTCTGTGTTTGCTTTTCTTTCTCTCTCTCTCTCTCTCTCTCTGTGTGTTTTCGTTTTCTCTCTCTCTCTCTCTCTCTGTGTGTGTTTTGTTTTCTCTCTCTCTCTCTCTCTCTCTGTGTGTTTTGTTTCGCTTTTCTCTCTCTCTCTCTCTCTCTGTGTGTTTTCTTTTCTCTCTCTCTCTCTCTCTCTGTGTTTTGTTTTCTTTTCTCTCTCTCTGTGTGTGTTTTCGCTTTTCTCTCTCTCTCTCTCTCTCTCTCTCTGTGTTTTCGCTTTTCTCTCTCTCTCTCTCTCTGTGTTTTCGCTTTTCTCTCTCTCTCTCTCTCTCTGTGTTTTGTTTTCGCTTTTCTCTCTCTCTCTCTCTCTCTCTGTGTTTTCGCTTTTCTCTCTCTCTCTCTCTCTCTCTGTGTTTTCGCTTTTCTCTCTCTCTCTCTCTCTCTCTGTTTTTCCTTTTCTCTCTCTCTCTCTGTGTTTTCGCTTTTCTCTCTCTCTCTCTCTCTCTCTCTTGTGTTTTCTTTCTCTCTCTCTCTCTCTCTCTCTCTCTCTCTGTGTTTGCTTTTCTCTCTCTCTTTGCTTTTCTCTCTTTTTCTCTCTCTGTTCACTTTTACCTTTTTTAAACCAAGAAACCATTGGTCGTTATTGAAATTATCATTTTTACTTCTATGTCCTGCATCCCTTCAAGATATCGGTGATCATAACATTTCACATCTGCATAGCCATTGTAGTTCTCTTGCTATTCCTCCCAAACTCTGTTCTGCTATCCATTTGCTCAAGCTCATCAAGTATGTCATGCATTATTTTCGCCTGTCTCTTTCCTTCTCTCCTGTGAATATCATATCTTCCAAGCCCTCCATCTTCATTTCATTTCTTAGAAAATTCAGCTGTTTTTTTTTTTTTTGCTGATGTTAAGTATAAGTTTCATTTTCATCATCTCCAAAAGCTTGTTTCTAAAATGTCCAGTCCATGGTATCCTCAGCATCTTTCTGTAGATCCACGTTTTGATTTTTTTCAAGTCTTACCTTCATCTTTGAAGGATAGACATCACATAACCGTCCAGTACTCTCTTTGTTTCTGATAAGTTTCTGTTTCTCAATATTCTACTCATCCTTTGGAATGTATCCTTGACCATGCCAATACGTCTTTGGATCTCAGTGCCACACATTCTGTCCTCTATTAGAACCCTTCCCAGATATTTAAATTTCTGTGCTTGGTTGATTTCAGTGTCTCCAACTTTTAGTTGGCATTTTGGACTCCTCTTTTTACTGATGACCATGCGTTCAGTTTTCTTGTAGTTTGTTTTGTCCTTTCTTTTAGCTTTCTTTAGATGCCTTTTGTAGGAGGCTTTTTAGTTTCCTTTCAGTGTCTGCTATCAGCACTGTATCATCTGCATATGTTATATTGTTCAGACTGTGGATACCAATGATGACTCCTGGCAGGATTTCAAGTTCTCTCAGAATTGCCTCGATGTATGAGGTGTACAAATCTGGTGAGAAGACACACCCTTGTCTTACACCCCTTTCTATTTTTGTATATCTGCTGAACTCATTTCCTGTTAGTATGCAGACAGTTTGCTGCCAGTACAGGTTCTGGATTATTCTAATGTCTTTGTGGCATACATTTTTGAGCACCTTTGTGTGGTCTATGAAACACAGGTACATGTTCTTATGCATTTGCATTGCCCTTTTTGATAACGTTATGAGCATAAATATCGTGTTCCTTGTTTCAGTGTCTCTGAAACGATACTGTTTTTGTCCTATCTCTGGCCTGATTCTACTGCTGCACTCTATTCATCAGAATAAAATTCAGATGATGAATTTTGTTGTGTGATTTGTTAAGCTGATTAGTGAAGTTCACATTCTTTTATGCCTGGCTTCTTAGACTGTGCTATGAAAATTGATCTGCTTAGGTCTTCTGCTATATTGTCACTGTTGTAGATTTCATTTATTATTTGTGTTATGCCAAATTTGTTTAAGGCTATCAATATCTCTATTATAATACTGACTGCTCCTGCTGCATTTCTTTTTCTTTCATTTTGGCCATTGCAGCTTCCATTTCGATTTTTTAATATTTCCGGCCTGTCGGCATTTCTGTGCATTGTTAGTTGATCCCTCTTGTCATGGAAGAGATCTCAGATATATTTGTGCCATCGCTGAAGTATTTTTGCTTTCAAAACGAATGTTACATAGGATTTCATACATATTGTTGATGAGCATGTCTTTTGTACTGTTCTCTTATTTGCTTCATACAGGTTTCCATTATTTGTCATGCTTAATCTCTCCATTTCTGTGCATTTGTTACTGGGCTATTATTTGTTACTGGGCTATTATTTATTACTGGGCTATTATTCTTTAGCCTGTTTGCATTTGCTCCTTACTTCCTTTTGTAGTTTCCTGGACTTCATTCCCCATCTTGGCATTGCTTTCTGTCTCTTTTCACATCATGTAGAATCTCATCCTTGATTCACTCATTTTTCCTTCTACATCTGTTTTGCTTTGGGATGACGTCATTTGCTGATGTCACTAACACTTCTTTTAGTGTGTCCAATTTCAAGTTTCCGTTTTTCTGTCCCTCATATTTCTTTCACATTGTCCTTAGATTTTTCCTGCAGGTTTTGGTCATTCACAATCTGTTGTATTGCACTCTGGGTGCTGCATTAGGCTTCCACAATCCTTAATTTATATATAATCGGGAAGGGGTCGTTTCTGCAGTAGGCATTTGGATAAGTTTTACAATAAATAACTGCATTCCTGATTCTCCTGTTAATACTTATGGAGTTGATTTTTTTTTTTTTTGTGTCCCCCTCTTCTCCATATTCATAATCATCTTGTGTGTTCTTGAAACCTGGTGTTGGTTATTACCTGGTCATTTGCTGTGCACTATTGAACTCAGTTTTCTCTGGTCATTGCTCTTTCCTAGTTTAAAGTTGCCAATTGTTACACCTTCCTTCTCCTTGCCTACGTTGGCACTCAGTTCTCCCATGATAATTTACACTGAGTTTTAGCCTTGTCCAGTATTTTGTGCTATCCATTCATACACTACTATAACAGTTATGTTGGAGAACTTTCCTTTCCGTTTGGCCACAAGAACTGTTTCAGATAACTGACAGTGCCCCAAAACGCATTTCTTCATGTTTTGTTCAAATATCAAGTCGACACCTTTTTCATTTTTGCCACCTGTGTATATGATCCTGTGGTTGTCACTGAGAAAACCTCTGTTTGGCCAGCTAGTTTTGCATATGCCTAAAATGTTGATAATCAATCTGCTTACCTCCTGCTTGACATTCTCCAACTGTCCGTGATTGTTCAACTGTTTCATGTCCCTAGAGTTATTTTGCATTCGGTATGAACAGTTGCAGGATTCATGTCATTCCTTTCCAGGCGAAGAATCAGTTCCGACGAGTTTTGTTCCATTTTACACCATTGACCCAACAGTTGCTGGATGACAGGTGACATCTGTTGCCCATGTTGGAGTCAGTTCCTTTAGACTTAACCCCCTTCATGCCATTATAGTTCATAATTTGATTGTTGGGCACCTTGAGGTAGTGTAATGGTTAGTAAGCTTGTCTTGCGAGAACCATTACAATTGAGTTATGAGTTTGATCCTCACTGGGTGTCCCTTATTTTCGGCCTTGTGCCACATCTAAGCTTTGCTTAAAAAAAACTTCCATAATTTGATTGTGAATGGCATGATTGTTCTTGTGATAAATAGTGGAGTGGTTTTCTGTTGCCTTCTCCGTGGTGATTTATTGAGACACTGCCTCTAGTTAGCTGGCCATTTTGCTGACATCATCCTCACTCACAAGACCATGGAGTGAGGTAGCCAGTTTGGTCACTGACAATTTGACAGTGAATTTGTTGTAACATCACATATCCACAATGTCAAATTTGTAAAAAAATAATAATTATGCCTACCTGTTTCGTTCAAGAGGTGGTTCAGATTATTCTTGTCCTAGGTGAATGGTAGTTTTATGTGTCTAGATTAGTAGGGTGGCTGGAATGTGATTATTAAGTTAGGACTTAGTATAAATCAGAATAGTCCCTGTTGTAAATAATTTTTTTTTATTATTCATTATTATTTTATTTTTACAATTTCTTCCTCTTAATATGGAATATCTCATTGACCAGTGGGGGCAAAATAGGTGACATCAAAAACCACTGCCTCCAGATAGGGCCCTCCCAAGAAATGGCTCTTAAGTTCATTTCCCACCTGATGCATAAAGGCTTTTCTTGGTTTAAAAAAAAGAAAAATACTATGCATAACATATTTCAAACAAATGTTTGAAGTGTCACAAAACAAATGACACGGAAAACATAAGCTGAGATCTAAATTTATGATAAAGTTTTTCATGACATCATGCAAAAGATTTATACAAATTTATACTTTGTGTGCCTAAAGATGGCTAATAACATGTAAATTTTAACCAGCATAGAGAAGCTCTCCTACCTTTCATCAGTATGTATCATGCTAGTCTCCCTGAAAGCAATACACTGTGCTTCCTCGGCTTCACTCTCTCAGCCAATTTCAAGTGGAATGACTACATTAAGTCAATAGCTACATCTACTGCTAAGCTAGGAAGTTTTTTCTCATTAGAATCCATTTTTCACATTTATAAATCTACCTTTCGTCTGTTGTCAAATCTGGTTGGATGTTCTTACTATTCATCTTGAGGTTCTCAACAAAATCTTAAGTAGGATCTGCAATGTAATCAATTCTGATTTGGCATCTCGACTTCAGTCACGATGAGATGTGGCTTTCCTCTGTGCTTTGTAGAAGTATTTTCACGGCTTCTGCTCTGATGAGCTTTATTCTCTAGTGCCCTGCTCACAGGAATTTACTTGTGCTACTAGATTGGCAACTAGGTCCCATCTTTTTCCCGTCAAACTTGGCAAATATAACCACCACTTCTACTCTAGCAATTTCTATTCTTGCATGTCTCATCTGTGGATGTAGGCTTATGTAAATTTAATCAGTTAGAGCAGAAGATTTTTTCAGTGCTAGCCAGTGATTTCTGTAGAAGACTGTTTGCCAACCAAGACTATAGAGCCTAATCTGTTCTGGTATTTAACCCATAGTGGATGGGAGAAGTAATGGATTATTACCTTTTCCAAAAGGTTTGGCACTTAAGTGAATGCAGTTAATTCAAATGGACTATCGCCCGGTTCACACTCCACCCACGTCTATTGAACAGGTGAAGAGGCCCATCCCTTGTTTCCTGTTTAGGATGTGGTTTCCGGTTTTTCTCTTTTCCAATCTTTTCTCTCTTACGTAGCCCCTTGCGCATCAGTGGCGTTTTCGCCTTGCTTGGGGTGACATGATTAAAACTCAAACTTAGCCCTCTGATCTTTTAATTTGATCCAATATTCACTGCACCACAGCGCACACTCATTATGTAATTTACAGTACGTATTGAGGGGGTGGAGGTTGAGCAATTGGATTAGGTTTGGAAATAAGTTTTTTTTTTTCATTCTTTATCTATATAGTTAAGACTTATTACATCATGTACACAAGCAAACAATCCTCATCGTTGCCACGTTTTGTGTCATGGGAAATAGGTTATGGGGTGGAAAATAAAGATTTTACATAGATGAAAAAAGTTGCCTAGACAGGTTTTATTCGAATGAAACTAAAATTTTTAAACTATTTTCTTAATTATCAGTTTTTTATTAAATGTAATCACCACTATATCAACTTCTTTTCTTGCATGTGGAACTCCCTTCCATATACTTGCTTCTCTGTTGGCTACATTCTCCAAGACTTCAAGTGTAGCGTCAATTGCCATCTCTTATCTTCTTGACTCCAATTTTCCCTTATCTTTTTCATGACACCCTTTATATCTTATTCTTCTTCCTTTTCACTCTACTCTCACGTAACCCTCTTTTTTTTTTTTTTTTTTTTTTTTTTAATCATTTCACCCCGAGCAAGGCAGAAACGCCACTGATGTGCAGGGGGTTACATAAATGTAGAAAGATTAATTAGAAAAGAGTGAGGAGTACAATAGAAAACTGAGAAAGCAGGTGCAATGACAGGTACATGGGCGGAGAGAAAGGGAAGGTTATACAGGGGAGGAGAGAGAGAGCTAGAGGCCAGTGGTTAGTAGGTGAGTATTAACTTTGCTTTTAAATTTCTGGAGGTCGTAGCCGTCAGGAAAGCAAGAATACGGGAGTGAGTTCCACAGGCGGGAAGTGCGAGAGAGGAAGCTGCAGGAGTAGAATTGTCGTCTGCGTTTGGCTAACCTGACTGTGAATGGGTGGGACCCAGTTGCCAGTCTGGTTGAACGGGTAAACACCTGTTGAGGAGGCATCAGTGACTTAAGCTCATCCGAGCAGAAGCCATGAAAGTATTTATAGAAGAGACAGAGGGAGGCCACATTTCGACGATGGGAAAGTGGCTGCAGACGAGTCGCCAGATCAGTACCTATCACATTACAGACTCTCCTTTGGAGCTTGTCAAGAACACTGAGGAGAACGGCAGGGGTACCTGACCATAAATGGCAGCAGTACTCCATGCACGGACGGATGGTTGACTTGTATATATGCAGGATGGATTCAGGTGGAAAAAACATCCTGGATCGACATAGTGACCCAATCTTCTTAGCAGTAGATTTTGCTATGGATTCAATATAGTGCTTCCATTTGAGGTCTGAGAACAGGGTAAGTCCGAGGAGGCGTAGTGTATTACTCTCCGGGAGAATCATCTGGTCCATGCTTATGGGAGGCAGAAGAGGTTGCCTGTAATGGTTGACAGACAACAGCTTGGTCTTAGAGGAATTGAAGTTGACAAGCCACTTCTTGCCCCAGTTCACCACACTTCAGTACTTCCACTTCTTTCTTATCCATCCCCCGACACCCCTGTAACTCGTACCACTTTCTTTTCGCTCTCTTCTCAAGTAGCCCTCTGAGCACCAGCAGCAGTACTGCCTTGCTTGGGGTGAAACGATTATAAAAATAAAAAAAAATGACTTTTTCAGTTATTTCTTATTTGTATTCTGAATTTAACTTCCTTTTTTATTTTCTTTCTTCATTAGAGAAATTATTTCTAAAATAAAACCACTAAGATGTAAGGGTTACAGAGTGTGAGAGGATTAGAAAAAAATGAAAGAATAAAAGAACAGGAATTAAGAGGAGGGAAGATAACGACTGCCATTGCTTTTATATTTTGGAAGATGGAAGTTGAGTAAAAAAAAAAAAAAAAAACCGAAAGAGTGTTCCGTAGTTGACAAGTGTGATGTAGAAACTGTTAGCATAGAACTTGTTGCATGTAGCCAATTCAACTGTAAGATGATAAAACCTAGCCATCAATCTAGTCAGTCAGTTAAGTGCCATACGTGATACACGCTTGGGCGATCATGTCTCGAAAGAGACATGACTGACTGGGCAGAAGATTATCCCACAGTAGGTTGCCATTGCTTTCTGCGGTAGACTGGTTGCCGACCAAGGCTATAGAACCCAATCTGTCCTGCTATTTAATCCATAACTGGAAGGAAGAGACGGATTAATACCTTTCCCAAGGGTATTTGCGCGTAAGTGAATACAATGGATTCAACTGGAATTCGAACCCGGCTCACCCGGTTTCTCGTTCCGAGCTGATATCGACTGTACCACAACGCACATCAATCTAGTACTGTAGTTAAATTCTTAGTTTATTTACCATAAAGCAGAGCCCATGTAAGGGTCTCATGCCCCGAACTAACTATATTTCAATTTGCATAACGGTAGCATTCTGGTAAGATACAAAGCACTTAAATTTATAAAATTGGGATAACAGAAGAAAGTTGATCGGAACAATTACCACGAAAATATTTTGACAAGTCAGAAGATAAGATGTTACAGCAGCGGGAAAGAGTTGATTTTCTAAGTGATGCTTAGATGTGGCTCAAGGCTGAAAGTATCGAGTACCTAGTGAGGATCGAAATCAGTACTCAGTTTTGCTAACCATTACAACACGTTCAGTTGCCCAAAGAGCTGATTTTCTAAGCAGAGTCTAGATGTGCCACAAGGCCGAAAAAATGAAGTACCTAGTGGGGATTGCACTCACTACATAATCGTAATGATTCTAGCTAGACAAGCTTGCTAACCATTACACCATTTGAGGCACCCCAGCAACGGGGAAAATGACTGAAGCGAAGATGCCAGATTAAGACTAATAGCATTACAGAATCTTCTTTGGGTTTTAAGACTAACTGAAGACGGAAAGTGCGACACAGAGATACGAAGACGAATTGGCATGGCAAAGGACGCGTTCCAAAAACTGAGTATAGCATTAAGAAATAGGAAAATTCGTAGAAACAGAATACCGGATTGCTATGTGATGTCTGTTCTTCAAAATGGCATTAAATGTTGAACAATATCATCAA
Organism: Ascarosepion bandense; assembly: GCA_037127315.1. Lineage (NCBI taxonomy): Eukaryota > Metazoa > Mollusca > Cephalopoda > Sepiida > Sepiidae > Ascarosepion > Ascarosepion bandense. Next base: position 2,229,837 of record JBBBDQ010001498.1, on the reverse strand, counting down.
AGATGAAGGAAAAATTACAAGCAACTGAAATGTGGTTCTACAGAAGGATGCTGTGGATATCATGGGTCGAGTATGTGAGCAATAATGAGGTTTTGGAAAGGACGCAAACGAAAAAGAAATTAACACTGAGCATCAGGAAAAGACAACTGAAGTTCCTGGGACATGCAATGAGGAAGGAGGGTTTAGAGAACCTGATACTAACAGGAAAGACTGAGAGGGAAAGCAGCGGATAACATATTTGAAGGGCCTGAGCAGGTAGATGACCGAACGGGGCTTGCGTGGTGAAACAGGAGAAAGCGTGCTAAGAGCCACCGGGGATAGGGAGATGTAGGGAGCCATGATCGCCCATGTCCTAAACGGACAGGGCACATAGTAGAAGGATAAACAGCAGAATCACCAGGTCCGATGTCTCATCAATATTTGATGCATGGACGAAATCCGAACGACTATTCGCGAAGGAAAACTTAAGTTGTTACAAATTTATTTTTTAATCATAGCACCCTATGCAAGACGGGATTACCACTAGTGCGCTGGGCAGTTACAGCGAGGGAAAATAAAAAGTAAACATGGTACGGGATGTAAGAAAGAAAGGATAAGAGATGGATAAAATTCAAGGAAATAGATGGCAAATGACGCTGCATTTAAACTTTGGGAGGTACCAACTATCAGGGAAGAAAGTACACTGAAATGAGATCCACAGACGGGAAGTGCGAGAAAATAAACTATTTGTGTAAAAGAGGTGGTTACATTTAACTAATTCAACGGTAAAAGGATGGAACCTAGATATAAATTTATGTAGTCGGGGCATCAGAGGAAAAAGGCTCATCAGAGCAGTTGCCATGAAAATATTTGTAGGAAAGATAGGGAAACCACGTCCCGTCGGTGAGAAAGTGACTGAAGTCGAGATGCTAAGTCAGAATCGATTACATTGCAGATAATTCTTTGGATTTTGTCAAGTATCTCGAGATGAATAGCAGGAACACCTGACCAGATATAGCAACAGTATTCAATGTACGAATGAATGGCAGATTCGTCTGTACATTGAATACTGCAAGAAGATGGATTTTGACAAGAAAAAACTTTCTGGCCCTACACAGTGACCCAGCTTTCCGAGCAGGAGATGTAGTTATAGATTCTATGTAGTCGTTACGCGTCCGGTCACTTGAGAGAGTGAGGCCGAGGAGACATAGTGTGTTGCTCTCTACGAAACTACCGTCATCCATACTGATTGCTGGTTGGAAATTTTCTCTATGGTAGATAAAGAATAGCGGCTTCGTTTTGGAGACGTTAAAATTTACTGACCATTTCCTATGCCAGTCCATCACAGATTAACTGCCAGTGTAAGAAGTCTGGAAAGTCTAGGAATAAATCAAGTATAATTTTTCCATGGACATACATACATTTGCGGTAGCCATGTCTTAATCGCAATTACTTTGGGTAACAGTTGTGAATCTCCGTCGCCAATTTGTTGTGGCATCGTGGCGAAACTTCGTCGCAAACTTGTAGTGACTGGAACAAGAAGGTAGGTTTAAAACAGTGTATTAGTATAACAAGAAACAAAGTATTTAAAGGAAGTGTTGATAATAAGTAATATATAAATAAGTAAATCCGAAGGTATTATTACGCTGCTTATTGCCTAATAGCTGCCGTCAACTGCTCTCGTTAACTGCAGTAGTTATTGGCTTTCCACTTAAGGCAAAATGTAGCACAAGGCCTTTTTAATGTGGGTAATTCGGGCCATATAGTCCGGCCAAAAAGTTCTGTCTAATTTTCTCCAGATGAGACTCTACCCTTTGGCGGAGCCTCAACTGGGTTAATACTCTACGCTCAAAGGTAGAGAGCTCGACAGTTCGCCAGACAGCTAACAACAACAACAACAACAACAACAAGATACTTTAACTGACTCCTAGAAACTAAAGTCCGATAAATACAATTTTCCTTTATGGATTCACCTTCCTGTACACTTTTTCGCCGGCCATAAAAAGGAAGGGAGCACAGACTTTATTAGTAACCTGTTAAGATTTCTAGATACACATATTATACTACTATGAACTAAAAGAATTAATTTAACTCCTTACTACTATTTCTCTGGGACATTTTTTTTAATCATTTTACCCCAAGCAAGACAGTACCGCTACTGATACGCAGGAGGCTGCCGAAGAGACTTACAGTTTTAGACAGGAAGAGAGTGAAGAGAAAGACGAACCAGATACAGGAGGTGAAAGAGAAAAGGCAAGAGAAGGATGTGAAGACAGTTGCGAAGGTAGAGAAAAAGGAAAAGAACAAGATACAGTGTGATGTAGAAAGGACTGGAGTCAAGTTGATAAGAGATGGGAATTGACATTGCATTTTAGTTCCTGGGGAGGTTCTAGCCGTCAGGAAAGCAAGTATGTGGAAGGGAGTTCCACAGGCGGGAAGCGCAAGAAAAGAAGCTGATGGAGTAGAATTGTCGCCTGCCTTTGGTTGATCTGACTGTAAAAGGGTGGAACCTTGTTGCCAGTCTGGTTTCACGAGTAAATTCTTGTAGAGAGGGCACCAGTGACCTAAGTTCGTTGGAGCAGAAGCCATGAAAATATTTGTAGAACAGACAGAGGGAAGCCACGTGCCACTGGTGAGAGTGTCTGGAGTCGAACTGCCAGGTCGCGACCGATCACATTACAGATTCTCTTTTGGAGCCTGTCCAAAACGCTGAAACGAACAGCTGGGTCATCTAACCAGATATGACAACAGTATTACGGTCGGATGGTTATGTGCAAGATGGATTCAGGCGGAAAAAACTTCCTGGCTCGACACAGTGATCCAACTTTCCTCGATGGACATTTTTCTCTTTAAACATTTTCTTATAAATTTGTTATAGTGTTCAGTAAACAAAATTTCACTTATTTTACAAACAAAACATATTTATTTTTTACACATTCCAACATCCAGCCTTCAACCTTATGATATTGTGGGGACGTCGGTGTTTGGCACAAGGCCAATTTGACAAACCTAGCCGAGGTCCCTACAGTTTCCTTCTGTCTTTTCTACAAATATTTTCATTGTAACTGCCCTGGCGAGTCTTTTCTCCCTGGTGCCCTGATGAAGTAAAGCCTGCTACTAGATTGGCATCTGAGTTATCCCCTTTTACCGTTGAAATAGTTATACGCAACCGCCGCTTCTACTCCAAGTGTTTATTTGCTCATACTTCCTGCTTATGGAACTCCCTTCTGTTTACTTGCTTCCCTGACAACTACAATCTTCAAAAATACATGCACTCAGTAAATATGATATTTATTATAAAGTAGTTTATATGTGGAAATGTCAACTGATATAATTTCTTCATACAGAGCCGGTTCAAGAGTTTTGCGATACACCCTATCCCGAATCTATGACTCGGGCCTCACCATTCAACTATATCTCAAAGTTTCAGGCAATATTCATATAAAATTATAATTCTATTGTAACCTAATTATGTAAAATAATGAATCATATGCAATATAGTCGAAGAATTCAACTAGAAAATATCGAAAATATATATAATATATCTAAATACAAATTAGGTATATGTCATTATAGATCATTCTTTGGCACCTCCCCGGCCCCGGTCGCTGTTGGTTTCGAATCCAGCCAGCTGGTCGTAGATTGACTCTGTCACGGTTTTCTCCCTTGTCCCACATTGTGTTGATTAATCACAAGGCAGTCACGTGAGTTGTTCACTAGCTGTCTCTCTGCCGAACTAAACCAAGCCGGGACGTGTGCACACAATTGAGTAATAAAAGAAAGAAATGTAACATCAAAGGAAATAAGTGGACCGACGTTAAAAAGTGTTGTAAAATAACGTCTTTATATACAGATTATACACAATATGCTCTTCGGAATAATTTCCCATCCCTGCTTCTATCAACTGATAGCGGAACAGACGTTTCTTAGGTAAATCGAATTATTCTCCTAAGCAATAACAAGGAATCTGGCTGGCCTCAGTTCGCTGCTTCGAACAGAAGTCTAAGTTCGTTATATAAGGCTAGTCACTTGTTGCTTGTTTTCCGGAATGTTACGGAAATTGCCAAAGTGCTGGGTTATTCTCTTACAGTTAGCAATTTCAGACTTGTCTGAAAATTCTCTTCTTGTCTGTCTCTTAACTCTGGTTGGTTGATTGGCGACAGGCTTCTCTACGGTAGGCACCCAACGGCATGACAATACTTCTTCTGTTGGGAACTGTCTTTGGTCATTACGTTTCTGGACCGGGAAATCGAACTCTCTGCCACTCGAGCTGCAACTCTCATTTTGTCTGTAAATTCTCTCCTGTATTTAACTCTGGTTAGCTGGCATCAGGACTCTTCTGTCGATCTCTGTCGTTCCGACTTCAACTGCAACTTTGTCTGTAAATTCTCTCCTGTATTTAACTCTGGTTAGCCGGCATCAGGCCTCTTCTGTCGATCTCTGCAACTTCACTCGAAACTTTGTCTGCAAAATTACTTCGTACATTTGACTCTGGTTGGTCAGTATCAGGCCTCTTCTGTCGATCTCTATCATTCCGACTTTGACTTCTCTGTCACTCTCTGCAACTCAAAACTTTGACTGTAAAATCTCTTGTCTGTCTTTCTCTCTGGTTGGTCGGCAGGCTCTGCGGTTGGCGCCCAATAACATGGCGTCTATCTTCGTCGTTACATCTTTGGGACTTTCTCCGAGCCAACTTCGGACTCTCCACCGATCTAACTCGAGTCTGAACTCGATGCCAACTGATTTTAGTCCCTCGGGACCCTGTATTTATGCACATGCCATGGTCTGGGGCCGACAGTCGCTGGGTGTCTAATCCTCCGTCTCGGCAACCAATAAAATCCTGAGGTTGGCTGCTACTCATTGTTGCCTGTGGTTTAACCAATGAGATTAGTCTTCTTTCCATGACGTCAATTGTTAGTCTTCTCCCCCTTTCGGTGCTTGTTCACAGGACTAATCTCCCCATACCCCTTTTCTGGGCTGGACTTAACCGAATTTTCTTTCTCAAAATTTTTCTTTCTCACGAAACAGTTTCAGGGATTTTCTTTTTCTTAAAACAATAGGTATTAAGCTTTTTGAACTGTCTTCGCCCAAAACAGGTTGACATTAACATTGTTACCCAAATAATAATTTCTACGCACCTGTTTTTAATATCCATTCTTTGAGTCACCGATATTTTCAAGTGACAAGAATGCCTTATCAGTTTTACCCTGATGTCAGTGAAAATACTTTTTCTCTAAGTACTTTGACTTGGAATCAAAATATTTGTTATCTTTAATTCTTTTCACGAGTCATGCCAGCCAGACAATCGGGCACAAAATGAAATCCCCTTTTCCTTTACCCCCAAAAAATAACAATTAAATTTATCTTTACTTTATGTTTAGAATGACCGTTTGCTAGCTTTCTTTGGGTGACTGAAACCAGCATCTATTGTTTCTGGCTTGAAACTAATTTAGTCTCTTCTTTCTTTTTCTTCTTTCTCTGGTCTTTCTTTTCTATTCTTTTGCCGGCCATGAAAAATAATAATTGAATCTATCTTTTAGGTTCAAGAATGACACTTGTCTCTATGGGTGGTCCGAAATCGAAAACAAATCCATTTCTCTTTTCTTTCTCTTCTTTCCGGGTTTACAATAATAGGTGTTATTTTTCGTCCCTGCTTTCTTTTTAAAGATAAAGATTTTCCAGCTACAGTTAATAATTAGTTAATAAAATTAATCACCTCCGTTTTTCTTTGCTCATATTCGGAGGATAAGGAACATTTCTCGTAGTATGTTCTCTTATTATCTATAATAGCAATTAGAAGATTTTGGTTATTAATTAATTACTAAAATTAATTATAGCCGTTCCAAAATATTGTTATAATTCCATCTTAAAATAAATAATCGATGATTTGCAGCAATTTTAACATTGCCTTTACTTGTTAAAAAGTTGAATAATAGAAATACATAAAAAATTATGGGTGAAAAAAATGGTGACTTTTAAAAAATCTTTTATATCCTGTTTTTTGAGACTTGGTATGAGCAAAACAAATTTACAGAAAATCCGAAAACTTTTTATGTTTTAACAACAATTGTGCTTAGTTTAATTTGTAACGTGTATAAATTGTAGGTAAAAAAAAAAAAAAAAAATTGGTAAGTTAACGAAAATGAATATTTAAAAATGACTTGATGCTTTTAAAAATCGAAAACAAATTTTAATAAAAAAATGTGAATGATAAGGGAAGTAACTCTAGGTGACTTGATGCTTTTCAGTAAACATGGGCGATAACTCCGAGTGCTGCTAATGCAATAAATCTGTATTCTCTCCCTTGAAATATATAAAGATGTTGAAACAAGTTTTTCTTTTACCCGTATTGAAACTGAATAACCGGCTTTTTGCATAACTGTTGAATCAAATTTAAAATATGTAACTTATTCTTGTGCATTTCACAAATATCAAATTTAAATGAGTGGTTTCTTTGAATCAGATCTTTTCTGTCTACGTTGTGGAGGTGACCCGTCAATAAGCATTTCAAGACATACACGTTCTAGCAAGGTACGCAATATTGACTGGCATGTGGGGGCTCGTTTTTAGGCATCTCCACTAATTTTCGATACGTAAATTTTAAAAATTAAAAAAAAATTAAAATTTTAAAAAAATGTAAAAGCTTTCTTGAAACTTTCATTTTAGCTTTAATTGAAAGCTAAATGATTAAATTTACTATTTCCAGTAAGCCAAATATTCTGGGGTATTTCAAAAAGAGATTATATTGATTAGAATCTCAACTTTTTGAGCGTTTTCACTTAAAATATCAAATCAACCATTTGATTTTTTTTATTTTTACATATTGACATATTATTTAAACAAAAGTTAATTCTCGGTTTTAAAAACCTTCCAAAAATATAATATTAATCTGTGACACCTTATTTTAGAAAAATTAATAAATTTGAAATTAAATTTATCTGATTTCAAACGAGTATTACTTTCTTAAAGCAAAGAATGCAAGCATTTCTTAATCACGGAGGTCTTGATTTTCTGACGTGTTGATTGATTGTTGACAGACGGGTGTGTTGCAAAGCTAAGTACTGTTGACCAGAATTGACATAAATATATGAAACCCAATGTTTTTGGTTTTTAGCTACCTAGTCATTAAAAAAAACAACATATCTTCAGCAATTATCTAATATGTTATAGAATTTTAATTATTCGAGCGATATAGCCTTATGTTTGAAGGTGCTTCTGAAAAAATTAAATCTAAAATAATATAGCATTTCCTTGAATTAATTAAAAAATGTAATTATGAATTGATAGAGGTAACTTAATAATTTATGGAATTATTAGTATTTTATTTATTACTAATTTATATTTTTTGATATCTTTTATTTTCAATTTATTCTTTATTATTAATAAATGGTATCATAATGTTTATGACATTCTCGTTTCAGCCCCACAAAAAAAAAAAAAAAAAATTAAATAGAACTTTTTAATGGCTATTTATATTAGGTACTTTCCAAACATTAGATAAAAGAAGGCCATACATGATTAGAAAATTATTCTCCAAATTTAATAAAAGCAAAGTTCTATCGTGAAAATCTTTAACTTAGAATCTTTAAGTTCAATTAAAGCTAAAATGAAAAACCTTAGGTATCACGAATTAGTGGAGGTACCTCCATTCACAATTAAATTAAATAAAAGAGGAAACTAGAAATTAAAAAAATAAAAGTTAGTTTAAATTTTGAAAGGATGATTTGCAAAGGATTTTGAAGGGATGATTTTTGAAACGTATAAATAACCATACTTTAAAAAGAATCACTTTTCTACGCCAAAAACAAAAAAAAAAAAGGAAAAAGAAAAAATCAAAATTATTTAAAAAAAATCTAATGCGTGAACATTTGTATCAAGCTTTTCAATTTTCGATTAGTAGACACACACACACACACACACACACACACACACACACACTTATATAAGGTCTGATAAAATAATATCAGGACTGTTGGGATGGTAACAGGACTAAAGTATGCGGAGTGAATCTGCTTGACACAGATTGACATTCAACTCTGCTGCGCAACATACAACGTTCTTGTTCGCGTCTGTTGTTTATAGCAGTATTTGGAAGTATGTGTAGACTGTGATCGTCTCATCACACCACAGAATTTCTATCAGTGACCATACCATGTGCAGTAGTTTGTAAAGGATTCGTCAATAATTTGTAATCACGTCGGCCCACCAATCTGTAAAGGATTAACCTCGACGCATTCATTTAAGAAGATAAGCAAAGTAACATGTATTTAAGTGTAGAACACAGAGTGGAGAAAGAGAAAGAGTATTCTCCTATAGACTGTAGAGAAAGTCAAATGTTCTTTGGATTGTTGATTGAAATAAAGTTTTGTTCCGAAAGGAAGAATCATTGATAGAATGTTCTGAATACTGGAGGTTGTCACATGTTCCCGCAACGGCCTTCTGCTGTTGGGTTCCCAATAAAGTGTATGTGGGAATGTGTGTGTATATACGTATACGTATGTGTGAGAAATAATTCCGCGCCGCCAACTGCTACCTAAAATCGGGTGTGGGTGTTTATGTGATTATTATACGCATGTCCACAGCTACCGCGATAGCTGGGGCCCCACTGGAAATGCATGTGTGAGTTAGGAAAAATTATGACACATGTTCCATTGACTGCTGGTTGCAATCGGGGGCCTAACTAGAGCTGCATGTGTGAGTGCGCGGTTTGAATTGTTGCATCTTAGACCAACTTGACCGCGCGAGAAAACTAGATTTACACGTGCAAACAACATGATCGGTTAAGATTAACCAATCACAGTTTGACAACGTGTCGTGTTTTGCGAATGAAAGAAGTGTGGATGATATTGTTACACTATAAGTTTTTATTCCCCAGGTCCGATAACCACCATACTTCCCAGATGTCGCCCCGCTGCAACTTTTTTCTTTCCAAAAATAAAATCCGATATGTAAGGAATAAGATTTCAAGACGTCGAGGAATTCCAAGATAAAGCAACGAGGCAGCTACTTTTTATTCCCAAAATGGAGTTTCAGAAATTATTCCATCAATGGAAACGACGTATCGTAAAGTGTATTGCTTAAGATGGTTTTCTTTTATAGCGGCATTTCCGATATTTTTGGTCATCTCTCGTAAAAAAAAAAAAAAAAATTAAAAACGACATGTTTAGAAATCGGAAATGAAATAGTAATAAATGCAAACTGAGAGAGAGAGAGAGAGAGAGAGAGAGAGAGAGAGAGAGAGAGAGAGAGAGAGAGAGACAGAGAGAAAGGAAAATGTTAAGGAGTGAGAGTAAAAAAAAAACGAAGAAAAGGACAAATAATCACTACACCCTACACGTACGCACAGACAGGCGTACAAGCGCAAACCCACATCCGCGCAGACGGGCGCATGGGGACTCGTACACGAATGAACATGCGCACACACACATGAAAACAAAAAAAGAAGATGCACCAATCATTGCATATTAAAAGAAAAATCGAAAATTATAAACAGTCAAATGCTGATACCACCTGACTAATGGACGGATGGGTCCATTCACGAAACACTGGAGCCGAGATGCTGAAGCTAACATCAAAACTTTTACTTTAATAAATATACATATTATCCTACGTCTATAGCACCACTCGGAGTTTGAGTTGTGCAATCATCCGGTGCTTATTTCAAGCTGACAGTTTAATAAATTTGAATTTAAGTTCACTCGATTTTCATGGGAATTAAATCTTATAAATTTAAGTTACTGCCTTTTTAATAACAAGTTTAAAAATTCAAATATTCTAAGGCTTCATGCAGATAAAAAAATAAAAAATTAGATTTAAAATTTAAAATTAAAATAAAATTATTAAAAATAATAAAATTCAAATAATATATATATATAATCAGCATGCGGTGTAGATATAGAAAAGTCCAAAGGAGTATCCTGTACATACAGTGGTAGGAGAACTCTTTAAGAGAGCTCTAAATATATATGTATATAAATACATATAGAGCAAATATAAGAAAAAATTAAGGCAGACACGTTATTTCATGGTATATCAGAGGTCTAGGCCTATTTTAGGCGAACCATCATCAGATTTCGTCTTTATTGTACAGAAGATTTTATGACTATTTACGCTCTCACAACCTGATTGATCACTCTGGAAGAATGGTAGACTTTGAAAAAACAGTAGCTAATCTAGCATCTACGCATCGCTCATTCAGTGATGAATTAGAGCACTCTATGATACATCATGAGCTAAAAGTCTGCCTCCTTCTACCGAGCGCCCATGGGTTAAACGCAATCGGATGTTTAACCTTACTGATGAGTTGTGATACAGCGAAACAGATCTGCCTGCGAATGACCATATATATATATATATATATATATATATATATATAAAGGCAAACGCCAACAAAAAATTTAAAAAACATACTAACCACATCCAAATTCGAGCAACACGCAACACACAACACAGGGCGTCACTTCCCCGCGAAAACCGATGTCGGGTAGAACACCACACAACCATACATCTCGCCGACCAATATTGGGTCGAACGGCCGGCAAAAAACAGTATGATATCACATGGCAAACGACGTACCCATAAAGATCAACTATAACGTCCAACCCGAACAAAACCATCCATCAAAAAGGCAGTTAAAGATATTTTCCTTAACTTTTCAATATTACAACCCGGATTTTAATGTAAATGCTGAACTATGCTTACAATGAACAGTGAGCTCATTCCTTTGGTTTAACAGTTTAACCTTGTCCCTAAATTTGATAATTTCAAATTTTTCGTTGAGACAGAGGTAGCAAGGTGCACGGAGGGAGTTACAAGTTCGGGCCTTTGTAAGGATTTTCCATTTAACAGTGGGTGTTTTGTCTTTTTCCTTTAAAGACCAATAGTATTTGGATAATGAAGTGCTGTATAAACTATACGGTTGATGAACTATTATGGAAAGACTATGCGTGCTGATACCAGCGTGTTTTGAACGGGTTTTTAGTAGAACAGATATAAACCTTTATAGTATGAGGATTTTCAGTTGTGGAGACGTTACAAAGATAAACTATGGAGCTAACTAGACAGTTATTATGCAAAAGGCAATCCTTAGGATTACTACAATTACATCCGCTGGTATTAGTTCCTTTATCCTTGGTGCGATCTATTTGAGCATTGTAATTTACCGTGTTTTTTGTATCATAATACTTGTTGAGGACTTTGTTGTTATCTTTTTAATAATTTTTCTAAATTACCTTACTAGATGAGTTGTTGCTGAGTCTAGATTCAATAGAAGATGGTATATGTTTAATGATTGATGACTGATGGGGGATGGTTAGAATTAGGATTTATGTACATTGGGTTGGAGTTAGCCTTCATGTAAGGTTTGAAAGACCTATTGTTAAGGTCCGGAGTAACATATAAAAAGTCTACTTGTTTAATGTTGGTGGTTAATTCTACCCTAAGGCCTAAACTCTTTAATTCCCTGTGTATTATCTTCCTAATACGATCTACCCTAATTTTAGTGGAATCTCTAACAATCAGTGAACCATCGTCTCTATAAAGTCCTATACTAACCGTATTTACATCCTCGTAAGCGGTTAGGTTGTAAAGAATAAATAATCCCACAGGATCAGAGGCCTCAGCCAAATCTAGGGAACCCATTGCAATGTCAAAATATCCATCAGAGGTCTTTTTAGTTCATTGTTCATCATTATAAATCAGAACAGAACTTCTACATTTTAGTATAATATCCATTTCGCTCGTAGGAATATCAGAGTACTCCTTTGCGAATTCCAAAACCAAGGTAAAGCGGTCCTTAGAAATGGATGGATAAAATTCCATAATGTCAAATTGTATAAAGGTACAATTTTCTTTATTCTGGATGGTCTTAAACCAGTTGATGACATCTGTGGTGTTAATCCATTGCATGGGTTCGATGGTGCATTTAATAGATAGGTTGATCCTTTCTAAAATGGCTTTGCTGATTTTGCCAACTTCCGTTCTAGTAAGACTATATAGGCGCGTAGATGGTTTTGTTCTCAAGTCTGGATAATGGTCCTTTAATAAAACATATGCTTCTTTTGTTTGTAACTTACTAACACGGTCACTAATGCATAATTTGTCGGTAAGTGATTTGCCAATTTGGTTAATGTTATTAACCAGACTGAAATTGGCAGTATCTATTTTCCTATAACTTTTGGTTAAAGTGTTTTTAACTAGGGTGTCGTAAAACTTGGGGCATATTTATAAAAGTTTGCGGTCTTATCCGATTTAACATAAATATCATTGGATTCATTTATGTCCTTAACAATATTATCTAAATGCTTTTGGATGGAATTCTTTCTCTTATGAATGATTTAATGATTAATGATTTCTATCAGGTCATTTTCGAATCCAGAAAGCGCCGTTTTCAAGCTTTTAAAGCCGAATGTTTCTTGATTACGTGCCTTGTCCTGTTCAAGAAGAAAGAAATTATTATTTGCTCTACTTTGTATTGAGCAATTTTTAAGAATAATGTTTCTTTGGATAAGGAATATTATCCCATCCATATGTACCCTATACACGTGTATATATATATATATATATATGTAAAAGAAAGAGCTAAGTACATGAACATCAGTCAAAAGAGCTCAGACCAATTCAGCACGTAGCCCAAAGAAAAAGCCCTGACACGAGCAATCAGGGCCTGCTTTCCCTGACGATCAGTTTAGGTGAAATCTAGGTAGGTTGTCTGACTCTCTAGGTATTCTTTATATATATATATATATATATATATATATATACTGTTTATTAAATAAGTGGAGCGTCTACACGAATATGAGTATCCACCAAAAACAACGTTTGAAGTAATCTCTCTCTTTCACTCTTTCTCTCTTTATATATATATATATATAAGTGACTGAAGTGAAAAAATTATCGGGAAAAAGCCACCCAAGTAAGGATGCAATTGTAATTGACGCTGACAGGTGAATGTAAAAAGTCTACGGAATCGCGTCAGCATGGCGAGAATTGCATGCGGTTGATCTGCGTCAGACACTCGAAGTTGTCCTTAGATTTTAATGGTAGGATATTCCGATCACTCACCACCCCGCCCCGTATTGAAACGGTTTAAAAAAACACAACGGATTTGAAAATCAAGTAAGAAAGGCCACAGATTGTCAGAGAGATACGTTAGACAGACGAGAATACGCGTGAAGTGAAAGGCGCGGAAAAACCCTTTGTCTCTCCCTTCCATATGCTAGCAACAACAATAATAAGTCGCATGCCGCAGTAGTATGTGGACGCTGAAAAAGATGGATTGTATTTTATTTTTAGTTATTTTTTTTATTCTCTCTCTTTTGATGTGCAGAGAATTACAATATAATCATTAGTCCACATAGACTGGCCTTCACTACTGCCTCGTTTCTTTTTGTTTTTGCCTGTTTCCCTTTCTTACACGTGCTCCCAACCACCTCTTGTTTTCAGTGGTCAAGAAGATTCATCCGTCCTCTTTTCACAGGTTTATAGCTTCCTCTGAGATTAGAAATCACAGCGTGGTAGAGAAGGTGAAAGAGTTTCGACTGATCATTCGACATCTTCGATCACCTGGGTCGGAACGGAAGCGAACAACTGCAAGCTCGGGCGACACTAACTTACGGCCAGTTGGTGTACGCAACATAATTTTGAGAAAGAGGAGCGTAATGTCATAAATGATCTATTATTTTTGGAAACATTTTGCTTTTATTTCCGAAAAATCTGTCTCCAATTGTAAATAAATCTATGACATTATTTAATTTAATGTTTTAATTGCTTTAATAAATTATACATATATAGGACATCATAGTCTGAAAAAAATTGTTTTCATTTAAAAAAAAAATTATAATAATTTATAAAGATTTAAAATTATTCTGAAAATACTACTAATATTTGTTGTTTCATTGGCTAAGGAATATTATTCCATCCATATGTACCCTATACACGTATATATATATATATATATATATATATATATATATATATATATATATATAAAAGAAAGAGCTAAGTACTAAGTACATGAACATCAGTCAAAAGAGCTCAGACCAATTCAGCACGTAGCTCAAAGAAAAAGCCCTGATACGAGCAATCAGGGCCTGCTTTCCCTGACGATCAGTTTAGGTGAAACCTAGGTAGGTTGTCTGGCTCTCTAGGTATTCTTTATATATATATATATATATATATATATATATATATATATATATATATATATATATATATATACTGTTTACTAAATAAGTGAAGCGTCTACTCGAAAATGAGTATCCACCAAAAACAACGTTTGAAGTAATCCCTCTCTCTCACTCTTTCTCTCTTTATACATATATAAGTGACTGAAATGAAAAAATTATCGGGAAATTTTGGGAAAAAGCCACCCACGTAAGGATGCAATTGTAATTGACGCTGACAGGTGAATGTAAAACGTCTACGGAATCGCGTCAGCATGGCGAGAATTGCATGCGGTTGATCTGCGTCAGAGACTCGAAGCTGACCTTAGATTTTAATGGTAGGATATTCCGATCACTCACCACCCCGCACCGTATTGAAACGGTTTAAAAAAATACAACGGATTTGAAAATCAAGTAAGAGAGGCCACTGATTGTTAGAGAGATACGCAACATAATTTTGAGAAAGAGGAGCGTGGTGTTATAAATTATCTATTATTTTTGGAAACATTTTGCTTTTATTTCCGAAAATCTGTCTCCAATTGCAATAAATCTATGACATTATTTAATTTAATAAGTTTTAATTGCTTTAATAAATTATACATATATAGGACATTATAGTCTGAAAAAATTTCTTTTTCGATAAATGATGAAATTTAAAAAAAATTGTTTTCATTTTAAAAAAAATTATAATAATTTATAAAGTTTTAAAATTATTCTTAAAATACTACAAATATTTGTTGTGGTTCGTTTATAATCTTGTTAAGTGAAGATTATATTCACTAATCGAAAATTAAAAACTTCAATAGAGATCGTCATGCCTTCGTATTTTCAAAATAAATTTTTTGTGTATCGATTGTACAATTATGCCACTTGTGATTTTTTTACACTTAACTCGCATCTGTCAAGTTCTCAACACATTTCAAATGAGGTGGAAAGGTTAGAAAGTTCAACTGTAAGAAAGTTCAACTTTTAAAAATAGTTGTATTCTAAATTTCATGCTACAAATAAGTAATACTTGTGTAAATCAGACTAATCGAACATTACATTTGCTAATTTAAAAAAAAATAATCTGTCACACATGTGTACTATATTTTTGCACGATTTTTAAAACCGTGAATTAACTTCTGTTTACAAATGCATCGATCGCTCAAAAATGGCCGAAAAATTGAAAGATTAAAAACCAAAAAAAAAAAAGAAAAATGAAAATTTTCAAATTACAATTAATATATATTCTGTTTGAAATCTACCAGAGTCTTTTGCTTATTGGAAACAGTAAATTTAATCTCAATTAAACTCTTAAATAAAATTAAAATAAAAGTTTCAAGAAAACTTTTTTATTTTTAAAAATTCAGTTTAAAAGTTATTTATTGAAAATGAGTGGAGGTACTTACTTTAATCTCATCGGTTCTGGGTATGACGGTAAACTGCATCCGGCAGCAAGGCCTCTGATTGCGAGGTTGTGAGGAGCATGGAACCACCTTTTAACTGCTGTAGTTCTCAGATCCACGCTAACCCGGAGTGGTAGCACCTGTTAGGATCCTAGCTATGGGCAAACAGTTAACCCTCAAACTGGGGTCAAAACACTATGAAAGTATAAAAATAAACTTTTATAGAAATATGTACATGAAAATAGATTTTTATAGAAAAATATACATTATTGGAAGAAAAATATTACCAACAATACAAAAGGAAAAAAAATTATTACCAAAATATATTTTTGAAGGAAAAAAAATATTGCCATAAGAAATTTTTGAAGGAAAAAAATTATTATCCAGCAATACATTTTTGAATACAAAACTAGAAAACATCTTCAGTTTTTTAAAATGAAAAATAAAAAATAAAAATATTTTTATCAAAATCTGACTAAAACAACGTTCTCAATATAACCGAACATTAAAAAGTACCTTAAAATCCTACCTTTTTGGCATTAAATAACCCACATAGATTGATATGCCGTTAAACAAAACTGAAACTCAAACTCTAATCTCATCAACAAAAGACGGAATTTTTGACCAAGCAGGACGCCACCTCTATTACACAAAATATAGAATATCTCCTCTAAAAAGAAATGTAATATCTAAGGGAGATAACTTCTAATTTTACATGGAGTTGCATACCTTATATTAAATTCTCTGATATCTTTCAGCAATTGCTGTGCAAGTAGGGTATCGGATATCAGCACGGAAAGAGAAATCGACTAGCCGAGTTCAACTTCCCTGGGTTCACTTTCCCAGTGTTCCTTTGAAGAAGATATGAATCCATCTGTTATTCCCCATTCTATATGAGTTAAATAATAGAACCGCCATGAATGGTTATTATAAATCACCTGATGATACCTAAGCGTTGAAAACTAGGTTGCGGAAATAACTGGTTTCGAAAAGAAAAATATCCAAACTCTCTACAAACAAATGTATTGAGCTCTTTTTAATACAACTGGGTACTATTCTAATTTAATTACGACCAAAAACGAATAACTTTTTAAGCTCTCGTCAGTCGACTAAGCACTCTGAGAAAATGGTAGACTTTAAAAAACAGTATCTACTCACCGTTATTAATGCATCGTTCATTTCTTTAATGAATTTCAATACGCTCGGCTACTGGCATGTGTTTACACTGTGTATATAACATGCTGAAATCTGACTTTCTCCACCGAGCACCTAGAGCTTAGTGGTAGAATATCCGACCGATATCAAAATCGGTCGGGTTACAATCCTGACTGGAAACAATAGGGTGTCTAACTATACTGAAAAAATTGAAATACCTAGGAAGTGTCCTAACTGGAGATGGAAAATGCGACACGGAGATCCGAAGGCGAATTGGCATGGCAAAAGACGCGTTCCAGAAGCTGAGCAAAGTACTAACACACAGGAAAAACTCACTGGTAACAAAGAAAAGAGTGCTGGACTGCTATGTGATGTCAGTTCTTCAATACGGCAGCGAATGCTGGACAATATCATCGAAAATGAGGACAAAACTGGAAGCAGCGGAAATGTGGTTCTACAGAAGGATGCTGCGGATATTGTGGACTGAGCACGCAAGCAACGATGAGGTGTTGGAAAGAATGGCAACAAAAAGGAAATTGATACTGAGTATCAGGAAGAGACAACTGAAGTTCCTGGGACACGCATTGAAGAAGGAGAGACTGGAGAACCTGATACTGACTGGCCAAATAGAAGGAAAGAGAGACAGAGGAAGGCAACGGATAACATATCTGCAGGGCCTGATCAGGTGGATGACGGAACGGGGGTTGACAGGAGTAATGGGAGCAAACATACAAGGGATAGGGAGACGTGGAGAACCATGATCGCCTACGTCCTGAAAGGACAGGGCACATAGAAGAAGAAGAAGAAGAAGAAGAACAAGAAGGAGAAGAAGAAGAACTATACTGATAAGCTCTGATACACCAAGACAGGTCTGTCTGCGGATGAATTATGGTCTCTCCCATCGATTTTCGACGTATGAATGTCTAACCTCAGTTAGACTACCACACAAAGAATTGATTAGAGTGGTGAAGGCTTGTCTAGCACTATACACACTTTTTGGAACTGCTGATAACAAACAATCGGTGCAGAAGTTTGCCACGGATCGCATGAACAGCAGACCTCAGATATTTAACCCATAACTGAAGGGAAGTGACGGATTAATACCTTTCCCAAGGGTACCAGTGCGTAAGTGAATGCAGAGTGTTTTGAGTGGAAATAGAACTCGGCTCACCGATTTCTCTTTCCGAGCCGATATCCACTGCACCACAACACACATCCGGATGAATATATATATATATATATATATATATATATATATATATTAAAATAGGATTAATTCAAGGAGTTGGATGACCATTTCGAGATGAAAATCCCCTCGGGGGATAACACATCACCTCAGCAACAAAAAACCCTTTCAGAAACTTTTTTCGTTGCTGAGGTGATGTGTTATCCCTCGTGGGGACTTTCATATCGAAATGGTCATCCAACTCCTTGAATTAATCTTTTTTTAATTTATATTTGCTCTGTAATATTTTATTACATGGAGCTCTCTTCCTGTATCATTTTTTAATATTAAAATAAAATTTTTAATATTAATTAGGATCGGGTTTTTGGAATTTACCTTCCTGCTTTTTCCGCTTGGATTAAAGTATCTAAATAATATATATATATATATATATATATATATATATATATATATATATAGTTAAGAAACTTTAATATATGTGTAATATAGCAAGAGATGACGGACACACGATTTAGAGATGAGAAAATGTCGTTTGGAACAAAGAAGAAATGGCGGCATATTATGTACTATCTGTTGCGTGTATATACGTATGGATGAGATTTTATATACTCCTGGTACATTTGACCGGATAACAGTTTTTGGCGGACTCGTGTACGTACCTAAGAAAAATTACATAGGACGCAAACAAGGAAATATTAACAAATATATTTACAGGACATTTTACAAAAGAAAATATAAGAATTTAAATGAAACGCGAAAAGTTCAAAGTAACCCTCAGTATCTGTAATTGATTTCTTACCTGTTTTAGGAGCTATGAAAAGTCATCAAAAAGAGAGCGATTCTTTCAAATCTCTTGCCGCTTGTATTTATCGTCAAATCTCCCTGCCTCATCCGGGTGCGGTAATTCAGCATTTTTAATCTCCTGGATAGCATTGAATGAAGGACTATCTCTTACCAGGGGAAGAAGTGGCTTGAAGCGATAGCGATGTGGCTCTACCGACGAATGACAACCACGGACAAAGAGAATAAGCATAAAAAGGTAACGTATACTAACAATCAGAAAGAAACCTCTGAAATTTCTGGGATGAAACTGGACCTGCAGAATTCAATATAGTGGAGGAAAGAAAAACAGATGGAGCAGCAATATAAGCTTTCTAATGTATTTAATTAATTTTTAGCAAAACAAGGATGATGAGCGCTGGTAAAGTTTTAAAGGTTACATAGAACAACAAAAAAAAGAAGAGGAAAATGTGAATCGCTATGATCGCCCACGTCTAATTATAATTCTTGTTTGTTTGTTTAGCGGTATATCAACTCCTAATGGGCTATTTAATGCCAAAATTTAATTTTCTTAGGAGCATTAGTAATTTAATTAAAAAAATATTACTGATAACTTTTTTTTAACAAAAATCTATTGTGGGTATTTTTACAATAATTTTTAAAAAATACTTTCATAGCGTTTTGACCCCAGTTTGGGGGGTTAATTATTTGTCCAATAGATAAACATTGACAGGACCTATCACATCTGATCAAGGTAGAGCTGGGAACAACAGCAATTAAGAGGTGATTCTATGCTTGTCACCCTCCCCACTCATTCAGAGGCCAGATGTAGTTTATCTTCATACCCAGGACGGGAACAATAATTCTTTATGAGTGAATATTTAATTTCTTTGTGAAAGCTGATATATATATATATATATATATATATATATATATACGCATTTGCTTCGTTAAAAGTTCAAGCTTAATAACTTTAGCAACTGTGAAGGCAAATCATTATTTAAAGAAGTATGATGATACAAACAAAAAATTGAAACTGACAAAATTTTCCATTTCACTGAAGCAGGTGTTAAAAACAGGTGAGTCTTATCTTTTCCACTATCTTCCCCTTCTTTCTTTTTTTCTTTAGAACTAAACAGCGTCTCAGATATTGCTAGCATAATTTAATAATTCTATTTATTATTAGAACTTCGCCTCCAAAATGGGGGCGTGTTTTTTTTTCTACGCAGCTATACTTAAATATTTGAGATTAAAAACTGTAAATATTGCACTAAAATCATAAAGATGAAATCAAGTCATTATTTATTTTCCCCTACTACTTTATGTCGCAATTGTGTATGACATTTTGCATCAAATCTTTTGTTATTTATCTTATATATAAACACAAAACAAGTAAATATCTTCAGTTCTTTTTAATTCAGTGATTTCACTGGATCTTCCGTGGCACTCGGATTACACGATTCACGATTCACGATCCATGAATATTAATATAATTCTCTAAGGACAGAAAGATGGCATAGACAAACTAGAAACGCATCATTTATAAATATGCAACGAAAGATGGCCGCCAGGAAGATTGGGGGTCAAACATAGTCACGACTTCTACTTATTAATAAGTTCTATTCCGGCTTGTGTATGTATGTTCGTGGGTGGGGGAAAACAAAATTTTGATACCAGCCAACCAACACATCACATCCTATTATTTTCAGAACGGAGACATATTAATTTATCTCCCAGAATTTCTAAATTAATATCGTATATTCTTTTTATTATAATAAAGACAGTTGTATATATATATATATATTTGTGAAAGCTAATATATATATATATATATATATATATATGTATAACGGAAATTTACGAAACTGGATTTAGTCGACATATTTGAATTTTTTATTTGTTATAACATTATTATTTTTTTAATGACTACTCGTATTTGAGTGAAAATTCTCTTTATTTTATATATATATATATATATTTAAAGATATTTTTGTTGGTACAAAATTTAATGATTGAAATAAGTGTATAGTTTGATATTACAAGACATTCTAAAAGCGAAGCAACCGGTTTCGCTCCCGTTCTTCAGGCCTCTTTGGGAGATTCAAACATAGACTAAAATAACCATGAAATTTGTGATGGAAAGTAAAAATACACAAATGCAGGAAAAAAATCCCATGAATAAAAAAATATAAAAGCTAGAGAGAAATAATAGCAAGCCCCAACAAACATTCACGCTGTTTACACAGGGAAGGTTTGCGGGACCAGATGTAAAGAGCCTCCAGCACTTTCAGATAAACTATAGAGTGTGAACGGGACACTACAGTCAACACTGAAATTAGCAGCACGCATTCTGTTATTTATCAGGTGCTCACATATGGCGGAACCGTAAGTATTCGTGGCAAGCTCATTCAAAGCCAATGTGTGATTCCTGATCTTAGTAGGAACATGTTGTTTAATTCTCAAATCTAGGCGCTGAGTAGTTCTCCTTATGTATCTAGCACCGCAACTACAATTATATATATACTTAAACAGTACATTATTATTTCAACTGGTCTTAATAGTTTTGAGAAATCGTCTAGAAAATATCTGTATTCCGGCAGGAATCGAACCTGCATACACCGGAGAGATGCCATTTTAAGAGTTGTCTTACCAATCGACACACGAAAGATTTCATGGTTAAACTGAATCTTGCCTACCATCAAGGAAGCAAGTATACGGAAGGGAATTCCACAGGCAAAAAGTGCAAGAAAAGAAGCTGATAGAGTAGAAATTGGGGTTAAATTTGATTGGTTTCACTGTAAAAAGGTGTGACCTACTTAACAGTCTAGTTGCTTGAGTAAATTAGTGCAGAGGGGACACCAGAGAGCTAAGCTCGTCGGATTAGAAGCCGTGAAAATATTTGTAGAAGATACAGAGGGAAGCCACATCACGTCGGTGAGAAAGTCACTGGAGTCAAGCTACCAGGTTAGGATCAGTTACATTGCAGATTCTTCTTTGGAGTTTGTCGTGAACCTCGAGATGAATAGCATGGGCACCTGACCAGATGTGACAACAGTATTCAATGCAAGAGCAGAAGGTAGATTTGTATATGTGCAGGATGGATTCAAGCGAGAAAAACTTCCGGGCCTGACACAGTGACCTGTCCTTCTTAGCAGCAGATTTAGCTATTGATTCAGTATAATCGTTCTACTTGAGGTCGGCTGAGAGAGTTAGGCCGAGGAGGCGCAGTGGATTATTTTCAGGGAGACTAGCCTGATCCATGCATATATATTTGCAAATATCTTATGGATATATACACTCTCGTATTCACACACTCACATACTCATCTACGAAAACCAGATATATAAGTGTAGACATAAAATACTTATATATACATAAGTATACACACTTCACATATACACAGAGGACTTACATTCAATTTCATGCATAAGACAAAATAGTTATACACATATACAAGCATATATGTCAAATACATAGTAGAATTCAACCACAATTTCCTCAATACGCAAAAATTATCAAAGGATAATTTACACAAAAAGAAACGGAATCTATAAGTGTGATAGAGTGGGATCATTTGAATTCCAGTACCAACACATATATACACAAGTATACAAAAAAAAAAAAAAAATCATCGGTAGAATCACATCGCTATCGCTTTAAATGTTTTCTGTGTTTGGCGTTCAATCAGAAACTTCGAAGGTGTATAATCTCGGGTCTAATGTACGGTTATTTTGTGAAGGGATTCTGAACCGTGCAGTTCTCTCCGGTGGGGCCACTGGATGCCATGATAAGTATTGTAATAGAAAAAGATTCTAATGTGAGTCAAACCAGGTTAATTATGCTTGTTTCTCCAATAGGTGTCTGTGTCAGCGCCTTTTAGTCAATCACCAAACCCACCAAACCCCCCCCCCCCCCAAAAAAAAAACAAAAAAACATGCAAGCAATTAAATTGAACACGAAAAACACTATCAAAACCAAACAAAAACAAGAAAGGTAAACCCTACGCATACCACCTACACCAATGTAAAGAGGCCTCCGTTCCAAATTTCCAGAAATGGAACTCTATCCTTTCAGTCTAATCCTGTCCACCTGTTCCTGTCTGAAACAGGTTTCAATGCCTTAATCCCATTGCAGGAAATCACAATCCCAGGCTACTCACCCATTATGACAAAATACGACCGCCTAAATCGGCATAGTCACAGGCTCGGTGCCTACGGGTTTCCCTGCGGTAGGGACACAGAAAACGAGGGCTCTAATCTCCTGTATATATGACACTTATACTTAGTACCACATACGTCTTTGCCTTGCATCGTCCTCAGAATTCACTCCCAGGTTGTGCATTGTGGTGCAGTGGATATCGATTCGGAACGACAAATCTCGGAGCCGAGATCGAATTCCAGTTGAATTCCTTGAATTCAGTTACGCACAACTATCCTTGGGAAAGGCATTAATCCGTATTTTCCCGCCAGTTATGGGTTAAATAATAGGACAGACTGCGTTCTATAGCCTTGGCTGGCAATCAGTCTAACGCAGAAAGCAATGGTAACCTACTGCGGGATAATCTTCTGCCCAGTCAGTCATGTTTTTTTCGAGACATGATCACCCAAGCGTGTATCACGTATGGCACTTAACTGACTGAATCTTCAGTCGAATATCAGAGAGCATCGACAATATCCTTATTAAGTTTTCCTCGGCCAACTTTCTATTATGTTCACTTTAATTACTTTAGTGTTCACCACAAAGAATGGTTAGTTCACTCTAACAAAACTGATGCAGAATTCAGATATTGCAGAGACTTCTCCATGATCTGATCCAGATTATTGAAGAACCCACCCGAGTCCCAGATGCAGCGAGACCTTTTTCTAACATCCTGCTCTGACAAATGCACACCAAAATGTTACTCCATTGAGATGTCGGATCATTCCCTAATCAGTGCCCAGATTGACTCTTAACAAATGACATCCCCTGATTTTTGCTACGAGAAGGTAGGCTGGGGCAGCTTTTTGTCCTGTATGACGGAAGCTCCTCTCCAAATTTTCTTCATGCATGATTCCTCAAAAACTACTGCACTAATCATCGAATGGATCCTTTCTCGAGTGGAGTATAAAATATTTCAGCAAATCTAGACATCCGTGGTTCACTCCTGAAATCGTTGCAGCCATAATTCATCGGAACCGCTACCTCAAAATCTATCGCAAGGATCGGTGTAGTCTGCCCCTAACTTCCTTCGCTGTAAGAGAGTTATGGAAAACGCAAAGTGCAGATACGTGCGAACTGTCAAGGCAAAGATTGAAAAGAAAACCAAGATAAAGTGACTATGTTTACTATTATAAATGACCCCGAGGTCATATCCTCCTCGACAGATATGGCGAAGATCTTCGTCTTAATATTTACCTCAAACTCAAGGTTAGATGACAAAAGCCATCCCTTCTCCAACTTTTCACGTCTTACTGAGCTCTATCTTAGTATTTATTTATCCTACTCCCCCAATGGAGCGCGATGTGACACAATGTCAGTTTTCAACGTGGGGAGCCCGGACGTGCACGAGTGGGCAGAGGTACAAAAATGACTCCAGTCCACGCAACCGCAGGTCGCGCTGGCCCCTGTGACGAGCACCTGGTCCACCTCTCTGGTGCAATCTGCTCAATACAATTTTTCTGAGCTGAACAGAGTTACAACTGAGTCGCACTCTGTCTTGGAGGACAGAGACGCAACTGAGAGTAATATACTCATTTCAGTAAAAGATATCCCCCAAAAGCCCGTTTGGCACGTATAAAATTCCAGTGGTCGTTACTAAGAATATCAACTCATAATTATCCCCGATTCTAGCAATGTTATTTAACAAGGCGAGGCACAAAGTTTTACTACAAAAGATCTCCGGCTAAGGAATAACAGGATGTGTTTTCTTTATTATAAAATCCTTCATAAGGAAGATCGTTGAAAGTAGTTATTAATAACCAATCGTCCGAGTCTTTGACGGTCAACGCAGGCGTCTCCCATGTATCACTTTTCGCACCAACCTTCTTTCTGATTTACATAATGGATTTACTTGTAAGCATCTATGTCGATAATACTACGATATACGAGCGATTCTCCAAATGTCTTGACAGCTGACCTTTCTTCCGATCTAACACTAACACTCCTTCCAGAGTATATGATTCACACTCAGATCCATCGCTAAAGATACAGAGAAAAATGACTAGCATCCTATACGGCTCCAGTAAGATTCTGACTGCTCATGATATCTTCTACATTTATAAGAGCCAGATCTAACCAAAAATGGAGTATTGTTGCCATATTTGGCCAGGAGCTGCACCGACACCCTCTCTATTTATCTTATCTAAGGATTGCTTGTAACCCTAAAATGGTTACTGCGTGAGTAATCGCTAAAACGGAGGTTGAGAATAAAATATCAACAAATACAAGACTCACACGCTGTGTGAAGTAGATAGACCGCTAGTCAATAGATAGTCAGTATAATCACTCTACTTATCCATTTATTACAATAGCGTGCACGTATTTAAGATGATAGGAACATACCATTACTGTATATAGGTACGTATACAACATTATTTTCATTCATCTATCTATCTATCTATCTATCTATCTATCTATCTATCTATCTATCTATCTATCTATCTACCACGCATACACAATTTCAGAATATAAATTATCTCATCTATCTATCACTCTCACATACACACTCTTTCAGAAAGTACATTATCTATCTATCTATCTATCTATCTATCTATCTATCTATCTATCTATCTATCTATCTATCTATCTCAGTCTATTTATTATCTATCTATCTATCTATCTATCTATCTCAGTCTATCTATCTATCTATCTATCTATCTATCTATCTATCTATCTATCTATCTCAGTCTATTTATTATCTATCTATCTATCTATCTATCTATCTATCTATCTATCTCAGTCTATTCATTATCTATCTATCTATCTATCTATCTATCTATCTATCTCAGTCTATTCATTATCTATCTATCTATCTATCTATCTATCTATCTATCTATCTCAGTCTATTCATTATCTATCTATCTATCTATCTATCTATCTATCTATCTATCTATCTATCTATCTATCTATCTATCTACCACGCATACACACTTTCAGAATATAAATTATCTCATCTATCTATCACTCTCACATACACACTCTTTCAGAAAGTACATTATCTATCTATCTATCTATCTATCTATCTATCTATCTATCTATCTATCTATCTATCTATCCTGTAAAAACGATAAAATCATAATCAAATGACCCAGAAGATTGGGCATGTCTGTGGGGTTGAGTTATCATTAACCAGTATTCAGTATTTAAAGATATTGTCATGAGTAATTTATTGGTTTACTGTCAAAACGGGAGTAAAATGCCATACAGCCGATCGACATTGCTTAATATGCTTCTTCCTTTCTAATGTCGCCATTCTAAATTTAGCGACAAATGACAACGACTCGACATCTCATTTTGTTTGGAAATACATTCGTTTGTCGCCATTATTCATGCATTCTGCTTTCATATCGTCAAACTTGCACCCCACATATATGCATTCTTCTTCAGGACGTCGATGATCATGGACTTCCACTTGGCTGTCTCTTGTTGCTCTCAATATATTTCCTCATGGTATCTCTCCCAAACCCCGCACCGCCATCCATTTGCTCAGGCCTTTCAAGCTGGTCTCGTGCTGCATCCATCTTTCCTTCTTTCCTTCTCTCTGTACTGCGAGTATTACATTCTCCAGGTCTTCTTTCCTCATTACGTGTTACAGGAACCTCATAAAGCGTTCAGTGACGGATGTGCGTTGCGGTGCAGTGGATGTCGGCTTGGAAAGAGAAATCGGTGAGCCGAGTTCGAATTCCAGTTGAGTACCCTGCATTCACTTAAACACTGGTCCCCTTGGGAAAGGTATTAATCCGTCACTTCCATCCAGTTATGGGTTAAATAACAGGATGGTGCCTGGAAGGCAACCCATCCAGTGTTGGTGTCACAATAAAAACACCCTTGGTAGCCCTGGCGAAGCATCAAGTATTCAGCTATTTGACAAGATAATGAATTTCGCTATAAACTGCGCCAGGGTTCCAAATGAACAGGGAATACTGGAGGTGTGTAGTGAGTTCTATCTCGGCCAAGGCCGGATGACGACCTCATGTATCACTTTCTGTTGTTAAGTATGAGTTTTCTTCTCATTTGCATTCTTTCCAACGTCTCATCGTTGCTCACGTGCTCAGTCCATGATATCCTCAGCATCCTTCAGTAAAACTAAATTTCTGCTGCTTCAAGCCTCTCCTTCATCCTTGATGAGATCGTCTAACATTTACTCCCGTACAGAAGAACAGATATCAAATAGCAGTCCAGCACTCTTTGTTTCCGATGAGATTTTCCTCTCTCTCAGTACTTTGGTTAGCTTTTGAAATGCGTCGTTGGCCATACGAATGCGTCTCTAGATCTCAACGTCGCACTTTCCATCCAGGTATTTAGGAATTTGCAAAAGTTCACGGTGCTGTCTGTGTGCATAATTTAGTAGAGCCGAACAGTGAGCAATCAAATCATATTTTTATTTTAAAACACGGCATGGCTTAATAATCTGTAATGGATACAAAATTTTATCAGGTCTTTTAAAACTGATATTTCAAAATACATATAAACATCAGGATTATGACTTTTTATAAAATAATTGGTTTCCCGTTTCATATTCGATTAACTTTTATTGGAAAAATAAAGCAGAATTTCGTTTATTTAAAAAAATGTCATTGCCAACATGAACTTTTTAAAATCGTGTATAATTATAAACTAAAATGTTTTGAGGGATCTTCTAAAAATTTCTGGAGCCTTATAGGAGTTTATGGAACCTTCTAGAAGTTGTTCTTACTTATTTTCAAGAGAGAGAGATAGAGAGAGAGAGAGAGAGAGAGAGAGAGAGAGAGAGAGAGAGAGAGAGAGAGCGTTTTGGTTTCACTCGGTGGCCCTAGTCCCTAATCCATCTCGCTGCTGACCTTGAGCGGGATCTACACTCTGTGGTGAACTGGGGCAAGAAGTGGCTTGTCAACTTCAATTCCTCTAAGACCGAGCTGTTGTCTGTCAACCATTACAGGCAACCTCTTCTGCCTCCCATAAGCATGGACCAGATGATTCTCCCGGAGAGTAATACACTACGCCTCCTCGGACTTACCCTGTCCTCAGACCTCAAATGGAAGCACTATATTGAATCCGTAGCAAAATCTACTGCTAAGAAGATTGGGTCACTATGTCGATCCAGGATGTTTTTTCCACCTGAATCCATCCTGCATATATACAAATCAACCATCTGTCCGTGCATGGAGTACTGCTGCCATTTATGGTCAGGTGCCCCTGCCGTTCTCCTCAGTGTTCTTGACAAGCTCCAAAGGAGAGTCTGTAATGTGATAGGTACTGATCTGGCGACTCGACTGCAGCCACTTTCCCATCGTCGAAATGTGGCCTCCCTCTGTCTCTTCTATAAATACTTTCATGGCTTCTGCTCGGATGAGCTTAAGTCACTGATGCCTCCTCAACAGGTGTTTACCCGTGCAACCAGACTGGCAACTGGGTCCCACCCATTCACAGTCAGGTTAGCCAAACGCAGACGACAATTCTACTCCTGCAGCTTCCTCTCTCGCACTTCCCGCCTGTGGAACTCACTCCCGTATTCTTGCTTTCCTGACGGCTACGACCTCCAGAAATTTAAAAGCAAAGTTAATACTCACCTACTAACCACTGGACTCTAGCTCTCTCCCCTCCCCTGTATAATCTTCACTTTCTCTCCGCCCACGTATCTGTCATTGCACCTGCTTTCTCAGCTTTCTATTGTTCCTTTCTAACTAGCTTGTACTCCTCACTCTTTTCTAATTAATCTTTCTACATTCATGTAACCCCCTGCACATCAGTGGCGTTTCTGCCTTGCTCGGGGTGAAATGATTAAAAAAAACAAAAACAAAATATATATATATATATATATATATATTATTAAATACGGCCGACAAGAAAGATTTAATTTCCCGCATCCTAACTGTTTTTGTTTGTAGGAATTAAGGAATATAAAAATTGTCTGTACTTTTTATTTCCAACAAAAGGAAATATTTTAAGATGCTAGAAAAAAACTTAATAAAAACCAATTAATACTTATTTGTCAGCTGTATTTATTGAAAAATGTTTAAAAGAAAGGTTACTCCTTTATTATGCATATATATATATATATATATATATATATATATATATATATATATAGTGTATCGAGGCAGCAGATAATTATCTAAACATATGCTATTAAATATAATAGACAATGAATGTCTGTTATGTCTAATCATGAGTCGTTCTAAGCATCGTATTATGACTTTAATTTCAGGTGAAAATAAAGACAAAAATTGTCTAACACTTGGATATTTGTTATTATTATTATGCTGTTTTTTATGGTGGGTATCTTTATGTTAACGTCTCTGTAACCTCTCTGAAGATGGCTCATGGGAGCCAAAAGTTTAGAACCAGCATAATAATAAAAATGATAAACATAATCGGCACTCATTGTCTGTTATATTTAACAATATATGTTTAGGAAATATATATATTTTTAATGGTACAAAATTTAAATATGGCGTTAAAGACAAAATATTTTTATTATTATCGGCCATGCCAAATTTTAAAGTAAAAACACCAGTCGGCTGATTTGGTCTCCTCTCTTCAGAACTGTAAAAGGGAAAAAATTATGAGAAAAGAATATCTGTTATGGGTGAAATGAATGAAAGGAAGGAGGAGGAGAAAAATGATGTCTGATAAAAGTTGTTACATCTAAAGATGCTAGAGATACAGCAGAGTAAGCCCAAGCAAACACTCTCTTTGTTTACAAAGTGAGGGTTGCCTGTACCCGATAAATAGCGTCTCCAACATCTTCAGATGTGATCTGGTCAAAACGGAAAACCAATTCGCACTAAAATCCGCAGCACAACTCAGATAATTTATCAGATGATCCGTTATCGAAGACCCGGATGTGTTTCTTGTTGAGTAATTT
The DNA here is from genome assembly GCA_037127315.1 of Ascarosepion bandense. Lineage (NCBI taxonomy): Eukaryota > Metazoa > Mollusca > Cephalopoda > Sepiida > Sepiidae > Ascarosepion > Ascarosepion bandense. The sequence continues at coordinate 2,200,143 of JBBBDQ010001498.1, read as the reverse complement.
AGCATGTACATGTTATATATATATATATATATATATATATTATTATTCAGATACTTTAATCCAAGCGGAAAAAGAAGGAATGTAAATTCCAAAAACCTGATCCTAATTAATATTAAAATTTTATTTTAATATTAAAAAATGATACAGGAAGGGAGCTCCATGTAATAAAATATTACAGAGCAAATAGAAATTAACTAGGATTAATTCAAGGATGTTGAATGACCATTTCGATATGAAATCCCCACAGGGGATAACACATCACCTCAGCAACAATATATATATATATTCCCGTAGCTCAGAGGTAGAATCGCCGACTGACGCCAATTCGGCCGGGTTTCAATCCTTGGTAAAAAAAACAATCGGCTGTCTAACCGTACTGATGATCTGTGATACAGCGAAACAGATCTGTCTGCGGATGACTATATATATATATATATTATAATCAATTCAGCCCAAGCAAAGCAGGTCCGCTACTGGTGCACAGAGAGTTACAGTGAAAGAAAAAAACAATGTACAGTGGATGTTGAAGAAAGGATGAAAGAAGGATGGTAATAAAGGAGATAAAAGATCGCAATTGACGTTGCATTTAAACTTTTGGAGATGGCAGCTATCCGGAAAGCAAGTAAACGGAAGAAAGTTCTCCAAACTGGAAGTGTTAGAGTAGAAACATTAAACTATTTCTGCGGTTACAAGGGTGGGACCTAGATGCCAATCTAGTAGCACGCGTTAATAAATACATTGTCAGGGAATCATAGAAAAAAAGCTCGTCAGATTAGTTCCAATACTTGCAGAAAAGACAATAATATAAAAAGACAATTTTGAATCATTGCACCAAATTGCTTTCACGCTGACCAAGGAAATTAAAATGAAAATTGATTTAATTTTCTGGTCTAAAATTTAAGCGAGCTTATTTTAAATTTCTTTGTAATATCACACAAAGCACGCCTTGAAAATTACTTTATAATAACGCAAAAAGTCTGCTTTCGTAAAACCATAGATTCAAAGTAATAAGCACACGAATAGAAACTTACTTTATTTCAATGTTCCTGCCCAAACATTTGTGCAGCTTATTTAGTGTTAAAACTGTTCCCAGTTTTTTTTTAGCGATTTCTTCAATGTTTGGTTGAATGTGCGATAAGCAAACTCACATTTCTTTTCAACTGAGTGTCGTCTTTCTCGCCTCTTGTTTCACGTATTTCACTTGTTTCACGGGACATTTAAGAGGAACACACGGTACTCTAGTCTGCCGCGGCACAGTGGTTGGGAATCACTGATACATTTTGACAATCATTTCACCCCAAGCAAGGTAGAACCGGCACTGTAACGCAGGGTGTGACAGTGAGCGATAAAACAAGGTACAGTAGGTGTCGAAGAAAAGATAAAAGAAGGATGGGAATCAAGGAGATAAAAGATAGCAATTGACGTTGCAAACTTTTGGAGATTGCAGCTATCAGGGAAGCAAGTAAACGGAAATAAGTTCTACAAACTGGAAGTGTTTAAATAGAAGCAGCGGTCAAATCGTCAGAACAGTTGCCATACTTGTAGAAAAGACAGAGATATAAAGAGACAATTTTGAATCATTGCACCAAATTGCTTTCAAGTTCACCATGAAAATTAAAATGAAAATTGATTTAATTTTCTCTTCTAAAATTTAAGCAAACTTGTTTTAAATTTCTTTTTAATATTACACAAAACACGCCTTGCAAATTACTTTATAATAATTAAAAAAAGTTTGCCTTTTCAAATATTCTTCCTAATAACTCAAAAGTTTCTATTTATTTAATAATCATTTCACCCCTAGCAAGGAAGAAACGCTACTGATGTGCAGGAGACTACAGTGAGAGAATAAAGAGGTACAGGGGATGTCGAAGAAAAGATTAGAAATGGATGCGAATCAAGTTGATAAAAGATGACAATAAACGTCGCATTTAGGCTTTTGGAGATTCTAGCTATCATAGAAGCAAGCAAATGGAAGTGAGAAACTGTTAGAGTAGAAGCGTCGGTTATATTTAACTATTTAGACGGTAAAAGGGTGGGGCCTAGATGCCAATCTAGTAGCACGAGTAAATGCATGTGGTTAGAGGACCAGGAAAGAAATGCTCGCCATAAAAATCAATCATTTAAGTGTCATACGTGATATACACGTAAACGATCATGTCTAACAGGGCAGAAGATTTTTCCTTAGCAGGTTGCAGTTACTTTCCATGGCGACTGGATGCTAAAAAAGTTATTCGATCAAATCTCTCCTACTATTTAACCCATAACTGGAAGAAGAAGAAAAGGATTAATACGATTTCTAAGGGTATTTGCGTGTAAGTGAATGCAACATATTCCCTTTCTGGCATAAAAATACATGTAGAAAAAACAGAGAGAACCCACATTCGGTCGAGCTTCGATCTCGGCCAGAAGCAAGTGGATGCATCTATCACACTGATGAGATGTGATACAGCGAAACAGGCTTGTATGTGGATGATACTAACAGGCCAGATAGAAGGAAAAGAGACAGGGGAAAGCAGCGGATAACATATTTGAAGGACCTAATCAGGTGGATGATGGAACGAGGGTTACATGATGTAACAGGAGAAGGCGTGCTAAGAGCCACCAGGGATAGGGAGACGTGGAAAGCCATGATCGCCTATGTCCTGAAAGGACAAGGCACAGAGAAGAAGATTATTTAATTTGAACGCCTTAATTTTTAAACTGAATGGCAAATAGTGTAGCGAGGAAACTTCATTTTTTAACGTTTACGGATACGTTAACAAGCTGATTTGTAGCCCTTTAATATTCTTTATTTGTCTAGTATTTCGTTCGTTTTAATTTCTGTTGCTTTTTTCTTTTTCTTTATGTGCTGCGTCCCTTTAGGACGTAGGCGATCATGAACTTTCAGTTTCCTCTATCCTTTGTTGTTCTCAACTCTTCGTACCTCTTGGCATCTCTCCCAAATCTCGCTCCGCCATCCACTTGCTCAAACCCACCAAGTATGTCTCGATCTGCTTTCCCCTGTCTCTCTTTTCCTTTCCGTCCTGTGAGTATTAGATTCTCCAAACCTTTCTTTCTCATTACGTGTCCTAGAAAGCTCAGCTGTCTCTTCCTGATGCCAAGTGTAAGTTTCTTTTTCGTTTGCATCCTCTCCAACACCTTGTCGTTCGTTTCTCACATGGTCGGTCCATGGTATCCTCAGCATCCTTCTGTAGAGCCACATTTTTGTTGCTTCGAGTCTCTTTCATCTTTGAAGTAATCGTCCAGCACTCACTGTCATATAGAAGGACAGATATCACATAACAGTCCAGTACTCTTTTCTTTGTTTTCAACGAAATCTTCCCGTCTCTCAAAATTACAGCTCTGAAATCGTCATACTGCGACAGTGAGATTAAGTAACACCAAGAGTAAAGAACAAGCCTCTGACAAGAATCGAACACGCTTTCTTTATCCTTGGAATAAATGGACCAAAAAATCTTAATCAGCATCCATCGTTGAAATGATGATCCATATTATTTTCTTGTTTGTTCTCCAGTTGACCGTTAATGGTGCAAAATCTCGTAAGCAAAAAGAATGGTTGAGAAGGGAAAGTTGGTAAATTGATAGCGTATCGCTTACGGACAAGCTGCAGAAACAACAGCTGATTGTTGATTTATCAATATCGCATTCAAGTTAATCTATTGAAACAGATAATACCGCATTATTCGCCGTCTCTGGGTCCAGCTGATTATGTCGACTTGTCACAAGATGAATTGCAAGAGGATATGAATAAATTTATCTCGATATTTCTGGACATATGTATATCGCGTTGCACATACGTCCAGGCTAATACCCGAACAGGCATATCTCGCTTAACATGTTATGACATGTTTCCAGAAATGTCCACACACACACACACACACACACACATATATATATATATCATCCTTCAATAACAACAAAAATGACGTCTCTTTCCAAATACTTTTGGAAATTAAAAAACGAAAGTAAGACACCTAAGGTTAAATGGAAAATCCTCAAACAAGCAAGAACAGCAAAATCTATAAATGAACCATGTTTTCTCTGCCTTCAAGAAAAAATAGAGATCCTTAAATATATAAATAGTAACAAGCTTTTAAACTAGAGGCACGAAACCACAGTAAACTGTAAACACATTAGGGACCTAACCCTACAATCATGTTAGGAAATAGTAGGAGTTTGACTAGATATTCTTGTTATAAAAGACTAAAAATACTACAGAAAAATCGATCTAATAAACCCTTAAAGTAAGATCTAATACCCACAACAACATATAAATAAATAAAATGTAAAATTAAAAGAAGTAAACAGGCTCCCAAACTATAATCTAGGAATAATTAAAAATTAAAGGAAAACAAATCGATCCCCTAAATTCAAAATCAAGATTAAAAAATATACAAATATAGATAAATTATAAAAAACTGATAAAATACAAATTTACATTTGCCCTCTAAAAAATACAATTTTTGATTTTTTATAAATAACCTCGCCTAAATACAAAACAATCCACACTTAAATAGATCAAATTACGAAAGTCTACAACAAAGGTTAATATTCCAAAAGAAAAAAAATAACTCCCAATTTAAAAAAATAGCTCCCAAATTAAAAAAGAATAAAAAAAATTAAAAGGAAAAATCGATCTTCTAAATTCAATATTAAGATTAAATATACAAATTTAGAAACATTATAAAAGCTGACAAAATAGAAATTTGCATTTACTTCCGAAAGAATGCGAGTTTAGACTTTTTAGAAACAAATTTGCCTAAATACAATAATACATGAATAAACATCCCGATCCCGCTAAAATAGAAAAATAAAAAATATAAAAAACAAAAATAAAATAAAAAATATGCCGTAGTGAAAAAATCAAAATTAAAAAGAAAAAACACCCACCCCTATCACGTCTATATAAGGAACCCTAAGAAAAACAGCCTCGCCACTAAATGAAAGAGAATAAATAAAATTTGTCTGGTAACAACAGACACAAATAAATCAAGCGCTAGCTAAGCAAGACACCTAAAAATTCTTAAGGTCAACAAACAAGACAAGTCCCCAATCATACACACAAGAAAACCTCACGCAAACACACAAAACTGACCGAGTAATAACCCCCCCACACTATCTCTGCAAAATTCTAACCAAAAGATATACCCGACAGATAAAAACGTGCACTCCAACAGATAATACCATTAATCAACAATTTAGCACTTACACAACAGGCTCTTCAAAACTCTGGAAGACACATTCCCTTCAGTATCAATAACCCCAACCAACCTCCCACAACAACAATGAACCAAATATAGGGAGCAGACGAATTCAGTTTTGCTTTTACCTCCCGAAGAAACGTACCCAACGTTGAAACAAACATATGATAGTCGAGGACATATATTAAAAAATAATGTACATGTTCTAAAACATAATTTATAATAAATATTCACAGCTCTATAGATCATATATCGAGCACTGTTTTAAATTAATGCTTTGGACGGAAAAAAATTCTTTCTTCGATCTGTACCGACTCGGATATATATATATATATATATATATATATATATATATATATCTGTACCGGCTCGGATATATATATATATATATATATATATATATATGTGTGTGTGTGTGTGTGTGTGTGTGTGTGTGTGTGTGTGTGTGAAGATTATATTGGTGAAAAATACTCGGCGTGATTCACTTGCCAAAATCGAATCAAATGACAAAACGACAAATTTGGGGGTTGAAATCAATTTTCGTCAAGCCGAAAAGGAATCAACATCGCCACTCTATATATATATATATATATATATATATATATATAGGTTAGCTACTTACTTATTTATTTGCTCTGCTATTGTATTGAGCGCTTTACGTGTTAGGTTTCTCGTCTCGGGTTCTTTTTTCTTTCGACTAGTACTTTGACTAATGTTCATGAGCTTAGTTCCTTTTTTTTTTTTGTTTCCTTTTTTTAACCTCTCCGCGTTCATACTCGGTGGGTTTTTTGAGATGTGTTAAAAGATAAATTTACAGTTTTATATATTAGTCATCCACATAAAAGCCTGTTTCGCTGTATCACAGCTCATCAGTGTGGCTAGACACATCCATTTGCTTCTGCCCGAGATCGAAACTCGACCGATTTGGCGCATGGAATCAGAGAATTACAATTTTAACGTCTTGTATATAAGCAGTGCACACACACACTAGTCACCGAAAGAACTCAATTTATTTATGAGAGCAATGCATATATTGCAGAAGTAGAAATTGTTTTTAAAATTTTCTTCTCTAGAGAGCTCAATCGTAATGACAGCATAATATATAAGTCCTCCACATACAAGCCTGTTTCGCTGTATCACAGCTTATCAGTGTGGTTTACTCATCCACTTGCTTCTGGATGGGATCGAAAATCAACCGATTTGGTGTCAGTCGGAGTTGCTATTTCCTAAGCTATAGGCGAATGGAATCAGAGAAGACCTCTTTTCTCATTGCATGTCTCAGGAACTTCAGCTGTCTCTTCCTGATGCACAGTATTAATTTCCTTTTTGTTTCCATCATTTCCAAAACCTCATCATTGCTCACATCCTCGATCCATGCTATTCGCAGCATCCTTCTGTAGAACCACATTCAATTGCTTCAAGTTTTTCCTTCATCTTTGATGATATTGTCCAGCATTCACTGCCATATTGAAGAACTGACATCACATAGCAATCCGGTACTCTCTTCTTTGTTTCTAGAGAAAATTTCCTGTTTCTTTATACCTTACTCAACTTCTGGAATGCTTCTTTTGCCATGCCGATTTGCCTTCGGATCTCTGTATCGCACTTTCTGTCTTCTGTTATAACACTTCACAGGTATTTAAATTTGTGTACCGGCTTGATTTGAATATCCCCGACCTGTACTTGGCATATTGGGCTGCCCTTTTTATTGATGACCATCCATTCGGTTTTCTTGCAGTTTATCTCTAGTCCTTTATTGTCACTCTCTTCAGCTACCTTCTGTAGGAGGTCTTGTAGTTTCCTTTCTGTTTCTGATATCAACACTCTATCATCTGCGTACCTTAGGTTGTTTAAATTGCAGGCTCCGATAACGAATCCTGGCATAACTTCTTGGGTCCTGAAAATATTCTCGCTGTACAAGTTGAACAGTTCCTGTGAAAAGACATATCCTTGTCTTACGCCCCTTTCTATCTTTGTACATCTGCTGAATTCGTTACAAGCGGTTTACTGCCAGTAAAGATTCTTGACTACTCTTCAATCTTTCCCAAATATGTCAAGGCTGCTGAACATCTCCATCAATTCTTTGTGCTGTATTTTGTCAAACGCCTTCGCATAATCAATAAAGCACAGGTATAAATCCTTCTTTACTTGCATAGCCCTTTCAGAGAGCATCCTAATCATAAATATTGCATTCCTTGTTCCAGTGTCTTTGACGAAACCACACTTGTCCTATCTCTGGCCTGATGCTGCTTCTCGCTCTATTCATCAGGATCTGGATTCGGACGATCAGTTTTGTTATATGGCTCATTAAACTGATGGTTCTGTGGAAAACCATTCAATTTAAAATACTACAATATTTTTCGTTATCGATATAAAATATCACGAAATTCATCGTCTAAATTAAATTCACAATTGCCAAAGAAAAAAGGAGTACAGATAAACACCTTGAGAGGCAAACATGTATTATCTATGCGGTGCTAACTTAATAATTGCATAATTAAATTAGAATTAGTGAATTGTAAATTCATTCTTTAAACTAAATGCATTAGTTTTTAAATTAAATTTCTTGCTTTTTTTATTTGAATGCACTATTATTTAATTTGAATGACAAATGGTGTACAATTCAGATAATATCTATACTCAATGGACCACAACACTATTGTAAATAAGAAAAAACGTAAGTAAAAATAAAAATAATATTAAATTGTATGTCTTTTTTAATGAAACATGCATAAATATAAATAATAATGATGGCGACAACTTGTCGTTTGATCCATCCTCAGATATTAGCAGTGAAGTTATTTAGTCTTTTCAGGGTCTTACATCTTGTTATGGAGTAATGAATATCGGCTCGGAATGAGAAATCAGAGGGTCGAGTTCGAATTCCAGTCGAGTTCGTTACATTCACTTACACGCAAGTAATAAAGGTATGAATTCGTCTCTTCTCACCCCCAGGTATGTGCTGGATAGAAAAACTGACATGGTTTTTTAGCCTTGGTTGGCAACCAAGTCTACCGCCGAAAAAGTGTCAACCTACTGCGGAAAAATTCTTCTGCTGAGTTAGTGATGTATCAAAAGACACATGATCGCCCATCACGTATAGATCTCAATTGATTGACTTATATTCTCTTGTACGAATGGGGAAACAATGAACGTCTTTGGCAGTAAGGGTTATATATATATATTTCGTTAAACTTTCAGGTATTACTTTAGTCCACTAACAGAAACTAAGATTCGTATTTATACGCATTTTAAAATCTATCCCGACTACTAAGAAACGGGAAAAATATCATTGGAAACAAAGAAAGGAATGCTTGATTTCTACGTGATATTTGTCCTTCCGTATGGTGGTGAATACTGGACGATCTCATCAAGGGTGAAGGAGTGCGCTGAGGCAGCAGAAATGTGGTTTTACAGAAGGATGCTGAGAATAACATTGGCTGAGCAAGTTAGCAACGATGAGATGCTGGAAAGGATGCAAACGAGAAGAAAACTCAAATTTCACATCAGGAAGAGACAGATGAGGTTCCTGGGACACGTAATGAGGAAGGAGGGCCTAGAGAATTTAATATTCACAGGACGGATTCACAGGACGGATGTTGTGAATCCCGGGAATGAGAACTGCACAAAATAAAGGAACAACAGACAATATGAGATAAAATATATAAGTATATTAAACGTAAATAATACAAACTTGAACGCAGGTTAGTAATCCAGGAATACAGTTAGTAAGACGGATATATACAATGTCTCTGAAGAGAAGCCGCAGTAGAATTAGTATGTCTACGTCAGAAGCTGACGGGTGCTGTATAATAATATTTTGCTGAGTGAAGCTCATAGCTACTATGAACTACTGACGCTGTATCTCTCGCTATCGGTCGGTATTTCACGGATCTGACGTTATCTCGCGGATCTTTCGATGTCTGACGTCTTGCTTCTATGCAGGAGTATATGCATACTCTAGAATAGTCTATTATCCTGAAAAAAAGGGGAGACCCCACAACAGAAAGAGTGACAGGGGAAAGCAGTGCGAGACCTACTTAATTGGCCCCAGCAAATGGATGGCAAAGCAGGTTTTGGGAGAGATACCAAGAGGGAAAGGAATTAGTCCGTCTTTTCCTTCCTGTTATGGGTTAAATATCAGGACAGATTGGGTTCTATAGCCTTGGCTGGCAACCAGTCTACCGCAGAAAGCAATGGCAACATACTGCGTGTATCACGTATGGCACTTAACTGACCAAACGGAAAACTATTGAGGGCGACAAGAGAGAGAGGCAAGTGGATGTCCATGATCGCCTACATCTTGAAGGGACACGGCACATGAAGAAGAATAATAAATGTCATACAAACGCATGAATATCTCCTCTCTGTGTCCGGCATTTTTTATGATTTTCTTTGTATGCCTTACTTAGGTAGACTCGATAAATTACTTTACAGTTTTTCTTTCATTTTTTGTAAATCATTTCGCCCTCAAGCAAGATGGAAATAACACTAATACGCAGCGGGTTACAGGATGTGAAAATGAGATAAAAGACAGAGTATAGGGAGGATTGAGAAAAGGACAAAAGATGAACGGGATTCAAGAAGACAACAGATGGCGAATCATGTAGCATTTAAATTTCTGAATATTGTAGTTTTCAGAGAAACAAGTAAACGAATGAAGTCCCATATGTGGGAAATGCGAGAAAAGAAACTGTTGGAGTAGAAGTGGCAGTTGCATTTAGATATTTCAACAGTAAAAGGGTAAGACCTAGATGTCAGTCTAGTCACTCAGTTAAGCGTCATACATGATATAAGTTTGGGCTATCATGTCTCGAAAAAGACATGACTTACTGGGCAGAAAATTTTCCCGCACTAGGTTGCCATTACTTAATGCGGTAGATTGGTTGCCAAATTGGGTTCTATAGCCTTAATTGGCAAACAGTCTACTACAGAAAATAATGGCGACTGACTGAGGGAAAATCTTCTGCACCGTCAGCCACGTCACTTTCGAGACATCACCCAAGCGTGTTTCACGTATGGTATTTAAATGACTCAGTATATTAACCAAATCAATAAATATTTAAAATAGAAAAAATAAAAGGCTTTTAAAGAAAAATGTAATTAATATTTATTCTTTAATATTTTATATGAAACGCATTTTTAAATGACAAAGCAGCTCAGTTTAAAGGAAAACCATTTTCATTAATAAGCATTTTTAACTAGGAGCTTCCAATGAAACACATTTGAAAGGTAAAATAACCTTGATTTAAGGAAAAAAAACAAACAATTGTTTTTATTAATTATTATTATAAAGTAAAAAAAAACAACAACATTTATTTGGAAAACAGTAACTATGTTAAACTTTTTAAAAATGTATTAATATTTTAAAGTGGAAACTTCAAATGAAACACATTATGGAAACAAAATAAATCAAGAAAAAATTACTTTTGAATGGTAAAATAACCTTGTTTTAAGAAAAAAGCAATTATTTTTATTAATTTATATTATAAAATAAAAAAAAACATTTAACTTTACTAACATTTGGCGGGCCGTATGAAATTCTTTGTTGGGTCGCATGCAACCCGCAGGCCATAGTTTGCACACATCTGTCTTTATAAATGAAATGTGTCACACAAAACTTTTGCCACTTTGTCATGAAAGGAAAATTATACGTATATATCTTATCCTCTCATATACTATAATCCCGGCTAGATGTAACTTTTCAACCAACTAACAGCGACACTAACCGCACACACTTACTAAACATTAAATAGTTTTCTCGAGAGTGTAATGGAGGATGGACCAATAAGCAAATAAAAAGACACGAAGTTATTAGCTGAATTTTTATTTAAAACCTCAAAAATATAATATTCGTTCCTTAATAATGATGATGGTTGCCCATTTCGTAATGTTTGTTTTTCATTGGTTAGGCGAATCTCAAGGGTTACATAAGAGGAGAGCTAAGAGAAAGAGGAACAAGTAACAGGGGGCGTCAGAAAATGGGTAAGAGATGAATGAGGACACTGGTTTGAAGAGAGCTGCGTGAGAGCGGAGTGGAAAGGGGTAAGAACATAATACAATGGGGGTCAGGGAAAGGATGGGAATCAAGAAGATAAAAGATGGCAATTGACATTGCATTTAAACTCTTGTAGATTATAGCTATCAGGAAAGCAAATATACAGAAGGGAGTTCCACAGGCGGGAAGTGCGAGAAAAGAAGCTGTAAAGTAGAAATTGTGGGACCTAGTTGCTCGTGTAAATTTATGCAGAGGGGGAACAAGAGAGCTACGCTCGTCGGAGCAGTAACCGTGAAAGTATTTGGAGAAAAAACAGAGGGAATATATACTATAGATATATATTTTTGGTAATTTAATTATAATTAGTTACTGTTGGAACTTTTTGTTCATATAAAAAATGTATTTTTATACTTTCACAATGATTCATTTTTGTTTGGGGATTCCCTATTTTCCCATAGTTGGGAGCCTAACAGGTGCTACCATCTCTGGTAGAGTAGGGTCTTCGCTGACAAACAATTTACCGATAGAGAGATAATTCACTGACAGTACATTTGAAAAGACTTAAAGCGTTGACCTTTTTCCTGTCTGCAAATTGTCTTTTGACGAACTGTCTGCACACCGTGACTTGCAGGCGGAGAAAAAGTCTTTCTTTTCTATTTTTTTTTTTTTTTGTATGGACTCCAACTTCTCGCTGTTACACTGGATATAAATTCACAACGTTGGGGAATCCTGTGGAGAGTAACTTTATGATCCTAGCGAATTGGTTCTTGAGACTTGCTAATTATCGCGCTATGGTAGCCACCGCCTCCAAGTGGGAGCTACTTACGTTGCTAAGTGGAGTTGTTTTATGATAGACCTGTAAAAATGTAAATTTCTTATCGCAAGTCCCAACGCGTTTTCTTTTCTTTCCGCGGGTTGTCGGCTGGACGTCTTCAAAAATAATAATAAAAATAACAACAATAATAATAATAATAACAACAACAACAACAACAACAACAACAACAACAACAATAATAATAACAATAATAATGACAACAACAACAACAACAATAATAATAATAATAACAATAATAATAATAACAAAAACAACAACAACAATAATAATAACAATAACAATAACAACAACAACAATAATAATAATAATAATAATAATAATAATAATAATAACAACAACAACAACAAACAAACTAAACGCTGGGTAGTTAAATTATACAGTGTATTTACGACTTGGAAGTGCGTTGCGGTGCATTTGATATCGGCTCGGAACGAGAAATCAGGGAGCCGAGTTTAAATTCCTGCTGAATTCCTTGCATTCACTTACGTATATTTTTAGCTCACCTTTGTGGTGCAGTGGATAACGGCTCGGGACGAAAAATCGAATAGCCGAGTTCGAATTCTAGTTGAATTCCTTGGGAAAGGTATTAATCCGTCTATTCCTTCCAGTTATGGGTTACATAACAGGACAGATTGGGTTCTATAGCCTTGGTCGGCAACCAGTCTACCACAGAAAGCAATGGCAACCTACTGCGGGATAATCTTCTGCCCAGTCAGTCATGTCTCTTTTGTGACATGATCGCCCAAGCGTGTATCACGTATGGCACCTAACTGACTGACTGATTTACGACTTTTATTTGAAAAAAATTACCTCTCCGAACGCTCGCATGTGTGACTACCCGTTTGTATGACCGCTTAACCGGCTATTTGGACAAAGAAACGTCCACTGATCATAATAACGACCAGGTGTAATGGTTAGCAATCTTGCATCACTAGATAAATTACGACCGAGTAATGAGTTCGGTTCTTACTGGGTGCTCCACAATTTTGATATTGTGTCACAGCTAAACTACGCTAGGAAATTATAGAATGGGCACTTCGAAACAGTGTAATGGTTGCAAGCTTGTATGGCTAAATAAATTACGACCGAGTAGTGAGTTCGATTTTCATTGGGTGCTCTACACTTTCAGCCTTGTGTCACATCTACGCTTCGCTTAGAAAATCCTAGGGATTTTCGACGTGAGGTAATGGTTAGCAAGCTTGTATTGCTACATTAATTCCGACCAAATAGTAAGTTCGGTCCTCACTCTGTGCTCTACACATTCGGCCTTGAGCCGCATCTAAGTTACGCTTAGGAAATCCTAGGGATTTTCGACGTGAGGTAATGGTTAGCAAGCTTGTATTGCTACATTAATTGCGACCAAATAGTAAGTTCGGTCCTCACTGTGTGCTCCACACATTCGGCCTTGAGCCGCATCTAAGTTACGCTTAGGAAATCCTAGGGATTTTCGACGTGAGGTAATGGTTAGCAAGCTTGTATTGCTACATTAATTGCGACCAAATAGTAAGTTCGGTCCTCACTCTGTGCTCCACACATTCGGCCTTGAGCCGCATCTAAGTTACGCTTAGGAAATCCTAGGGATTTTCGACGTGAGGTAATGGTTAGCAAGCTTGTATTGCTACATTAATTGCGACCAAATAGTAAGTTCAGTCCTCACTGTGTGCTCCACACATTCGGCCTTGAGCCGCATCTAAGTTACGCTTAGGAAATCCTAGGGATTTTCGACGTGAGGTAATGGTTAGCAAGCTTGTATTGCTACATTAATTGCGACCAAATAGTAAGTTCGGTCCTCACTCTGTGCTCCACACATTCGGCCTTGAGCCGCATCTAAGTTACGCTTAGGAAATCCTAGGGATTTTCGACGTGAGGTAATGGTTAGCAAGCTTGTATTGCTACATTAATTGCGACCAAATAGTAAGTTCGGTCCTCACTCTGTGCTCCACACATTCGGCCTTGAGCCGCATCTAAGTTACGCTTAGGAAATCATAAATGAGCACTTCGAATTGGATTAACGGCTAGCAATCTTATTAATCTTATCTCGGTACGACTAAATAGAGAATTCGAACTTCAGTGGGTTTTTAATACTTCTGTCCTTGTGTCATATCTCAGCTACGCTTAGAAAAATCATATCAAGGACCAGTTTTGATTGTAATATAAATCACTCGTTCATTGTAGCCCCCAAATCGGTTCGTTTTGTTTTACGGCATATCAATCTTTATGGGTTATTTAATGCCGACAAGATATTTTACAATATATTCGTATGAATAGAACGTATTCTTTGTAGATCAGGCTTCATTGATGTATTTTTGTAAGGAGGAATATGTCGAAAGTTAGATGGTATATATATTTTTTCTTCAAAAATATATTGATGTCAGTATTTTCTCTTTTTTTCTTCAAAAATGTATTACTGGTAATATTTTCACCTCAAAAAAAAGTATTGCTAGAATTTTCATATTAAAAAAATCTGTTTTTCACTTTCATAGTGTTTTGACCCCAATTTGAGGGTTAACTATTTGTCCAGAGCTGGAACTCTAAGAGGTGTTACCACCCTGAGTCAGGGAGTTCTGGGAACAACAGCAATTAAGAGGTGGTTTGAGGCTTCTGAAAACTTCCCAATTAGAAACCTTACTGCTGGATACATCAAACCCAGGACCCGAGAGAAGTTTATTGTCATACCCACGACGGAAGAGGGGTTTATAAATTAATAAAATGCTTACTCGTAGTGCCTTGCCAATCGTCTCCTATGTAAATTGTATAAAAAAAAAACTGATTGATGCCCAAATATATTCATTCAGAATTCAGCTGATTACGCAACCTTGGTTTCAACCTTTTGGTATTACGAAGCATTTTATATTAATACTAGCTGTACCGGGCCACGTGTTCCTGTGGCTCAGTTTGGGTAAATGGAAAAAAAGAAAAGAGAAAACGCACATTTAATTTCTCAATACGTGTGGGTACACAATATTTTTAGTTCTTCCATTGTCTGTGCACATATAGAGATTGTCTGGTTTGCATAGAATCGTGTTTGACGTTGATCTGCTGTTTCTCGTTGACGTCTTTCAGCCACTTTCATCCTGCCACATTCTGTTGAGAACGAAGCAGATCTGAAGCTGCAGAACGCGATTACCATGCTCGCAATCGTGCATCCTCAAGTCTGGCTGCACGTCGCTTTGCTGTTTCCTCGGCAAGTATCTGAACCATTCTTTACCTTATTCGCTCGTTCGCTGATGCCTGTTCTTCCTCACTTTGATTTGCAATAACTCATTGCACTTCTTCCGCTTTGCAAGTACGACGACCTTAGTTTGACCTTCTGCGAGGTATTATTGTTATGAATTGAAGCAGATCTTTTGCACTGATATGAGGAATCTGAAAAAAAAAATGGCCAAAATCGCCATTTCAAAGTTTTAAGAACCCACTCTTCATTTTTTAATATATAGGAAAGACAAAAGGAAGTTTGTATTTTTCCGCTTATTTTGAAAAAGAAGTATTTCTGAAAAAAGCCAAAACAACAAAAAAGGGAACTTAACCCTTGATGTTTACAAAAACAAAACCCAAAATATGGAGGATTGATTTTACTATGAACGTGTATCACGAACAAAAATGTTAAATTAATAAGTTTTTCGGATTTTTTCTTCATGAAAGTTTAGTGTCTTATTTGCAATTTGTTGAAAAAAATGAAAAGAAAACTTTTTAAAGAGAGTCTGTCGTTTAGGCCCGACAAATAAGAAATAAAAAATGGCTTAGGTTAAAATATTTACTAAACCAACGAAATAAATGGGATATCGATAATAATTCGTTGAAAAAAAATTAATAGAAAACCTTTTTAAAGGGAAATGATTTCTGTTGTTTACGCCCGCCAAAATAGAAATAATAATAAAAAAGCTTAGGTTTTAAAATAAAGAAGAAATTTATTACTAAACCAACGAAGTAAATAGGATATCGATAATAATTCGTTAAAAAAAATGAATATAATTTTTTTTTTAAAAGGGAAGGTATTTTTGTTGTTTATGCTCGTCAAAAATAAAAATAATAATAAGAAAGCCTTTGTTTACCTTAAATGTCGAGTTTTCCTATTTTTTCTATGTCTGTAAAGGCGTCCATATTGGTAATGAAAGTTTTTTGGTTTGGCTCTCATCGGCTCTAATCGACTTTGCAAAATATATATTTTTATTATTGTAATATTTTTAATATAAGGTATATAAAAACATGCTCGCATTCGATTAAAATGCTATAGTAAAATTTCAAAACTATTGGTTCTAGATTTACAGATAGTAACAAACGGACAAGTACAATTTTATTTATATAGATAGATAATTTTGGCGGTTAACTACTTATATTTATATAGATATTTACTTATAGATATATTATAGATTTATATAGATAATAATAGATATATAATAATAATATATAATATAGATATATTATAGATTTATATAGACATTTACTTATATTTATATAGATAGATAATTTTGGCGGTTAACTACTTATATTTATATAGATATTTACTTATAGATATATTATAGATTTATATAGATAATAATAGATATATAATAATAATATATAATATAGATATATTATAGATTTATATAGACATTTACTTATATTTATATAGATAGATAATTTTGGCGGTTAACTACTTATATTTATATAGATATTTACTTATAGATATATTATAGATTTATATAGATAATAATAGATATATAATAATAATATATAATATAGATATATTATAGATTTATATAGATATTTACTTATATTTATATAGATAGATAATTTTGGCGGTTAACTACTTATATTTATATAGATATTTACTTATAGATATATTATAGATTTATATAGATAATAATAGATATATAATAATAATATATAATATAGATATATTATAGATTTATATAGACATTTACTTATATTTATATAGATAGATAATTTTGGCGGTTAACTACTTATATTTATATAGATATTTACTTATAGATATATTATAGATTTATATAGATAATAATAGATATATAATAATAATATATAATATAGATATATTATAGATTTATATAGATATTTACTTATATTTATATAGATAGATAATTTTGGCGGTTAACTACTTATATTTATATAGATATTTACTTATAGATATATTATAGATTTATATAGATAATAATAGATATATAATAATAATATATAATATAGATATATTATAGATTTATATAGATATTTACTTATATTTATATAGATAGATAATTTTGGCGGTTAACTACTTATATTTATATAGATATTTACTTATAGATATATTATAGATTTATATAGATAATAATAGATATATAATAATAATATATAATATAGATATATTATAGATTTATATAGATATTTACTTATATTTATATAGATAGATAATTTTGGCGGTTAACTACTTGCCCATAGCTAGGACTCTAACAAGAGCTACCACCCTGGGACTTGGGAACAACAGCAATTAAGAAGTGGTTTAATGTTCATAAAAACTTCCCAATTAGAAGCCTTCCTGATTGATGCAGTTTACCATGAAATCCAGAACCCGGATGTAGTTTATCGTCAGACCCAGGTTACCTCATTGGAGTCGGGGTGAGGTGCAGTCGACATATTCTGAACCTCCAGTTGACAGGGCGGGCCGCAAAATCGTTATGACGACAATTATAATCAATAAAAAATTGACTATTATCTGATTCAAGATCTGCAATGGCTGCGCGTTGTGGGTATATAGTTGTAATTCGAACATAGCGAAATTACATGCTTTTGAATAACGAATGACGAAACAGTAAGGTATTATAAAACGTTTAAATGATCGGAAAATGTAAAACCGTGCACACAAAAAGGATAAGAAAATTCATATTTTTAATGTCAAATTTTCAAATGCTAATTTCCGCTTTAATTATATTTTTTTCTTCTTTGTGCCCTATCCGTTATGGACGTGTGCGCTTATGCTTCTTCACAAATTTCTGTCCTTATAGTTGCCGTTTCCCCTCTAATCTCTGTTACTGATCTTGCTGGCATCCACACCCTAAACTTTACGAACACCAAAATCTCTCACGCAAGTGTTGGCTTACCCACTCATTTCCCCAATATGCGTGAAGGACAAACCTCTATTCTTCACTTTTATCCCTGACACCTGCCATACAATACAGATTTTTGCAACTCTGATCACGCTGTGGTTTCTGTTAATATCTTTCTCCACTTCCATTTCCCTAGGAACATCCGTCGAGCAGAATCTTTTATTGCTATCAAAGGGCAGTCTGGGAGGCCCTACGAGATTTTCTGTGCTACGTTCTTTGGAAGAAAGTCTTTAGTCTCCCCGTTGAAGACTTCGCTTCTGAGGTCTCCTCCTCTGTGAAAGCCGGCATGGATGCTTTCATTCCAGCCAGGAAGTTGCACCTTAAACCTCATTTGCCCCCTTGCCTGTTAAGACGTGATAGCCCACAGAAATCACTAGTTCCGGCTTTATCGAAGCCACGCATCTGACCATAATAGTCACCTATTTGCCTTTGCTCGCAATGCAATGCTTGTAAGAGGATCGTGAATGAAGTTAAGCTGTTGTTTGCCAATAGAAAGTAGCGGTATATAGTAGCGCGCAAGTTTAGCTCCAAAGACTACTGGTGTATCTGAAAAAATGTGGTAAACAGTTGAAAACCTCCCATTCATCTTTTAATATGATATGAATTCCTCACAGCTACAGCAGACAAGGCCGAGTGCTTTGCTCGCAGATACTCCTCCAACTCTTCACTTAATTCGTTTGGAATATTCGCACCCTACTTCCCATTTAAAACTGAGGCTCAAGTGTGCGACGTTTACATTACCCCCTCGCTGGTCTTTAAAATAATTTCAAAACTTGACCCCATAAAGCGAGCGGAGGTGATGGTATCCCAATCGTCGTCTTAAAGAAATGTGCCTCTGAACTCTCCTCCTGTCCTCGCCAAACTCTACAACTACAATCTCTTTGCTTCTTGTTTTCCTGTCTGTAGGAGGTCCTCATCAGTGGTTCCTGTTTTTTAAGAACTCAGGAGAACCCTCAGACCCCTCCAGTTATCGCCCTATCAGCCTCCTACCGATTTTTGGCAAAGTGTTCGAGGCCATCAGCAATGCTGAAGTAGTTCAACATCTCATAGCCCATTGCCTGTTCTCAGACAAACATTATGGCTTTCACTTCACCAGGTCTACTGCTGAACATAATCACTGAGTACCAGGCTCTTGATAAAAAAGAGCTGTTGCCCTGGATATCTTCAAAGCATTCGACAAGGTATGGCACGCTGGCCTTGTGCGCAAGCTACAGGGCTATGGTATATCTGGACGCTTGTTTGACTTAATCAAATCCTTCCTATCGAATCGCGTAATGAAATTCGTATTGAACTGGCATGCTTGCAGAACCTGTCATATGAACGCGGATGTCCCTGAAGGCTCTATTCTAGGTCCTGCCCCTTTTCAGATTTTTATTAATGATCTCCCTGATGTAATCAGATCCCAGGTAGGCATCTACGCTGATGACACCACCATTTACTTCCGTATAGTCAAGAAATCTGCAGATGCAAACAAAACTAATCTTGCTGCTACTCTCGAAAAGGACCTTCAGTCAGTAGTAGACTGGGGTAAGAAATGACTCGTAAACTTTAACGCTTCCAGAACGAAACTGTTATCCTTTAATCATCATAGACAATCTTTCCTACCTGCCATCAGCATGGATAACGCTAGTCGCCCTGACAGCAATAAACTGCGCCTCCTCGGCCTCGCTCTCTCAGCAAATTTGAAGTGGAACGACTACACTGAATTAATAGCTAAATCTACTGCTAAGAAGGTCGGGTCCTCCTGTCGAACAGGAAGTTCTTTTCTTCTGAATCCATCATACGCATATACAAATTTACCATTCGACCGTGTATTGAACACTGCTGTCATATCTGGTCGGGTGCTCCTGCTATTCGCCTTGGGGTTCTCAATAGGATCCAAAGAAGAATCTGCAATGTAGTCGATCCTGACCTGGCGATTCGACTCCAGTCTCTCTCTCACCGACAAGATGTGGGTTCCCTCTGTCTCTTCAACAAATATTTTCACGGATTCTGCTCCAACGAGATTAGCTTCTTTGTGCTCCCCTTACGCGAATTTACTCAAGCTACCAGACTGGCAACAAGGTCCCACCCTTTTACTGTCAAAACAATCAAATGTAACCACAACTTCTACTCTATCAGCATTTTTCTCGCAATTTCCGTCTCTGGAACTCTCTTCTGTATTCTTGTTTCCCTGATAGCTACACTCTCCAAGCGTTTAAAGCAACGTCAACTGTCATCTCCTTATTCCCTTGAATTCCTCTCACTTACACTTTGCTCTCACGCATCTCACTTTGCTCTCAATTCCTCTCACTTTACACTTTGCTCTCACGCATCTCTCTTCACATCAATGTACCCGTCCTTCTCTTACCCATTCTCCGACAACTAATGTGACCTGTTCTCCTCCATCTCTTCACTCTCCTATTGTGTAACCCGCTGCTCATCAGTGTCAATTCTGCCTTGCTTGGGATGAGAAGATTATATAAAAAGAAAAAGATTATTCGCTGCCTTCCTCTGTTCCTCCTGCCTTCAGTATATCCGGTTAGTACCATGCTTCCTTACCGAATTCTATCGAAATTTTAATTGTTACTTTTGGATTCTAGTTATAAAACTGTCCATATGATTTTCTTTCAGCTTATCTATTACGCCATTATCAAGGATGTTTTTTGTTCAACCGAATGTGAAGGTGTTTTATCTATACAAAGCGATGGGAATGTTCTTAGTTTCCGAACACGGTCAGCATATTGTTGCCGTGTTCAGAATTGATATTATTAGGTGTTGGCCTCATCTTTTTTTCTTATTTACGCTTTCATTATTTTTAATCATGTTTTGAATGTGGATGAGTCTATTACGTTAGAACAATGCTTCGGACGGATGTTGGTATGTGTCCGTGTGCGTTTAAATGGATCAACACTTAATTGGATCATTTGGATAGTTTATGTCAAGGAAAGCAATCACTTTTAGGAATGCAAGATAAAATTTAATAAATTCCTACGCGCAGTGCCTTGTCAGTCGTACGCTAGCATGGTTTCGACCGTTTCAATATAAATCTCCTGAAGAAACCGAAAAAGTCGAAACCATGGTAGCATAATCGGTTGATCTCCCCTACTTAAATATCTAAAATCTCTACATGTTAAAACTTCATTATCCCCTTAAACATATATAGAGCACTTTCTGAAACAACTGTTACTGCTCTAATCTAAATCTAATTTAAATATGACCTGTTTCGTTCATTCAGCAATGAATTAGAACACTCTCAGCTATTGGGCGTGTATAATGATAATATACACGCTAAAAAGTATGCCTCCTTCTACCGAGCGCCCGTAGCTCAGAGGTAGAATTGCCGACTGGCGCCAATTCGGTCGGGTTTCAATCCTGGGTTAAAAGCAGTCGGCTGTCTAACCGTACTGATGAGCTGTGATACAGCGAAACAGATCTGTCTGCGGATGGCTATATATATATATATATATATATAAATTATTTTTGTTGGTACAGAACTTGATTATAGCTATAAAATATGTAACTGAATATTATTAGAAATTTTAGAATCAAAGCAACCGGTTTCGCTCCCACTCTTCAGGCTTCACAAGGAGATACAAATTAGAATAAAATAAATCATGGAATGACTGAAGGGGAAAATGAATAGTATTAATGAGAAAGAAGTACTAGAGGCCAAAGTCCCAGCAAACTTTCACGCTGTTTACAGAGAAAATGTTTGCGGGACCTGATATACAGAGCATCCAGTACTCTTACGAAGAATACAGAGTGTAACCGAGACACAACCGTGAACCAGTCCACACTGAACTCATCAGTACACTTTCTTTTATTTAAATGTTACTCAGATATAAAGGGGCCATATGTATTTGGGACAGGTACATTCAAAGCCAAAGTATGATTTCAATTGTCTCTTTAGGTGTCTTTTTGTTTCCATTTTCTCTAAAATTTCGTTGTTGTTGTGTAAAGATCTCGTGTTATGTAACAGAGTGTTTCTTTCTAAACAAAATCATGTCATTTAAATCATAGTTGAACTTATGTGAACAAAAGCAACAAGAAAAAATGTCGTTATTGTGTTTATTTTCTTTCTCTGGCATTCGTTAGGTTAGATTAGCGACCTTCAAATATTTACACACACTGTCAAAAATGATTTTCAAACCTCTGAGACAGCTATCAGTAATAGGAGATTCTAACGATACAAAAAAAAAAACCCACACGATTCTCGGGCATGATTTAGTGAAGTAAATCATAACAAAAGCTGATTCTGACATAAGGCGACATCTACAAAACACTACATAAAGCACTAACAATGGCCAAGAAATTTAGTGTCGTAACTATTGTTCTTTAGTTGGGAATTTGATTTCTTTTGTGATTTTTAAAAGTAATGTTCACCCTTTACAAGATCTGGGGACCAATTGAGGTAGAAGATTACGCTAGGAGGCAATTTGTGCAGATGAGAGTGGATTTTGAACAGGTCAAGATTGTGGTGATCGAAGAAACATCCTATTGGGAACCGGTTTCACAGGGTAGTAGTTCGCGGGAAGAAGTTGTTAGAGTTGAACTTACTTCTCCCTAATAAAATACAGAAGGAATGTGAGTGGTTTGTTACTGTGTAAGTAGCATGACGTGTCTTTGGTCTAAAGTTTTGAATTAGCGAGACCAAGAAACGTAGTCCCCATTCCTATGATCGTGTGTGAAAAAAGAGCCTCTGCGTAGCTAAGCACCTGTCCATTTCTATCCACATGTCTGGATTAAAAGTAAGAGAGCTATTCATTTATGCTTATCCCGTCTTGGGTAAGTAGACTCGGCGATTTCAATCTCTCGCCTGGTCAAACCGTAGTCGATGTCTTCCGACTTAAAGGCTCGCGTTGGCTGTTCATTCTCTCCTCTCCAGCCATTGACTTCAGTTTAAAACATCCTCCGTCCAATGAAGCCGTATTCTCAATCTCAGCAGAAAAGCCTGAGGGTGGAACTGCATCACTGGCCCGATCAGGCAGAAGGTAATATTGTTATATGATATGATAATCGCAGTAAAACTGCAGTAATCTAAATATGTGTTTCAACTGAGTCAAGATTAAGGTAAAGTAGCTGGAAAACAGTAAATGATCATTTATGAAAATCAATTTGCACCCAGCTTCCAATATAAGAGGTGTATCAATCGCATATATAACTCATCATAATACACTGCATATCTAGGAATGTAATTTTGCACACTTACATAAATCTTGTAGAACAGTGTGTAGGCGGCAATTGTTAAACATTTTGTAGAGAATCTTCAGTAGCATAGCCACCATATTAGTCAATCAATAAAGTGCCGTACGAGATACACGCTTGGGCGATTATATCTCGAAAGAGACATGATTGACTAGGTAGATGATTTTCTGCAGTAGGCTGGTTGCTTTTTAACCCTCTAGGGCCATTCGTATCATATTTGATACAGTATGAAAACAAGCCTTGAAAGAAATATTTTCCTGAAAAATTTTTTAAGAGAAATATTTTATAAATTTCAAATGAAAGCAGTACTGACTGCTCAGTCAATGTTCCATTATAGGGAAATACCAAATGTTTCCTTATAGGGAAATACTGTATCAAATATGATACGAATGGCCCTAGAGGGTTAACCCGTAGATGGAGGTAGAAGCAACGGATTCATACCTTTCCCAAGGATATTTTCGTGTAAGTAAATGCAACGAATTCAACTGGAACTCGAACTTGGCTCTCCGCTTTCTCGTTCCGAACCGATATCCACTGCACCACAACGCACATGTAAAGGTAACATATAATCGGGCATTATCAGCTAATCCGCAAAGTGGCTTGTCGAACATTTTGCAAAGCATGTTGAATAGCACGGGCATAATATAGGCAGGCATTGTCCTGCTGATCAACAACGCGAATTGTCGAAAACTTTGCAAATAATGTTAATAATGTTGAGTACAATGAGCAGCATTTACTTTTTGATTGATTGATTTGTTTTCTAAAGTTTATCAACCTTTTGAAGATTATTTAAAGCCAGAAATTATTGTAGATTGTAAGACATTTTTGGGGAGATAATAATATTTTAGTGATACAAGTTTTACTAATTAACCCATACCCTGAGAGGAAAAGAGGGGAATTCATACTTTTCTAAGGTTATTAGCGTGTATGTGACGAGAACGAACCCAACTGGAATTATAACTCGGCTGTCCGATCAACAATTCCGAGCCATTACCCGGGATTCACAAGCAGTCGCCTAAATGCTGATCAGGCTCGACGTTGTGTATGTTTGAATGAAGAAATTTTAAAGTGGCTAGATAAGCGTGACGCACAGAGAACAGGATGCCAGTCAACCCCCACCACAGACGAGAAGATTCAACGGGCCCGAGAAGATGAAAATGGTGAACCGGCGAGTTATTTTCTCTGTAGATTCAGCTCACTGCTCTTTGTTGCTCCTTCGTGCACATTGCTAGCGGAGTGGCCATGCTAGGAAAATGGAGCGCACAAGCTCATACTTAGATGACGTACTTACAAGAGTACCAATTATAACACTCATGAGTAGAAGGCAATGTATCTAATGTAAAGATATGTTGTGGCGAGAGTGAGGATAATTTTTAATTTACCCTCGTATAATAAATGTCATATATATATAGTGGAACATCTATGGAAGATCGAGTCAGTAAATCAATAGATCAGTAAATCGCTATATATATATATATATATTATAAATTATGTTTTAGAACATGTACATAATTTCTTCTATATATGTCCTCTTCCCTACAATCATATGTTTGTTTCAGTGTTTGTATTTAAACACTTCTTCAGGGGAAATAAAGGTTTGGAATCATTCTCTGTTTATATTTGGTTTATATATATATATATATATATATCAGTAAATCACTATATATATATATATTCTAACGATCAAAACGAGACATTCATTAATAACCAATAACCCCAACCAAATCCCTCGACAACAACGAACCAAATATAAACAGAGAATGATTCCAAACCTTTATTTCCCCTGAAGAAATGTTTAAATACAAACACTGAAACAAACATATGATTGTAGGGAAGAGGACATATATAGAAGAAATTATGTACATGTTCTAAAATATAATTTATAATATATATATATATATATATATATATATATATATATATATATCAGTAAATCACTCTATATATATCAGTAAATCGCTATATATATATATATATATATATATATATCAGTAAATCACTATATATATATCAGTAAATCGCTATATATATATATATATATATATATATATATATATATTCTAACGATCAAAACGAGACATTCACTTAATTACCAATAACCCCAACCAAATCCCTCAACAACAACGAACCAAATATAAACAGAGAATGATTCCAAACCTTTATTTCCCCTGAAGAAGTGTTTAAATACAAACACTGAAACAAACATATGATTCTAGGGAAAGGACATATATAGGATAAATTATGTACATGTTCTAAAACATAATTTATAATAAATATTCACTGCTCTATACATCATATATCGAGCACTGTTTTAAATTAATGTTTTGGACGGAAAAATTTTTTTTTCTTTTTTCTCTCCTCATTCTATACTCACTCGGATATATATATATATATATATATATATATATATATATATATATATTCTTAATTTGTAAACGTGTTGTTACATGACCTAGGTTTCTACCATGTGTTGTCTTCAGGCGATTTGCAATAAGTGATTTTACTATTTTGTTTCAAAAACGCTCACGTGACGGGGTTTTTTTTGAACGCTCATGTAACGAGGAATATTTGAACGCGCAATTTTTAAAATTAGAAGAAATTATAACGTTTTCATCTATGGTTGTATGAACCATTTTATGGTATGGTTACACTTAATCATAATTTCTGTTCTTTCATTCGGTAATTCATTTTTGTTTGGGAATAACATAATAGCTAACTTTTCTTCCTGGCACAGTCTACATATTTTGCCACCTTTGTAAGACTTGGCTGTTTACTCTATACTCCACGTTATGTTTGGGTCGTTTCCATATTTTAATTTCAATTTCCACACGAGACTGTCAATTTTGTACAATTTTTTAAGTTTTCTATTTTAAATGTAAAACTGTGATTGAATCATCAGATCTTAAAAGTATCTTTGGTTGATCTCAAATATGTTTTGTTCTGGCCATTTAAGTTATGTACTTTTGCTTTGTAAATGACTTCTTTTGTGTTACAAAGTCCTTGAAGTGGGCATTTGTTTTTTGTCCCTGCAGTTACATTCTTTATTAATAGTCTTGTTTTGTACAATGCTATTTAAATATCTGGCATTTTCTTTCTTTATGAAATTTTCTAACAGCTATGATTCAGGTTGATTGTATTCCCATTGAAAATTTTGTTTAGTTCTGAGCTTTTTGTAAAGTGTTTATCGATCAGTTTAAAAATATTTGTACTATTTTGGTTTTTACTTCTAAGTTAAATGGTGGATTGAAGCAGATAATGTTTTGTTTTCTATCACCGTTTTTATTTGACTGCTTATTTAAGGATTATATTCTTAAATGTTCTTATGGCCAAATTTTGTTAGTGCATCTTCATAGTTTCTTTTCTTTTCATCAAATATTATTTTGTTAGACGAATTTTTGATGGCCTGTGTTCTGTTCCTTTGTGAATGTGCTTGATTATGCTTTGGGATAGTTAGATCTTGTGTTTATGTACTTTAAATTTGTGTTTGCTTTCATGTATGGAAAGACGTTGCCAGTTTGTAAATTTAATTTCACATCTAAATATTGGGCTGCTTTTCTATTTGTTTCTACTATTATCTCAAAATTTAATTGTTTGAATAATTTGAAAAGTTCTTTCCTTATTTTATCATTTTCTCTTTTGTTGTCCGGTGCTATTATTAATCCGTCATCTTTTTATAATCCGTGGTTGCCTATGTAGATTATTTTATTGATTTTATTAGTGATAAAAAGCATAGAAAAATTGACTTTCTTCCCCAAAACATATTTTTTATGATGACTTTTGTTTCAGTCATCATAAAAAAGAATAACTGTCTGGAGAAAGCCAAATTTTTGTGTACTTCTAATCACACTTAGCATATTTGAACACGCACACACCTAGACTATACCCCAACACGTAACATGTTAAACTATATAATTCGGTGGTCAAAAGTTAAGTGTATTTTTTGTGTGAAATGTGAAAATGTGAAATGTGAAATAATTTTGAAAAGAACCTAACTCAACATACAGCCTCTTTACATAGTACTATTGATTAAAAAATTAGGGCCTAAAATCACAAAATTTTTTGTATCAAAATTTAGTGTATGCCATTTCATAGAGATCATTTTGTTTATTTAAAACCATGTGAAATTAGAAATTATTTTAAAGAGGTCATAACTCAACCCTTTTTACATAATACTTAATTTTAAAAAAAATGCTCTAAATTCATAAAATTTTTCTGATCAGAATTTAGTCTATGTCAATTTTTAGAGATCAGTTTGTTCATTTAAAAATATGGAAAATCAAATGCAAATGCGCTTATTCCAATTTCCACCCTTTCAAAATAGTAAAGACAATTTGTGCTAAAATATAGTCAAACTATTGCTTTTGATAAATCTTATGATTGATTTATTGTATGTATTGTTTACATTTGTTTACTTTTCCAACGCGTTTCATTCTCGGAGGGATTTTATCAAGGCAAAAACTCATCCAAGGATGAGACGCGTCTGTTAAGAAGAATTTTTCCACTTATTTCTTTTTATTTATTCATATTTTGCTTTTTCGTGTATTTTATATGTTAAACCTTTTAAAAATACTGCATTATGTTCAGTAGTAATTATGATTTTAGTTATCACAGGGAAGGAAATATCACACTGACATGTAACAAAGATGGTGGGTTCTTTGCTTCAAAATGGTCTGGAAATAACCGTTAATCTATGAGTAGTGGTAATAAACATGAAATCATAATTTGTCCGGTAATCCCTGCTCATGTTGTTATGGACTAATCAACTCTTTCTAAGCCTCAAGCAACTTATATAATATAGTTTCTGAAGAACATTAATTCTTTTATGATGATTAGATTTTCAGTGTTTTCTCAAGTACTTCAGGTATCTGAAGGAATTTTCATGTAGTGAGATACTTTAAAGTGCGTCATTATCTCTAAAATGAGTGGTCAACTTTACTAAGACAGCCTATTGTTGTAAATTTCATACACTCATATTTACTACAGGCAGAAGTTTGAGATATTTTTGTATTTTTAAGGTAAAAGATAAAATTTCAGTAACTACAGTGTACATTTATTTTGACAAAAATAAGCGCTTAACTCTAAAAAATCCATTCAATAGCATCATATTCTGTCAATAAAACCGCCAACAGCCTAAAAGATTCTCAGCATCCTTTCCAGTCGTCTTAAAAAAGTAGATGTCAGACATTCTCAAGTATTCTTCAAGGAATGAAAACGGTCACTCTCACTCTTTGGGTATTCTCTTCAGACTCTCGAGTCCAATTAATATCATGCTAAGTTAATGGGAGAGAGGTCAGGAGATTAAGAAGCCCATGTCACAGTTTCAAAAACTTGACTCGAGGTAATTTTGACATACTTTAGAAGATTGTTATGCGTAAACCATATGGTATAGTAAGTTTGCGAACAAATGATCTTGCTCGTTTTTTTTAAGATTCTTTTGACCTCAATTAAAACATCTCCAACCTTTTAGTAATTTCATGAAGGTTCCTGAAGGAATAAGGGTAAAAACAAAATATAAAATTTCTCATAAAAAATATTCAAAATTTAGCAAAATATATCGTGGACAGACAAATCCAAGGTTTAACTTTTTCGGTATTAAGAGAAGCCTGGAGAAAGGCGGAAAAAAATAAAAGAAAATACATTGAAGCTACTGAAGTTTTATCTTTTGTTGATTCCCAAGAGGGTACATCTTACTGATCATTACAATCTTGACCTGTTCAAAGCTAGGGTGCTTCTTCTTTTTAGAGAAATGGAGGGGTGGTTCCAAACCTTTTGCGTGTAGTGTTAGTGGTATGGCAGACAATCGCTAATTTAGTGAATTTGATGGATCATACACCCTTGTGCAAATTAACTGAAACAAAACGAATAACGTCTTCTTAGGATCTTTCACACTTTCCATGACAGCTTATACATCGTCTCTTGGCGTTGTTTTTCTCTTTTGAAGGAAAAAATTATTACCAGCAATACACTTTTGGATACAAAACTGGAAGAAAAAGATTTTCATCAAAATCTGACTAAACCAACCTTCTCACATAACCGAACAATACAAAATATCTTAAAACCATACCTTTTTGGTATTAAATAGCCCACAGAGGTTGATATGCCGTTTAACAAAACTCAACAAACTCTCTTTCAACTTCTTGCTTTCCGTTCAACTTTGATCTTCAAAATTTTAAATGCAATGTCAGTCGCTATCTTTTGTCTTTTTAATTTCTGTTCTTTGATTACTCTCTTTTCTTAATCATTTTTCTCTTGTTCTCTTGTGTTTTAGTTAGCTTTATTAACTTGCTTTATTAACTTGCTTTATTAACTTGCTTTATTGGCTTGCTTTATTAACTTGCTTTATTAACTTGCTTTATTGGCTTGCTTTATTAACTTGCTTTATTAACTTGCTTTATTAACTTGCTTTATTAACTTGCTTTATTAACTTGCTTTATTGGCTTGCTTTATTAACTTGCTTTATTAACTTGCTTTATTAACTTGCTTTATTAACTTGCTTTATTAACTTGCTTGGGGTAAAACGATAAAAAGAATTAGTCTTTGTCTTCGGAGTAAAACTGTGTTCTTACTTTTTAATAGTATATTTTGAAAAAGCAGCAAATATTATATGCTAGCAGTTTAGCCCGGTTTCAAATGGGTAGTTTAAGGAATAATAAGAGTAAAAAACATATAATGACTTTACATAGCAAATACTTACACAACGTCCACCCTCGTCACTTTTGTAGATATAGACCAGCAGTTTAGCCCGGTTTCAATCGTGTAGTTTAAGAAATAATAAGAATAAACATATGATGAAATTACATAGAAAATACTTACATAACGTCCACCCTCCTCTATTTTATAGATATAGTCTCTATTGCATTAGGGTGGGAAGGGGAGGGGCAACATATATAGATGTAGATAATATAAAGTGGTGTGATCGATTCTATATTATAATCAATACATAAACTGATCCTTGACTTTGTGGGGTGATAATATATATTTTTCTACCCCTAATTTTGGCTTTCTGAAAAATTTCAAGGTCTACATCTGAGTACAACTTCCGTCGAGCTAGATCGCAAAATGCAGACGCTAAGTTGAATCTATCAAACAAACAAATACTTACACAACGTTCACCCTCGTCACTTTTATAGATATAGATTATGTCGATTATGAAATAAATGGCAACAGCAATTCTTAAAAGATCGATCTAATTGAATTGCAGTTTCATTCGTGCCATTTTAAGGCTCACAAAAATCTGCCAAACAAATGACTGCAAAACGCAGAGGATCAAAGGTAAACGTCGTACATTTTTCTTTTTCTTTTTCTTCTTCAGGACATTACGAACACGGCACCCCACATTTTCTTGCCCTTTGTTAGCTCTTAATAATTCTTTGTCTTTTTACTATGTCTGTAAAAATCCTGCTCTGCCACGAAAGTATTCATGCGCGGCAGTTAGGCGATACGTTGCTTTCCTTTGTATTTTTTACTTTTAATCGGCCTCATTTTTTTTTTAATCATTTCACCCCGAGCAAGGCGGAAATGTCACTGATGTGCAGAGGGCTACATAACTGTAAAAAGATTAATTAGAAAAAAGTGAGGAGTACAAACTAGTTAGAAAGGAGAAATAGAAAGCTGAGAAAGCAGGTGCGATGACAGATACATAGGTGGAGAAAGGGAAGGTTATACGGGGTGGGGAGACAGCTAGAATTCAGTGCTTAGTAGATGAGTATTGACTTTGCATTTAAATTTCTGGAGGTTGTAGCCGTCAGGAAAGCAAGAATATGCGAGCGAGTTCCACAGGCGGGAAGTGCGAGAGAAGAAGCTGCAGGAGTAGAATTGTCGTCTGCATTTGGCTAACCTGACTGTGAATGGGTGGGACCCAGTTGCCAGTCTGGTTGCACGAGTAAACACCTGTTGAGGAGGCACCAGTGACTTAAGTTCGTCCGAGCAGAAGCCATGAAAGTATTTATAGAACAAAGGGAGGCCACATTCCGACTGTGGGTCGAGCCGCCATATCAGTACCTATCACATTACAGACTCTCCTTTGGAGCCTGTCAAGAACACTGAGGAGAACGGCAGGGGCGCCTGACCATAAATGGCAGCAGTACTCCATGCACGGACGGATGGTTGACTTGTATATATGCAGGATGGATTCAGGCGGAAAAAACATCCTGGATCGACATAGTGACCCAACCTTCTTTGCAGTAGGTTTTGCTATGGATTCAATATAGTGGTTCCATTTGAGGTCTGAGGACAGGGTAAGTCCGAGGAGGCGTAGTGTATTGCTCTCCGGGAGAATCGCTTGGTCCATGCTTATGGGAGGCAGGAGAGGTTACCTGTAATAGTTGACAGAGAACAGATTGGTCTTAGACGAATTGAAGTTGACAAGCCACTTCTTGCCCCAGTTCACCACACAGTGTAGATCCCGTTCAAGGTCAGCAGCAAGATTATGTCTGTCCACCACGACAGGTTTCTTACTGGTGCGGGAGTATATTGTAGTGTCATCTGCGTAGATGCTTACTTGGGACTTGATCTCATCTGGGAGGTCGTGTGTATTAAATTTTCCCAGCCTTCTTTCTTCATTATGTGTACTAGATATTTAAACTCTGTCTTTCTGCTGTCAAGTATCAGTGTTCTTTTTATTGTTCTTGTCTTTATAAGTTCGTCGTTGTCCACATGTTCGATTCATAGTGTTTTCAGTATCCTTCTGTAGAACTATTTTTTTGTTGGTTCACTTCCATTTTATTAAGAGATTGTCTGGTATTCACTGCGATATAGGAGGACCATTTAAACATAACCTCTCAGTACTATTTTCTGCATTTCTATGGAAAATTCTTTGGTTTATAAGAATTTAAGGTACGCAGATGATACAGTACTGATAGCAGACACTTAAAGGAAACTACAACACCTACAGAAGGTAGTCGAAGAGAGTAACAAGAAAGAACTTCACATAAACCACAAGAAAACCGAATGTATGGTCATCAGCAAAAAGAGCAACCCAAAATGCCAAATAAAGGTGGGGGATACTAAAATCAAGCAGGTACGGAAATTTAAATAACTGGGAAGTGTTCTAACAGAAGACAGAATGTGCGACACAGTGATCCGAAGGCGAATTGGCATGGCGAAGGACGCATTCCAGAAATTGAGTAAAATATTAAGAGGCAGGAAAATTTCGCTAGAAACAAAGAAGAGCGATTGTTATGTGATGTCAGTTTTTCAATATGGCAGTGAATACTGGACAATATCATCAAAGATTAAAGAAAACTTGAAGCAATTAAAATGTGGTTCTACAGACGGATGCTGCGGATATCATGGATGGAGCATGTGAGCAATGATGAAGTTTTGGAAAGGATGGAAACGAAAAGGAAATTAATACTGAGCATCAGGTAGAGACGCTTAATGTTTCTGGGACATGCAATGAGGAAGAAGGGCTTGGAGAACCTGATACTAACAGGCCAGATAGAAAGGAAAAGAGACAGGAAAAATCAGCTGTTAACATATTTGAAGAGCCTGAGCAGGTGGATGACAGAACGGGGGTTGCGTGTTGTAACAGGAGAAAGCGTGCTAAGTGCCACCAAGGATATTGAGATGTGGAAGGCCATGATCGCCTGCGTCCTGAAAGGACAAGGCACATAGAAAAAGAAGACTTAGCTTTTGGAGGGCATATCTTAAGTTAGCTCAAATGCGACTTAAGATTTTGGTGTCACACTATCCGTCCTGTTGAAACACTTTCCAGATATAATTTTTTTTGTACTTGCCTGATGTTACTATCTCCAATTTGTAATTTGCATGTTGTTCTGTTCCTTTTGCGGACAACAACACATATATATATATATATATTTAATAATTTCATTCCCAGCAAGACGGGACATCCACGAGTGCGCAGAGGGTTACAGTGAGAGAAAAGACTGGGTACAGGGTATATTGAAAGACTGGGTACAGGGTATATTGAAAGACTGGGTACAGTGGATATTGAAGAAAGGATAAAAGAAGAATGGGATTCAAGAAGATAGAAGATGTCAGTTGATGTTGCATTCATATTTATGAAGATTGTAGCACTCAAGGACAGGGTGTGTTTTCTGGTTAGTCCTTTGTTTTTGCTTTCATTGACTACCTATTGTAGAAGTTCTTGTAGTTTACTTTCTGTGTCTGCTATCAACAGTGTTACCGCCAATAACGAATTCTGACAGAATTTCTAATTCTCCCACAATGGCCTCGCTGTATAGGTTGAAAATGTCTTGTGAAAAGATTAATGTAATATATTACCGTGAACCGACAGAAATATGATTGACATTGAAGGCAGAAAACAAGCAATGGGCCTGAAATATGTGATTGAAATCAAAGGCAGAAAACACAAGCAGTGGCCGACAAAAAGCGGAAATTGACATTAAAGGCGGAAAACGCGGATAATGACTGACGGAGTTATAATCGACATCAAAGACATTTGGCTTGAAAGACAATAGCAGGCGAAGATGATTGACAGATGTGACTGGCCATGGAAGACACAATTAAGCGAAAACCCGAGAAGACAAAAATGCGTTGAAATTTCAGGTTATATAAATTTTGGCTTTTCTGGCCGAAAACAGAACGCATGAAAAACGCAGATAAGAGAGAAGAGAAGATAACTCCTGCTGGTTAACGTCTCTGGACAATTCTCTTCACACAACCACCACCGACAAATAATAAAAACAGAAGTCTACATTTTTATATATACTCGTTGTTCTTCGTTGTCGGCCAAGACGATTGTTGTTTTCCAGCAGCATCCTTGTTTTACACCCCTTTCTATTTCTGTATATTTGCTGAACTCATTTTCTACCCGTATGAAGGCAGTTTGCAACCAGTATAAGTTCTGGATGATTCAAATAACCTTCCCAAATATAGCATGATTACCTAGAATTTCCAACGGTTTTACGTGAAGGACCTTATCAAAAGTTTAATCTAGAAACCATCGGTATAAATAAATTTGCCTTTGTATTGCTCACAATGAACACTTCCTATGGTTTTTATAAGGTCAGTAAAAAGACAGGGCCCTGCTTAGGGCCCCCGCAGACCCCGCAGTTGCGGGTGGGAGGAGTTCCCTGAGCTCCTTGGCTCAGCAGATCTATTGTAATGAAAAAAAAATTAACAAAATAATTATTAGGATTAACTGGAAAATTATTATCATACTTGTATGTTGAAATAAACATCTATCAACCCGTCTCGATCTCTCTCCTTATATATATATATTGTGCCGTGCTTAGCAAAATCAATACGCTGTGTTTCACTTTAATTCTCTCCAATCAGCATGATCATCAGAGATACGACAAGACAGAACATACCTTGGATCAATACGTAACAAATTTTGAAAATTATTTGAGAAAACTTGTAGAAGACTGAGAGCCAAAACGCACTGAAATGGCTATAGAAATAACTAGGAAATCATTAAAAAGTGTCTAAAAGTTGTGAAAACGTTGGCAACATTATAGCTTATGGTGAATGCTTACATATAGTGTCGAGTATAAACAACAACAATATTTACATTTGGTCTCAATTATAAATATGATCAATGTTTACTTATATTCTTAAGTAAATCCAAGATCAATATATACATAGTTTTGTTTCTATTATAAATATGATCGATGCTAACTTACAGTATAAACAAGACAATATTTACCTTTGGTCTTAATTATAGATATGACCATTTCTTACCCATCGTTGTCATCGTCTTGCGGCCATTGGCCGAGATAGAACTCACTACACCCCTCCAGTATTCCCTGTGAATTTCTTACCCATAGTCTCAAACATAAACAAGACAATTTTTTCACTTTGATCTAAAGCATGCTTATATATACTCTCTGTTTAGCTACAGACAACCAAAAATACCATATTTATATAAAGGCTTAAAAATAAAAAGCTATTAATATATACCGAAGGATTCAGTTATAAGCATGACCAATGTTTATCTATACTACGTTAGGGACACGACCTATATTTTTTACTATTGACTAATGTTTTATAAGCGTAAACGTGCTGACTTTAAATAACGCAACAAACGGCGAGTTTTATTAAATAGACTAATCCAACCTTCTAGCTATCGCACTTCTGGTCATTTCTCATCCATGCTGAAATATTCACAAATATAGTCTTGTGACCAAGTTGGCCTATTCTGACAAATACTTGTCATCTTACCAAAGGATCAAATGTCTTTTTTTCTTTCGGTTTATCTGACACCCCATAACTCAAACGCGGTTAGATTTATGATCAGCTAGTTTTCTATGGTTACTAATGAGAGACTGAGACAGCCAGTTAGTCTTTAAATTTGTTTAAAAAATGTTCATGCATTGAGTTTTCCGGAAAGTTCATGGCGATTTTTAGTTTTTCATGTTCCAACGCATTAGAATACATCAAATCTATCGGCAGATATGATTCCATTTCCGATTAGAGCACAGTTCAAACGATCTCATGAGGAAGAAAGCTTAAAATTAATTCGTGTCAATTTTTTATCCATGTGAAAATTGAAAATTTTAAAGTGCATTTTAGACACTTTAAGTAATATTACCGTAAAGACAGAATGCCTCGCAATTAACAAAAAGATATGTGCTGTGTACAATGAAGTTGCTTTAGCTGACAGAAATGAGTAGTGAAGAAAACAATTTCTAGATTAAAAAATTCAAATGCTAAGCATTAACTCATTGATTTTGTTAGAATAAACAATTTTCTCGAATTTACAAACTTTACATAGCGCACACAAAACTCGCGAAATTTCATACACGATGCGAAATGTTTCTCGTTCAATGAAAAGGCCAGAATCACACCCCGGAGTGAATTCCAAAACGAAATAAAAGACGGGCCAATTTTGACCGTCGCTAGAAAGTGAAGATGACGTGCGTAATTAACACGTTTCTTGATTAACGTAAAGCAATCGCTATTATTGTCTCTATCTTTCTCTCTCACCTCTTTCTCTCTCACCGCCTTCCTTTTCACCATACACCCTGAGCGATAACTTCAAAATCAATCCTACCCAACAATAAACGCTCATGCATACATACATGCATCCCTGCCTACGTACACTTAATCTCACTCTTGCAAGGACAACTACGAACTCTTGATAACTTCTTAATACTGTTTCTAATTAAACATTAACATCTACCAATTCATGCTATTCTTTTCCATTAATAAATTTCTATTTAATCGTAGAACAGGTATACTTTTATTTTTCCGCAAAATCCACCTTCTGATGGACTTCTGACAATTCTGGATAAAACCTGTAAGTTGTAGTAAGTTTGGTTATGTTTCACACCAGGCCCATTCAAAGAAAGCATAAACCATCTCCCTACTGCTTCAAATGTACGCAAGTATTTCCAATAAGTTTAGAGTTAGTGATTCTAGCCTTATTGATCAAGAACGCTCAGGCAGACCCTCCCACTACAGATGACGACCAAATCAAGACATTGGTTGAGAATAACTCGCATTAATCGACGCATGAATTAGCAGAAACACTATATAAATCCGCATTCATGAGCACTTAGTGAAACTTGGCTACTCAATTCACAACAATGTTTGGTTATCATATGATCTGAGTGAAAAGAAAATTTTGGATTACATTTCTATCTGTTTTTTTATGTATACAAGCAATAAAAATGCACCATATTTAAGCAAATTGACAGGTAATGAGAAATGGATTGTTTACAACAATCTTCAACAAAAACAATCCTGAGGTAAGCCAACTTTAGCACGTCTTCATTTTGAGAAAGTGATTCTGGGTCCTATTTCTCGGTTTCAGTCCCACCACCGTGAGGTTGCCTCCCTGTGTCTCTTCTATAAATATTTTCATGGTAGTTGTTCGGGTGAGCTCTTCGCTATGGTACCTAGACATTTTTTTTAAATTTAAGCGCAGCGATATCTCATTAAGTTACATTTGAGTTGGCTAGATGTAATCGTAAATTCTATATGAACAGTTTCTTTTCTCGCTTATGGAACTTTCTTCTGGCTCCATGCTTTCCAGCCAACTTTAATCTTAAAAAGATTTAAATACTATTTCAGTCGTTATCTACTGTTTTTTCTGAATACTCTTATGTTCTCCTTCCTTAGTAATGTTCCTGTTTTCTAATTCTTCCACACTCAGTAACCCCTTATGTCTCATTGGGTAAGTCCAAAGGTAAGTGTTCGTCGTATAGGTAAACTGAGACTACAGGCAAACTTGGGTGGTATTTATAGTCGAGTCATAGGTCATGCTTATACTTAAGTATATGAGTGAACATAGTTCGTTTTATACTTGAGTTGAAAGGTTAATATTGGCCATCCATGTTTAACACTGCAAACATCAAACTGAACTGTGTTATCTTTTGGGTGGTGATTTATCAATCTGCAGGCGATGCCGTCGACTT
>JBBBDQ010001498.1:1985000-2160000 GCA_037127315.1 Ascarosepion bandense | reverse complement strand
AATTTTCATGACAAACTTTCTTCTTTGGCACCTAAATTTTAGGAGTTTAAGCGTAGTACTAGATTGGCAGTCAAGTTTTTTTCATTTTACTTTTGAAATGGCTTAATGTACTGTAGGTTTTATATTAATAGTTCTTTCTCTTGCATTTCTTGCTTGTGAAACTCTTACTTTCTGTCTTCTTAATTTCAGCACTTTTATTGTTCTCTCTCCTTAACAATGTTTTTGTTCTCATATTCTCTCACACTCAGTAATCACTTGTGTCTTAGTGGCTTTATTGCCTTGCATGGGGTAATATGATTAAAATAATCAGTTGATTTGTACCAAAGATACTAAGTAGATGGTCCGCTGTGTTTAGGAAAAATATGCGTGTGATATAATGGGAGATTAATGAGCCATATTCGAATTCCAACTTGATTCGTTATATACACATATTTGAAAATATTCTTGGAAAAAATATAAATTTAAAGCCTCCCCACAGTTATGGGCTAGATAGTGAGTCTTTTATCTTGAAGAATCATTGCTATTCTTCGAAAATTGTTCGCCCACAACCCCCCCCCCCCCCAAATACCCCAACAAAACAATTATTCTTAAAATAAAAAGATATCCTTCGGTTTTAGATAAGTCAAAGGTTTTGTCATAAAAAAAAAATAAAATAAAACTGATCAACCGCTGTGTCTAAATGCCTCATACTCCGTCACCTTTGTTTACATAGACTAGTAATGTCAGCTTTAATATTATTACAAGTTATGAAATGTAACGTTCAGTTAGCTATATTTTAGTTCTTTTTCTCAAATAATGGTTTTTAGTTGTAATATTAAAATGAAGATGAACGGCTTGCGATAAAATAAAATAAAAAGCAAAAGTCATTATTTGTTATTACGAATTCTCTCTCCTACAGGACGTACTGAAGGAAAGCAAGAAGAAAGGACTAAACATCAATTGCAAGAAGACAAAATTAATGTTTGCTAGAAAAAGGAAGTAGCAAGTAGAATAATCCAAATATCTAAGAAGTTTTTCAGCATAGGAGGTAAAGTGCGGCACTAAAATCCGAGGATACATTAGCACAGAGAAAGTTGCCTTCCAAAAGCTAAGCAAAGTATTAAGAAACATCAAAAAGAAGAGTCTCGAAGCAAAAGAATCCAGGCTCTACAAAAAGAATACGATGGACCAAACATATGAGCAACGACGACGTTTTAGAGAAATCGAAAACAAAAATTTCACTTATACTTAACATAAGAGATATTTGAAATTTCTAGGGCATATAATGTGGAAGGAGGGCTTGGAAATTTTG
The DNA here is from genome assembly GCA_037127315.1 of Ascarosepion bandense. Classification (NCBI taxonomy): domain Eukaryota; kingdom Metazoa; phylum Mollusca; class Cephalopoda; order Sepiida; family Sepiidae; genus Ascarosepion; species Ascarosepion bandense. The sequence goes on along the minus strand of JBBBDQ010001498.1, from coordinate 2,158,709 downwards.
ATACTCATAGTATAGATTGAAAGCAAGATGGACAGAGGAAAACAACTTATAACCTATAAAGTGAGCTTGACTAAATGTATGACGAAATAAGGTTTAAGGAGAGATATAAAAAACGCAAGATTTATTAAGAGCTTCAAAGGAGAGAAAATTTTGGAGAGCCATGATCCCAAATGTTCTGATACAGCATATAGAAAAAGCGGTTTTAGTAGTTGCTGATATCTGTATTAGAAACTTTTGTCCACATCTCCCTTGCAGGGTTTTCAATATTTATTTCTTTGTTGCTGATTTTTTTTTTCTTTTTGCCATTATTTTGTTCAAGTGTCCCAATCCACTTCCACTGACGAAATCTGGGTTTTGGCTCGACAACTCTAAAATGTCAATATCATTATTATCGAGCCAATCTACCATACAATAAATTTACCATTCGTCCGTGCATTCAATACTGTTTCCATATCTGGTCCGGTGCTCTTGCTATTCATCTTGAGATTCTCGACAATAAGGCTTTATTTCCTTGCATGGGGTCAGTCAGTTAAGTGCTATACGTGATACACGCTTAGGCGATAATGTCTCGAAAGAGACATGACTGACTTGGCAGAAGATTATCCCGCAGTAGTTTGCCATTGCTTTCTGCAGTAGACTGGTTGCTGACCAAGGCTATAGAACCCAATCTGTCCTGTTATTTAACCCATAACTGGAGGAAAGAGACGGATTAATACCTTTCCCAAGGGTATGTGAGCGTACGTTAATGCAAGGAATTCAACTAGAATTCGAACTCGACTCTCCAATTTCTCGTTCCAAGCCGATATCCACTGCACCACAACGCACATCACATTGCATGGGGTACTATGATTTAAAAAATCAGTTGATCTGTACCAAAGATACTAAGTAGATGTCCTGCTGTGTTTAGGAAGGATATGCGTGTGATGTAATGGGAGATTGAAGGACCATGTTTGAATTCCAGCCGGGTTCGTTATATTCACATACGGGAAAATACTCTTGGGAAAAATATGAATCTAAATCCTTCCCACAGCTATGGGTTAGACAGTAAGTCTTTTATCTTGATGAATCATTGTTATTGTTTACTTATAATCACCCCAAACCCTCAAAACAAAACATTTATTCTTAAATAACTCAAAGGTTTTATATGTTATAAAAAAATAAAGCCGATCAAGCATTGACAGCGGTGTGTCAAAGGACGATCTGCAATATAATAGATCCTGACTTGGTAGCCCGCCTTCAGTCACTTTCCCACTGACATGATGTGATTTCCCTGTATTTTCATGGGAACTGCTCTGACGATTTTTTTTTACCCTGGAAAACCGACCAGATAAATTTACACGTGCTATTAGATTAGCATCAAGGTCCCAACGTTTTACTATCAAAATAGTTTAATGTAACCTCCTCTTCTACTTTAATAGTTACTTTTTTCACACTACCCCTTTGTGTATTTTCATGGCAACTGCTCTGATGAGTTTTTTCTCTTGTTATGGACGGAAACAAACGGATTAACCGTTTGTTTCCGTCAGTTATCGGTTAAATAACAGGACTGATTGGGTTCTACAGCCTTAGCTGGCCACCACTGTACCACAGAAAGTAATGGCAACCTATGGAAGGATAGTCTTCTGCCCAGTCAGTCATGTCTCTTTCGAGACATGATCGTCCAAGCGTCTATCACGTATAGCACTTAACTGACTGACTCTGACCTCTTGTATTTACTCGTGTTACTAAATTGGCATCAAGGTCCTAACCTTTTACTATCAAAATATTTTAAAGTAACTGTCTCTTCTATTCTAACAGTTACTTTTCTTATACTTTTTGTTTGTGGAAATCACTTTTTATTTGTTTTCGTCCCTGGTAGCTACAATCTCCAAAACTTGATTCCCATCCATCTGTTATCTTTTCTTCGACATACCCTGTACTTTTTTTTTATTCTCTGACTGTAACTCCCTGCGTACCAGTGGCGTTCCTTCATTGCTTGGAGTGAAATGATTATAAAGAATATCCTTGATTATTATTTGGGATGCTTGCATCGGAATATTTTCTGGAGGGAATATTAGTCTCTGACCAAGGCCGATCTGTTTGTTCGGTAAACTGTTTTCTTGTTTGCCTTTCTTATTTTTTTAAATGCCATGTTTGTTCCACTCATTTCGCATCCATATTTCTTTTAACTACTGGTTATGTAGCAAGGTAAGCAGCGAGAAGAGACACTGCCAAGTCAACACCGTCGACTGATCGCCGGTTCATATAAAGCATTTAAAAAAGCTTTATTTAAAATATGAACGACTTTTGGTTTTAATTATTTTTTTATTAATTAAATTGTAAACTACTTTTTATAAAACATATTTTAGCATATCGATTTAATTCATCAAAAAATGAATTAATTACAATTTACTTTATTAAAAAAAAATTAAAAACAATCAACATTAGGGAAGGTAGTTAAAAAAAGCGGTCTCATTGTAAAAAACATCCTCTTGACGCTTCGTTTGATTTTGGGCACATAAGTACATGTTTGCCAAAAAATAAATATCGATTTTCCAATCTGTCAATTTTTATATATCAATTCAGAATCAATAGCTAAATCCGCTGCTAAGAACGTCGGTTCTCTGTGTAGGGCTAGGAAGTTTTCCCGTCCCAAACAATCCTGCACATATACAAGTCTACCATCCGATCGTGTATTGAATATTGCTACCATATCTGGTCGGGTGTTCCTGCTATCCACTTAGATGTCCTCGACCGAATCCAACGGAGAATCTGTAATGTGACCGATCCCGACTTGGCAGCTAGGATACAGTCGCTTTCTCACCGACGCAATGTGACTTCCCTGTGTCTCTTCTACAAATACTTTCACAGCTTCTGCTCCAATGAACTTAGCTCACTGGTACCCCCTATATACGAATTTCCTCGAGCCACAAGATTAGCAACTAGGTTCCACCCTTTTACTGTAAAACCAATAAATTGTAAACGCAAATTCTACTCCATCAGCTTCTTTTCTTACATTTCCTGCCTGTGGGATTCTCTTCCGCATACTTGCTTTCTCGACAGTTACAATCTCCAAGAATTTAAATGTAAAGTCAATAGTCATCTCCTGTTTCACTAACTTACATCCCCTCTCTCATTCTTTTTCTTCGTTCACTCTACTCTCATCAGTACTCTCTTCCCTTTCTTACTCTCTTCCTGACACCCCCTGCAACCTTTCACTCCTCATAACATTCCTCCTCGTCCGCCTCATTCTCATCAGTAATCTCTTTCCTCTCCTACTCTCTTCCTGACACACTCTGCAACCTCTCATTCCTCATAACATTTCTCCTATGTAACCCCCTGCACAACATTATCAGTAAAATGCCTTTCTTGGCGTGACACGATTATAAAAAAAAATCATGTAATGTGGCTAAGCTATCAATATGTATGTGTAGTGGATAAGACATTAAGAATTAAAATCAACTCTCTTCTTCACTTTGACAAAAAATCACAATGACTTGTGAAATCCTGGTTTTTTTCCCAAATAGAAAATGGATTGACCATGTGCTTTAAAAAGTCGAAACCAGATTTCGCAAGTAGGTGTTAAACTGATTTTGAATAATGGGAGCGACTTGCAAGACTTGAGGACTTAGCGACCCAGTGCGAAATTCAAAAGCACAATAAAAAGTCTCAAATAAGCGTAAGTCAAAACAGTCACACATAGAAGCAGCATAGACGACATGCTAAAATGTAAGGAGAGAAGCTTCAAGTGACCCGTACATTTGTCCTCTTTCTCTTTTCTTCTCGTGTGCTGATTCATTCTACTTCTTCTTCTCCATCCAAAGACATTCCTACCAAACAAACACATACATACGCATATACTCTTTCAACAATTACTACTACGAATATTTTCTACAAATCTTGATACCTTAATCTTCTAATTGAACATCAATTCCTACGAATTCTTGTTAATCTTTCCTTTTAATAAATTTTTATTTTAACATAAAAAATGAACACTTTCTTCTCGGAAATATGTTATAGTATCCAGTTCTATTCAGAAGATTCCACTTATATCTTTCAACCACCTGATGATATTCAAAATTTTGGGGATTGTCGGCTATGTTTGGAAGTGGCCTTATACCAGGCATGGCTGATGTACTCTACAGTTACATTGGTGATCCCCGACGTACAAGGAAGAAGCACCTCCTATGTCTTCATACGCACTGGATCGAAGAACAAAGAAAAATGATAAACTGCCAACGGTTACATAAAGCAAAAATATATTAAAAAAAATAAAGAGAAGAACGTGTGGACCATATTTTAATAAAGCTAAACGATGAATTACATTTTATAAAACTATTTTACAATGACAATCTACTTTAATAAATAAATGACATTACGATTTACTTTATTTAAAATAATTCAAAACAAAATAACTGATTTATTTTGTTTCACTTTTTCGATTTTCTTTATTAAAAAGTATTTAAAAACAAGTGAGTGTATCGAATCATTTTTTTATATGTCAATTTACTTTATTAAAAAATAAATTTATTTCCGATTTACTATATTAAATATAATTAAAAATAACTGGTTCATATTTTACATAACGCTTTATTTGAAGAAAAATATTCCATAATTAAGTTTTTAATCCATAATAAATTAATTTTATTATTTATAAAAATGTTATGTTTTTCTGGTGCTGAGGTGTCTCGGTGTTGAGTTTTCGCGGTGCTCAGTAAGCGGTATTCAGTCGGTGCCTTTAAGTTATTGCACCCGAGTAAACAGGGTTTTTTAACCTTGGGTAGCAGTCCTTTTGAGAATTTCACAACTTAGAAGTCAGCAATAGCAATAGCAAACCACATTAACAAGAAAATTACAAATATGTATCAAATAAAAAGACAATGTAAAGTGTCATGATCGTTTAGGGCCTAAAGAAATTGCATATAATTAAAGACAAAGGGGTAAAAAGAAACACAGACTCGGTTCTCTAACCTTGTATGGCAGCCAGTCTAGGAGAAGAACAAATCTGAATTCAAAGTCGTGGAGAAAGCAATTAGAAACAAGCCCACTACTGTTTGAAAAAAGGCACAATAATTTACATTATAATAAAGAAAATAAATCTCGGAGAAGGTCTGCTATGAATTTAAAACTTTAAAAATGGTTACGGAAACTGCTCCACTATCTTTCCTATGAAATTATGACAAAACACAGATAATGAAAGAAAAAGAAATTGTGAAGAGCAGTAATCGCCTACGTGCTGAAAAATATCTCCAAGGTCATGAAATATTTCAAATATTAAATCTACTATAACAGGAGGGATGTGCGTTGTGGTGCAGTGGATATCGGCTCGGAACGAGAAATCGGGGGAGCCGAGTTCGAATTTCAGTCGTATTCTTTGTATTCACTTACGCGCAAATACCCTTGGGAAAGCTATTAATCCGTCTCTTCCCTCCAGTTATGGGTTAAATAACAGGACAGATTGGGTTCTATAGCCTTGGTCGGCAACCAGTCTACCGCAGAAAGCAATGGCAACCTACTGCGGGATAATCTTCTGCCCAGTCAGTCATGTCTCTTGCGAGACATGATCGCCCAGGCGTGTATCACGTATGGCACTTAACTGACTGACTATAACAGGAGAACTAGTGGAAGAAAGGTTTATATCTTTTTTACTTACCCCATTATTGGTATTATAATATTATATTATTATATTATTGGTATTATTATATTAGTGATATAATAACATCGTATTTCACGGACGGAACAAAATGGTTGAACAAATGAAGGACAAACATGCTTTATTCTCAAAGAGAGTTTAACACCACTAAGACATACACAAATCTATAATACATATTTACGCGTATCTCCCGCAGAGAGAATATAACAGATATCTTCACAGTAAGCAGAGTGAAGAGAGAAAAAATACGGTCTTACATATAATTTGAAGATTTGTCTGCGTTTCTGGAGAAGACATGTTTAGGACTCCAGATACAAATGGACCAGATTCATTTACTATGTCCTAAGGGAGGATAAACGTCGAGTCTTGGATTTTCGCAAGCTAAGTACTACTAGCCGGGTATAGTTTCTTTATGTAATTGGAGAAGATAATCTTTCCTAACGGAAATGGCGACACGGACGTGTAAACTGTTTGTGAGGATAGATTTAGATTCAGCCAAACAAACGCCTGCTTTGTTTGATTTCTTGTAAATCGAACAAAGGACTGCTGCTTTCATCACAGTATGGAGAGACGTCACTAAGTGGTCGTCACACTACACATGTGACTTCATCTCCACCAAAAGGAGATGTTTGCTTTTTGTATCCTTACACTACAAATTATATATATAATATAAAACTCAAATTAAACTAAGATGTTAGCATATTTCTTTGTAATTTTTGACAATTACGTAGCTAACGTTTTTAACTGACAAAGCTTGATATTGAAAGTCAGCTTTTGTAACTCTGCCAAACATCAAGTTTTACGGAAACAGAAATGATTATTTAACTCTCTTTTTAAGAAAGTAATGAAGAAAATTCGAATTATATTCTAAACGCATTTCGATAAATATCATTTTTTAATTTCTAATTTTAGTTTATAAAAAAGCTGATGATGTGAAAAACGAAAGGGTGCTATGAATCAGAAATAATTTCAAGATGAACTTGGTAAACATAATTAGTTGGACTAAATTAAGAAAAATACAGAATAAATCAAAGAATATAGAATAAATTAAGAATATAGAATAAATCAAAGAATATAGAATAAATCAAGAATATAGAATAAATCAAGAATATAGAATAAATCAAGAATATAGAATAAATTTAGAATATAGAATAAATCAAGAATATAGAATAAATCAAAGAATATAGAATAAATTAAGAATATAGAATAAATTAAGAATATAGAATAAATTAAGAATATAGAATAAATCAAGAATATAGAATAAATTAAAAATATAGAATAAATTAAGAATATAGAATGAATTAAGAATATAGAATAAATCAAGAATATAGAATAAATTAAAAATATAGAATAAATTAAGAATATAGAATAAATTAAGAATATAGAATAAATTAAAAATATAGAATAAATTAAGAATATAGAATAAATTAAAAATATAGAATAAATTAAGAATATAGAATAAATTAAGAATATAGAATAAATCAAGAATATAGAATAAATTAAGAATATAGAATAAATTAAGAATATAGAATAAATCAAGAATATAGAATAAATTAAGAATATAGAATAAATTAAGAATATAGAATAAATCAAGAATATAGAATAAATTAAAAATATAGAATAAATTAAAAATATAGAATAACTTAAAAATATAGAATAAATCTAGAATATAGAATAAATTAAAAATATAGAATAAATTAAGAATATAGAATAAATCAAGAATATAGAATAAATTAAGAATATAGAATAAATCAAGAATATAGAATAAATCAAAGAATATAGAATAAATTAAGAATATAGAATAAATCAAGAATATAGAATAAATCAAAGAATATAGAATAAATTAAGAATATAGAATAAATCAAGAATATAGAATAAATCAAGAATATAGAATAAATTAAGAATATAGAATAAATCAAGAATATAGAATAAATTAAGAATATAGAATAAATCAAGAATAGAATAAATCAAGAATAAATCGAATAAATTAAGAATATAGAATAAATTCAAAGAATAGAATAAATTAAGAATAAAGAATAAATCAAAGAATATAGAATAAATCAAAGAATTAATAGAATAAATGAAGAATAGAATAAATGAAAGAATATAGAATAAATCAAAGAATATAGAATAAATGAAGAATATAGAATAAATTAAGAATATAGAATAAATCAAAGAATATAGAATAAATTAAGAATATAGAATAAATCAAAGAATAAAGAATAAATCAAAGAATTAATAGAATAAATTAAGAATAAATAGAATAAATTAAGAATATAGAATAAATTCAAGAATATAGAATAAATCAAATATAGAATAAATTAAGAATAAATAGAATAAATCAAAGAATATAGAATAAATTAAGAATATAGAATAAATTAAGAATATAGAATAAATCAAGAATATAGAATAAATCAAGAATATAGAAAAAAATTAAGAATATAGAATAAATCAAGAATATAGAATAAATTAAGAATATAGAATAAATTAAGAATATAGAATAAATTAAGAATATAGAATAAATCAAAGAATATAGAATAAATTAAGAATATAGAATAAATTAAGAATATAGAATAAATCAAGAATATAGAATAAATAAAGAATATAGAATAAATTAAGGATATAGAATAAATCAAAGAATATAGAATAAATTAAGAATATAGAATAAATTAAGAATATAGAATAAATCAAGAATATAGAATAAATCAAGAATATAGAATAAATTAAGAATATAGAATAAATCAAAGAATATAGAATAAATTAAGAATATAGAATAAATCAAGAATATAGAATAAATTAAGAATATAGAATAAATTAAGAATATAGAATAAATTAAGAATATAGAATAAATCAAAGAATATAGAATAAATTAAGAATATAGAATAAATTAAGAATATAGAATAAATTAAGAATATAGAATAAATCAAAGAATATAGAATAAATCAAGAATATAGAATAAATCAAGAATATAGAATAAATCAAGAATATAGAATAAATCAAAGAATATAGAATAAATTAAGAATATAGAATAAATCAAGAATATAGAAGAAACCAAGGATAAAGTAAGAGGAATCTTGAACAAATCCTAAATAGACAATAAATGAAAAGATTTAGAATAAATTTGAAATCTGAAATAAATAAAAGAATATAAAATGTGTATCTGCTCAGCAGTTCTCTAAAGATTATTCATCGTTGCATTTTGAATGAATAATTTTTTTTTATCCTTACTCACTGTCGGCGCTATCATCATTTTAAAATGACAACATAACCGATCACCTCAGTAAATGATTCCTTCGTTGTATCATTGAGCAAATTACCAGGAAAACATGTTCAAATCTTTCCTATCCTCACAGAGTTTATTACTATTAGTTGAACGGTCGTGAGTGCTTTGCCTCTTGGGATATAATTACACGGTCTGAAAGAATATGATTCCAGATTCATTCCACACCATAATTTCTCACCGCTGAAGCTGTTTATTCAATCGAGATATTTTGGGTGGAGTAAAAAGGAGAAAAACACTGTTTACAGGAAATGCCTTGTCATCAGTCAGTCAATTAAGTGCCATATATGATACATGCTTGGGCGATCATGTCTCGAAAGAAAAAATCTTCTGCCCAGCCAGGGAAAATCTTCCGCCCAGTCAGTCATGTCTCAAAAGTTATATGACTGGCTGGACAGAAAATTTTTCCACAGTAGGTTATTACTTTCTGCTGTAGACTGGTTACCGACCCTGGCTAGAGAACCCAATCTGTCCTACTATTCAAGTCAGTCAGTTAATTTCCATATGTGATATTGTTATGGTGCCCTATCTATAGGAATGAACTCTTTCACCGTCAATAAATAAAAACCTGAGTGATTTCCGGGGACGAAGCCGTGACACAGTTAAGAGACAGTCGAGATGCAGCGTAACTATACCGTTCGGACTTACACTTCTATTTGGTGATTACTAACACTTATTATTGTATTGTTCTGTTATTCTAATACACTGTTTGAAACGACCTTCTTGTTTCAATGTCTTACTTTTAGCCCCTAACAAGGCTATAACAACTTGGCGACAAAGATTACTCCACAACAACTCCACAACAGATACACGTTTGGGCAGTCATGTCTCCAAAGAGATTTTTCCGCAGGTTGCTATTATTCTGCAGTAGACTGGTTGCCAACCAAGGCAAATTTTTTCTCTTATTTAATCCATACCCGGAGACGGATTAATACCTTTACCAAGACCATTTACGTGTAAGTGAATGCAACGAATTCAACTGGGATTCGAACTAGAGTTGATACCCACTGCACCACAACGCACGGCCTTGTCTTCATGAAACAGAAAGGAACACTTTGCCAGCAATATCTTCTTAAAGGTTAAAATACTCGAAGAATAATTACGCATTTTTTTGCATTACTAATATTCTTGCTTTGTATATTAAAAGAACTATCTAGGTATTGTAACTATTTGCACTATTTACATTGTTCGAACTGTTGCCCTAATGTTTTTTGTCATATTCACGACATTATGGTGGTTGTATCCTCTAGCCTTCTTTGGCATATCGAAATAACTGAAACTGAGATATGCAGAAGTGGAATGGCATGTGGAACTAGAACAACCTACCTCGGTTGATGGGGTGAAGTGTTTGAAACAAGTATTAATATCTTTTACAAGGGTATATGTGCGTAAGTAAATGCAACGAATTCAACTGGATTTCGAACTCGGCTCCCCGATTTTTCGTACCGAGCCGATATCCACAACGCACATCCTGACACTAAGTAGTGTTAATATGTTTAAAACCGTTATCTTTCTTTAGTTTGTAAAACATGTAATATAATGTTTATATACAAACATTCAGGCCGGTAGGAGAAAATAAATAAATATACTGTTTCATAAATAAACGGGATACCTATTCAGATACGAGTATTCTTTATTTTATAATCGTTTCATCTCAAGTAAGGTAGTATTGCCGCCAGTGCGTAGAGGTTTCCAATGAGAGAAGAGAGAAAAGAGAAAAATACGGTAAGGGGATATCAAAGAAAGGATAAGAGGAAGATGAGAGTCAAGGAGACAGAAGATGGCAATTGACATTGCACTTAAAGTTTTGGAGATCGTAGCTATCAGGGAAGCAATTATACGGAAGTGAGTTCCACAAGTGACAAGTGCGAGAGAAGAAATTGATAAAGTAGAAATGACGGTAACATTTGCGTATTTTGACGGTAAAAGCGTGGTAACCTGTTGCTAATTTAGTTTCACTCATAAATTCCGGAAGGAGGGGCACCAAAGAATGAAGCTCGTCAGAGCAGAAGCTGTGAAAACATTTGAAGCAAAGACAGAGCGAAGCCGCATCTCGTCTGTGAGAAAGTGATTGAAGTCGAAATGCCAAATCAAGAACGAATTACTTCTTGGATCGCCAGAGCGACCAAACCTTCTTAGCAGTAGATGTAGTTATTGATTCGTTGCAGTCCAGTCATTCCACTGGATCTCGGCTGAGAGAGGCGCAGTGTATTACTTTCAAGGAGACTATCGTGATTCATACTGATGGAAGTTAGGAAAGCTGATCTATAGTCGTTAAAGGAGAGCAGCTTTGTTTTAGAAGCCTTAAAATCCATGAGCCATTTCTTTCGCCAATCCATTACAAATTAAACGTCCTTTCCAAGAGTAGATTCGAGGTCTACTGTGTCAGCCCTGGAAGATTTCATACTGAGACGGAAGTAAATGGTGGTGTCATCTGCATGGATACCTACTTGGAAACTGATTACATCAGGAAGATCATTGATAACTATCAGGAAAAGCGTAGGACTTACGATAGAGCCTTGAGGGACATCCACGTTCACATGAAAGGATTTAGAAGCATGACAGTTCAAAACGACCATCATTTTATGATTTGACAGGAACGATTGGCATAAGTCGAATAATTGTCCAGTTATACCGTATCTCTCTTGTGAAACTCTCTTCCGGCTTCCTATTTTCAATTTACCTAGTTATCATTAGTTCAAATCCTCGATCAGACAATGAATGGAAAAGTCTAATTTTTCCGCCCTATTAACCTTTAAATGCGAAGGAGAAGTGGTAATTAGCATTTGTCAATATACGTGAAGATGCAGGCAGTCAGATAAATCGAAGCATGCAGTCCAAACCCCATCAAATGCTTTCGAAATATCCAGGGCTTCATCGCTCTTATCAACTGCCTGATATATATATATATATATATATATATATATATATATATATATATATATATATATCAGCATGCAGTGTGGGTATAGAATAATCCAAAGGAGTATCCTGTACATACAGTGGTAGGATAACTCTCTAAGAATCGGAAGGATGGCCTATTTCAGGCGAACCATCGTCAGTTTTCGTCTTTATTTTACAAAAGATTTTACATGAATCTTGTCAAATCTTTTGTAAAATAAAGACGGAAGCTGACGATAGTTCGCCTGAAATAGGCCTATACTTCCGATTCACCATGAAATAACGTATCTGTCTTAATTTTTCTTATATATATATATATATATATATATATATAAATGTAAACTTGTCGTTATACTCGTTTCAAAAATCACTTCGAGTACATACGCGGAAGGAAAACATGGTAATAAAAAAGCACCCGAACATCAGTCAAAGTGCGTAGCCCAAAGAAAAAAACCCCGTGACGAGTAACCTAAAACAAAAGCGCTCAATATGCAAGTAGAGCAAACTAAGTAAATAACTAACCTAGAGAGCCAACGAACCTACCAAGGTTTTACCAAATTGGATCTTCAGGGAAAGTTGGCTCTCTAGGTTAGTTATTTACTTATATATATATATATATATATATATATATATATATATATATATATATATATATATATATGTATATATATATATATAAACGTTCGGTGATCACCATTAGGATATCAGCGGTAGACCTAGCGGAGCGGAAGCAATACTGCTTGTCAGAGAATAAGTTGTTGGATGTGACATATTGAGTTATTTCCGCATTGATAATAGTCTCGAACATTTTGCTAAGAAAGCCTTCTAGAAGCTAAGCAAAGTAATAAGAAACAGGAAAATTTCATAAGAAACAACGTAAAAAGAACGCTGAAATGTTATGTCATATCAGTCTCTCCATAACACAGTGAATGCTGGACAACAAATGAGGAGAAACCTTGAGACAACAGAAATGATGATGACCATCATCATTATCTTCATAATCAGATCTATAGCCGAATGATGTAACTGTCACTGCACAGCTTATAGAACCTGATATTCCCAAGCGGCCACCCATCAAGGTAGTGACCAGGCTCGACGTTGCGTAATTAATATGAGATCGTATGGGAATCGGTTTTTCAACGTGTAGTGGCGGTAAGCCGCATTCAAATAGAACATGAATTGACGAAGTTCACAAAGATAGAAAGCGCAGTACTAGACTGGCGGAGAGGTCTCATCATTTTACATTTGAAATGGCCAGATGTAACCGTACGTTCTATGCAGAGAGTTTATTTTATCGCGCTTCTCTCTTGTAGAACTCTCTTCTGGTTTCTTGTTTCCAAGTTACCTAGTTGTCATTAGTTCAATTCCTCGATCAGACAGTGAATAAACAGGTTTGTTTTTTACAACCTATCAACCTTTAAATGCGAAGGAGAATAGGTACTCAATATTTTCAACAAACGTGGAGATGCAGGCGGTCAGATAAATATGAAAAGGAAGTACTTAATTGATGACATCAGTTAAGTGCCATACGTGATACATGACTGACTGGGCAGAAGATTTTCCCGCAGTAGGTTGCCATTACTTTCTGCGATAGACTGGTTGCCCGCCAAGGCTATAGAACCTAATCTGTCCTATTATTTAACCCAAACTGGAGGAAAGAGACAGATTATTACCTTTCCCTAGGGTATTTGTGCATAAGTGAATGCAAGGAATTCAACTAGAATTCGAACTCGGAACCCCGATTTGTCGTTCCGAATTGGGTTCTATTGCCATGGTTGGCAACCAATCTACCGCAGAAAGCAATGGCAACCAACTGCGGGATAATCTTCTGCCCGGTCAGTCATGTTTCTTTCAAGATGATCGCCCAAAGCGTGTATCACGTATGACAGTTAACTGACAGATGACATCAGTGAACTTATTTTTATAAACCAAAAACGAATCTATTAACAAATCAAAAGATATACCGTGGTAATCATAAAGGTATTTCTAAATAATTAATGGTTTTATTTTTAATCCGACAACTATTTTTAGTAAATATCCGTGTTTGAAATAAACGACTCGATTTTTTATGAGCTTTTTGCTATAGTGCCTAGACATTTTGTGCCAAGATCTCACCAATTTACAGTTGAGCTGGCTATATGACCCCGGAAATTCAATCATAACGGCTTCTCTTTTCGCTTGTGGAAAATTCTTTCTATCTTCATGTTCTCCAGATAACTTTAATCTGCAAAAATTTAAATGCAATGTCAATCGCTATCTACTGTCTTCTTGATTACTCTTTTCCCTTCCAGCTTATTATTATTGTTTCTGTTCCTCATTCTTCCACACCCTGTAACTCCTTGTGTCTTAGTGGCTTTACTGCTTTCCATAGGGTGATACTGTTTTTTTAAGTGTCTATTATGTCTATTGACTAGCGCTCTCGATAAATCTTAGTAAAGAAAATGAAATCTTCGCCGAGCAGTTGAAAAGCAGTAATTCTCAAATTAATTTTGATGTTTTTAAATAAATTCGACATTTTTTCTTACAATAAATTATATTTTCAAATTGACATGAAACATTTTTTATGTTCTACTTGTGCATATGTTGGTCTCGAATTCTTTTGACATCAAAAATGGGCTTCTTCTTCTATGTGCCTTGTTCCTTCAGGACGTAGGCGATCAAGGCCTTCCACTTTTCCCTATCCCTGGTGGCTCTGAGCATGCCTTCTCCTGTTACCACCATGAAATTCTCATTCCGTCATCCACCTGATTAGGTCCTTCAAATATGTTATCCGTTGCTTTCCCCTGTCTCTTTCCCCCTCTATCTGGCCTGTTAGTATCAGATTCTTCAAACCCGCCTTTCCCATTGCGTGTCCCAGGAACTTCAGCTGTCTCTTCCTGATGCTCAACTTGTATACAGATTTGTATAAAATCAAATTTTCAATATCACACACACACACACACACACACACACACACACACACACACACACACACACATAAAAATCATTATAAAACCAGTCAGTTTGGGCGATCATGGATCGAGGCAGAAGATTTTTTTTAGATAAAAACATTAATAAAAAATATTGATATACACGTAAACTGAATATTAATAATTTTTATTTCTTCTTCTTCTTCTTCTTCTTCTTCTATGTGCCCTGTCCCTTCAGGACGTAGGCGATCATGGCCTTACACTTTTCTCTATCCCTGGTGGCTCTGAGCACTCCTTCTCCTCGTTCCGTCATCCACCTGATTATGTCCTTCAAATATGTTATGCGTTGCTTTCCCCTGTCTCTTTTCCCTCTATCTAGCCTGTTAATATCAGATTCTTCAAGCCTTCCTTTTTCATTGCATGTTCCAGGAACTTCAGGTGTCTCTTCCTGATGCTCAGTATTAATTTCCTTTTTTTTCCCATAATTTCCAAGACCTCATCATTGCTCACATGCTCGATCCATGATATTCGCATTATCCTTCTATAGAACCATATTTCAGTTGCTTCAAGTTTTTCCTTCATTCAGGACGGACAGCACGTAGCAATCCAGTACTCTCTTCTTAGTTTCTAGCAAAATTATCCTGTTTCTTAATACTTTACTCAACTTCTGGAATGCTGCCTTTGCCATGCCAATTCGCCTTCAGATCTCTGTGTCGCACTTTCCGTCTTCTGTTATAACACTTCCCAGGTCTGAGAAATGCAGGAAAGGACGCCGAATCAAACGGCGGTTTAACGTACAAAATGGAAATTACTCTTTATTATGATTTATTGAGTTGCCAGGGCGGGAGACGTAATATGTGTATTATTTAAAATAAAAACGAGACGTCTTTTTAAACACGAGTCTAATAAAATAAACATTTTGAAGTAAAAAAAGCATTAATGTGTGATTGCTTTTAATATATTTCACAAATTTTAGATTTTTACCCTACCAGCTGGAACTTCCGAGATAATCGCATGCAGACAAGATCGTGAAATCCCGCCCTTTCATAACTCAAAATTAAACGTAAGTTAAGAATCTACGAACGGACCTAGATGCGAAATATGAGGAAGCCAAATCATCGGTAAATAAGACAAAATCGAACTGACAGCGCTCCTTTTACAACCACTTCGCCCGATCACTTTCGCCCTATCAAATCAGGAGAAGGAACAGAGACGGGCACGCTTTCTCCTCTTCATTTGCAGCATAAATTCGAGTTTTTTTTTCTTCTCGTCTGCAACATTCCAACTATTCGTTCCTTTGAATCCTCCCGATATGTCAGGTAGATCCAATGTCAACGGGCATTTGAAACGTGGACAAAAGAAGTGCTTTAGAGACACGCTGAGTGTCTTTCCTATTATTGGTTCTGACATTTGAAAGCAAGGATTTCGTGATTGCATCAGGCAACATCCGCGTATGGAAGAAAGGAACGGGATTTGCGAGCCAAATACTATATTACAATACCTATCGAAAAGCTGGCGTAATTTTGTATTATTTATCTTTGTAACTTATTAATTATATACGACAATAACATTGTAAATAAAAGCATTATTGAAGTGTACTTAGTTGTACCTAGGATGCGCGTTGTGGTGCAGTAGTTATCGGCTCGGAAAGTGAAATCGGGGAGCCGAGTTCGAATTCCAGCTGAATTCTTTGCATTCACTTACGCACAAATACCCTTAGGAAATGTATTAATCCGTTTCTTCCCCCCAGTTACGGGTTAAATAACAGGAGAGATTGGGTTCTAAAGCCTTGGCTTGTATCGCAACCAATCTACCGCATAAAGTAATGGCAACCTACTGTGGGATAACCTTCTGTCCAGTCAGTCATGTCTTTTTCGAGACATGATCGCTCAAGCGTGAATCACGTATAGCACTTAACTGACTGACTGAACTAGTTGTAGTTAGTTCAGTTCTTTGATGAGTCAGTTAATGGTTTAATATATATATATATATATATATATATATATATATATATAGTGTATCGAGGCAGCAGATAATTTTTTAAACATATATATGCTGTTAAATATAAGAGACAATAAATGTCTATTATGTTTAATCATGAGCCTTTCTAAACATCGTATTTTGGCTTTAACTTCACTTGAAAATAAAGACAGAAATTCTCCAACATTTGGATAATTTTTATTAAGTTGATTCTAAGCTTTCGGCTCACATGAGCACTTAACTAAATCCTCTAAAAAAAAACGAAAAACAAAAACAATGTAGTGTATCAATTTACATGCCCGTTCAGAGATCTCTGGTACTAATAATAAACCCACTACATATATTGGTTTTAATACAACCACGCTCTCCCGTAGACTTTCCTGTCACCTTTCTGATCAGAGTACAATTAAACAACATTTTCCACAAAAACATAACCATGTAGGTAATATCTGACAGATTTTAGTCAACAATACAATAATCCTCACTCATACACATAGTAAACAAATTTTCAGATATTGGAGGCCATCTACATTAAATCCAAACAACCCACACTTAATAAAATCACTTTTAACTCTGGTCATAACACATTACATTGCATGTAAATATATGGTTCTGTTATCATTTCGAGTTCTCACGCGGTGTGATGTCATAGAACCGCATTACAAATTTTCGAACTGCGTTTGCTATTTTTGGTAACTGTTGCCGTCGATTAGCAGTTTTATGTCAGCACAAGATAAAATCGTCGCTGATGGTGGATATTTTTGTGTTAACGTCCTTGTAACCTCTCTGAAGATGGCTCATATATATATATATATATATGCAAACTTATCACTATACTCGTTTCGAAAAACCCTCCGCATATATATGCGGAAGGAAAAATGGTTGTAAAAAAAGTAAGAGCTACGCACATGAACATCAACCAAAGCAATTTGAACCAAGCCAGTACGTAGCCCAAAGATTAAACCCGAGACGAGTAATCAATAACAAAAAAACGCTCAATACGTAAGCATAGCAGAATAAGTAAATTAAAACCTACCAATCTTCCCTGAAGATCCGTTTAGGTGAAACCTTGGTAGGTTTATTGGCTCATTAGGTTAATTTTTTAAAATAAAAAAACGTTCGAACTTCTTGGTTTCTCAACAGTACAGATGTCATTAAATTTAAGCTAATACCCTAAACAGCCCATCTGAAAACCAAGATTGATTGGAAATAAAAAAGGAAGTGCCTGGCATGCGCCAAAAAGCATAAATATTGGACGGACGAACATAGACAAACCGTTATTTTCTCTGAGGAATCTCCACTGCAGCAATTTCTTTGCATCAGCATTATTTCAGAAAGCTTAAAGAAAAAAAATAAGACGTGAGAAAAATACAGTACCTAGTATTCTCATGCTGTCACTCATTTAGTGTTGATTAAAAGTTCAAAATTGATTAGTTGATTTGTTTTTTACGGTTTATCAATCATTTGCAGTTGTAATTATTCTTTTTAGATTGTGAGAATTTGGAGGAGATCATATTAAGTCTTACTATCATCTCATCTCCCCATAACTTGAGGAGAAAAGACAGAGTAATACATTTCCCAGTGGTATTTGCGAGACGTGAATTAGAACTCGGCATTAAATTTCCAATTTCGGACCGTTAATTATTACACCACCCACACATCCAAACTTATAGTACCTGGTATTTCCAAGCAGTCACTCATCTAGGTATTGACCAGACTCGACGTTGATAGGTTATCCTATGGGAACCGGTGTTTCAGGGTTTTATGGTCAAAAATCTAAATGTTTATGACCACCCGATAAAAAGATACTATCTTATCTACATTCAGTTAATATTTTCTAAACATGTATTGTTAAATATAACAGATAATGAATATCCATTATGCTCAATCATAATTCATTCTATAATATAATAATAAAAAAATATCCGAATGTTGGACAATTTTTATCTTCATTTCCACCTGAAATTAAAGCCAAAATACGATCATTAGAACGGCTCATTATTAAACATAATAGACATTCATTGTCTGCTGTATTTAATAATATAAGTTTAGAAAATTATCTGTTGCCTCTATGCATTAAATTCAGTTAACATTGCATCATCTTAGAATAGGTTAATGTGAACAGACTTCATTTATAAGTAATATTAAATAATTCTCAAATATTAAACACTTTAAAAAAGAGTCATAGCTTATTTGAACGCTTTTAAGTTGTTCGAAACCAGTTTTCAGTATGTCTTTATACGTTAAAAAGAGGCAAATATGATCATTTTCTTACGTTCAAAGAAACTCAAAATAACATTTCACGAAGAGGAGTACTCATAGCATGAAATATCAGTCTAAAAGTTTGCAACAGGTCTGCAGTTCACAATGCTATCGTCAAATAATGAGCCAATGTACCGAAAGAAATGTGAACCTTCAAGAAAAAAGAAAGAAGGATGATCAAATCCATCAACACACGGTCTCCAATAAGTTTATGTAAAAATAATGCTCAGTTTCTCAGGGATACAGATTTGAGTTGTAGCATGACGCGCAGTCCCGGCTGGCTGGTCTAACCCGGTCACGAAAGCCAAGTCCGGAACCTGAGTCAGGGTTTATGCTGTCGATACGGCACCAGTCATCACAACGCTCTCGGGTCGCTAGTCATTATGGCCTTGTCACAGCGGCTGGCCCTCGAGTAATCTATTACAACGGTGTTGCTCCTTGCCCACGCTGTGAATTTTGATCTCAAGGAAGACACGTTGAAATTCCGCAAGCCGTTTCTCTATCACTTCAAACCAGACCGGACGCACGTACAAATTTGGATTAATAAAAAAAACGCCACCAAAGAAAAAAAAAATAAATAAATAAAAAAGTAAATTCGATTACGCCCGGATAAGTTGCGGAAAAGTCTTTATATATATGAAAAAAAAAATTGGCAAACAGTAAACTTTCGTCGAATTTCTATTCTCACAACGGAGCGAAAGTTCTCGTTTAAAAATAATCGGAGCTTTCAAGTTTCCAAATTTAAAAAAAAAGTCTTTTTAGGACTCATTACCGAAGCCTTACGGAAACAGCCGAAGCGGAGTATTTGGGCGGCGGCGGCGGCGGCGGCGGCACTAAATTCGTCTTGTCTTATTAGCTCGGCGCGGCAACAACAACTCAACTCAACTTGTTTAACTCTTTCTCCGTTCTTTCTGTTTCCATATTTCTTCATCCAGGACCCTATCAGAGGCGCATAATTCGACTTTAACTCTTTTAAGTCGGTCGGCGGCAGGCTTACGTTTCTTTACATCTTCAGCCAGAAGCTCTATGAGGGTGGGGGGTCGACCACTCTTTCGGTCGTGGCTCCCGTTTAGGAACACTTTTCTCTCAGTCGTTATATCTCTGGGCCGAGAACCGACTGGAATCCAACTCCAACTGATTTTGGCCCTCTCAGCTCTGATATTTATGCGTGTCCCAAATTCTCTTGGAAGGTGCGTGATGGACATGGGATGTCCATGCAAATAAAATCTTTAACCAATGAGATTACTCCCAGCTCGCACCACGAGGCAGCGTAAATTTTGGCTTAACCAATGAATTAGCAATATTTCTGTTGACATCATTTCTTTTCATCTTCTTCTTGATTCAACTGATTACGTCTACAAATCTAGCTTTTAGCCTGGAAATTTTAATTCCAGTGAGACTTATAATTCACTTTTATTCCCATAGCTAAAACTTTAACCTTTTTTGCACTCATCAAAATTTATGACAGTCGTGTTTTGACTACGCTATTTTTCACTTCCATCGGCCGAAAAAACCCAAGGCTTCTGAGCCACTTTTGTATAAACAATGCAAACTTTTTTTCTCTATTCTCTTCGATTTACAGCTAGTTTATTTTTCAGATTTTACAAGTTTTGTAACAAATCTTCTGTTTTTAACTCAACTCATATTACGATTGACAATAAACTACGGAGTCAAAAATACGACTAATAATAATTTCTTTTGCTACGTCGTACTAAACTTAGGATTACATTTTTTCTTCTTCTTCACATGCAATATTGAGAGGCAATATTAAGCAGATCAATCACGGGTTACAGCAGGACTGTTTCTCGTAGATTGGTCAATAAATATAATCTAAAGTCTTGCAAACCTATCTGAAAATCAAGATTGATTAAAAGAAAAAATCCCATAACACTTGACAGAGGAACAACTGAGAAACCTTGTGTTTTTTTATGAATCTTTACTGTAGCAGTTTGTTGGGCGTCAGCATTATGTCTTATGTCAGAAGGATCCCCAAGAAAAAGACAAGTAAGGTCTACTATTCGATTTTGCTTTAATATTGCTGTCATATCCGGCCCTGCAAGATATTTAGAAATTCTTGACAAAACTCAAAGAAGAATCTACAATGTTATTGTTTCTGACCTTGCATCTCGGCTTCAGCCCACCGCCGTAACGTAATTTCTCTGCATCTTTTCTATAAAATACTTTTATCTGATTAACTTTTCTCTAAGGTACCCAGACATTATAAAATAAGACGTATTACTAGATTGGCTTTGTGGTGCAAAGGATATTGGCTCGGAACGAGAAATCGGGGAGTTGAATTCGAATTCCAGTTGAATTTCCTGCATTCCCTTGGCAAATACCCTTGGAAAAAGTATTAATCCGTCTCTTCCCTCCAGATATGGGTTAAATAACAGGACAGATTGGGTTCTGTAGCCTTGGCTGGTAACCAATCTACCGCAGAAAGTAATGGCAACCTACTACGGGATAATCTTCTGCCCAGTCAGTCATGTCTCTTTCGAGACATGAACGCTCAAGCGTGTATATCGTATGGCACTTAACTGACTGACTGACTAGATTGACCTAATGTTTCATTTTTGTACAGTTGAAATGGTTTGATGCATCTGTAAGGTCTATGCTTACACTTTCTTTCATCACACTTCTCAATTGTGGAACTCTCAACTAGCTTTTCGCTTGCAAGCCAACTTCAATTTTCAAATCTTTAAATTCAATACCAATCGTTATCTTCTGTCTTCTTATTACTTATTCCTTTATTGTCCTCTCTCCTCAGTAGTAGTTTTTTTTTCTCATATTCTCTAACATTCAGTAACCTCTAGAGGCTGTATTGTTTTCTTGAGGTGAAATGATTAAAAAGACGGAAAAAAAAAATAATAATAAAAAAAATCTAAAAATAATCAAGTATCACGAAGTATATAATAGTAGGATTATAAAACCATAATATTTTAAACATGAACGAATGGTAGACTTATAAATTTGTAAGGGAATACAATTGTAAATCTAAGGGCATTTCTCAAAAACAAAGTTGCGTAATAACACCCTTAGAATTTCAACATTAAAAGAATAAGATCTTGATGCCAATACACACACACACACACACACACACACACACACACACACACACACACACACACACACACACACACACACACATATATATATATTACTTATTCCTTTATTGTCCTCTCTCCTCAGTAGTAGTTTTTTTTCTCATATTCTCTAACATTCAGTAACCTCTAGAGGCTGTATTGTTTTCTTGAGGTGAAATGATTAAAAAGACGGAAGAAAATAAGATAATCTATGAGACACCCTCCTAGACAGTTGGGTTTGGAACACTTGGTATATATTTCCAGGTCTGTGGAATAGCACCGAATGGTAAAAAAAAGCTTTTAGCTCAGACCTTACGGTTACATCTAATCATTTCGACCGTAAAATGATGAGACCTTGCCGCTAATCTAGCATTGTGCATTAAATTCATAAAGTTTAGGTACCATAACGAAGAGTTCAGTCGAACAATTACCAAAAAAAGTATTTATAGAAAAGTCAGAAGGCAGCTATGTTAGAGCGGTGTGTAAGTAATTGATAATTACATACCAGGTGAAAACTAACAATATTGCAGATTCTTTTTGTATTTTATCAAGTATCACTAAGTATATAATAGTAGGATTATAAAACCATAATATTTTAAACATGAACGAGTGGTAGACTTATAAATTTGTAAGGGAATACAATTGTAAATCTAAGGGCATTTCTCAAAAACAAAGTTGTGTAATAACACCCTTAGAATTTCAACATTAAAAGAATAAGATCTTGATACCAACACACACACACACACACACACACACACACACATATATATATATATATATATATATATATATATATATATATTACGGAAATTAACGAAGATTAACGAAACTGGTTATAAACAACCGACAATTTGAAATGATTTGTTTGAACATTATTTTTGATCGATACTCCTATTTAAGTAGATATTCTGGTTATAATCAAACATTATTATATATGTATTTCTACCGTTCTGATTATTTACAAGAAATTTTTGTTCCGAAAAATGTGGATCGGGGTCGCAGTTTGATTCCTGCCGAATGACCCACATTTTCGTAAAAAAATTATCGTAAAAAAGTAAGATCTTTCATAAAAACACTATTAAATTAAGTTACAGCTGTATGAACAGTCTGGAAAAAAATTATAAAAAATCACAATAATAATATTTTCAAAAACTTTAACAAAATTAATAAAAACAACCGGATAACAGAAAATAACAATTTAGACAAGAAAATATGTAATTGTAAAAACCCTATAGACTGCTCGTTAGAAAACAGGAATCAATCGTATATCAATCCAAAATATATTCAAAGGAAAACCCATATAATATAAAAATTTATATATGGAGTACTAAAAATACTCTGAAACAGCGGATCTACCAGCACACCTCTTCATTTCATAATAACAAATACAAAAATAGAACATCCCTATCGAAATATCATTGGTATCTAAAGGAAACAAAAAACAAACAAAAAACCCACAATAAAGTGGAAAATTCTAAAAGAAGCTAAAAGATGTAAGTCCATAAATGAAACATGTTCATTATATTTATACGAAAACTGTTTATTATTAAATCACTTAAGAATAAAAATCTATTAAATAAACGCAACGAGATAAATGTCATATGTAGACATTGCAAATTTTTCACATTAAAAATAGGTAAAATCTAAATGAAATAACATGCACATAACCAACAAGTGCTTAAAGAAAATAATTACTGATGAAGTATCAAAACAAATTGAAACATAAAATTATTTATTTAAAAAATCTTTCTTTTTATAAAAAAGCTTTACAACAAATAAATAGATAGACCAAAAATAAGTAAGTGAATATATATATATATATATATATATATATATATATATTAAAATGACATGTTCATCATATTTATACGAATGACCTGTTCATTATATTTATACGAACACTGTTTATTATTAAATCACTTAAGAATAAAAATCTATTAAATAAACGCAACGAGATAAATGTCATATGTAGACATTGCAAATTTTTCACATTAAAAATAGGTAAAATCTAAATGAAATAACATGCACATAACCAACAAGTGCTCAAAAAAAATAATTACTGATGAACTATCAAAATAAATTGAAACATAAAATTATTTATTTAAAAAATCTTTCTTTTTATAAAAAAGCTTTACAACAAATAAATAGATAGACCAAAAATGATAAGTAAGTGAATATATATTTATATATATATATATATATATATATATATATATATATATATATATATATATATATATATATGACATGTTCATCATATTTATACGAATGACCTGTTCATTATATTTATACGAACACTGTTTATTATTAAATCACTTAAGAATAAAAATCTATTAAATAAACGCAACGAGATAAATGTCATATGTAGACATTGCAAATTTTTCACATTTAAAATAGGTAAAATCTAAATGAAATAACATGCATATAACCAACATGTGCTTAAGGAAAATAATTACTGATGAACTATCAAAATAAATTGAAACATAAAATTATTTATTTAAAAAATCTTTCTTTTTATAAAAAATGCTTTACAACAAATAAATAGATAGACCAAAAATGATAAGTAAGTGAAAAATGCAGCATTGACACTAAATGAGAATATCACATCAAAGGCAATAAAACTAAAGGGAGAAGAGGGTGGAAAAAGGGAAAATGATAAGATCAGGTTAAAGGCAGGTTAACACCTTGACCGTTAAGAAGGGAAAGGAAGAAGGGAAAAGGCTAGTATCAGTGAGGAAAAAAAAATAAGAAAAAAGAAAAAAAGAGAAAAAGTAAGTATGTATTCTTTGGGCCCAAATTCCAAAATGAATCTTCGCTTTCATTATTAAAAAAAAAGCATACATGTAAATTTTATATCTTCCCATATACATACACAGCAAACCAAAGGTTTTTGCTATATAATTGTAAATCATCTGCACAACCAACATCAAACATTGCCTGATGATGAGAATCTATCTCGAAACATAGAAATTTCTGTGTCGCAATGTACAATTAATTCATAACTATATAATCATATTAAGCTCTATGAAATATATATATATATATATATATACACGAAAAATTCGCAAGATCGCCAAGACCTACCGCGGTTTCGCACAACGGCTCGTCAGGGCAAAGGCAGACCAAGGACTAATCAAATAAATAGACACCTATTAAAGACTAACCCATTTGGGGGAAGGGGTTGTTTGAGGAAAGAAAAAGAAGAAGAAAAAAAAATATATTGGGGGGGGGTTTCATTAAGGTCCGATAGTCTAAGCAAGAAACTTCATTTTGTGCATTCTACACTTATTTAATATTTCTGTTCTAGCGTTAATAAGTTTGTTGGCAGGTTCAAATTTAGCTATTGCTAGCTTCTCGTCACATACCCTACAAAATTTATTGTTTTTATTATCGCTAGGGCACTTTATATATATATATATATATATATATATATATATATATATATATTAAAATGACATACATTGTATATACCACAACCACACTCACAATACTACTCACCTCTTATCTATCGGACCAGAGTGCCATCAGACAATACGTTAATAAGGTGCATAAAGATCATGGTAAGATTACACAGCTAATCACAGACAAGACTAATATGAAAGCAAAAATAAAATAGTAAAAAAAAAAACAAACATGACCCACTTAAAAAAACCATATTCTTAAATATATATATATATATATATATATATATATATATAAAGCAATAAAATAACATACGCCACACTCACGACATTCACTAGTTCAACGAAACTCCCCAATTGTTTATACATATTCTAAAAAATCGAAACGTCGGACAATATTTCTTTTACTTTTCTTCTGAAATGAACTTTTAAGAATTTCTGACGAAATCTCATCCTTGTCTGATAAAGTTTATTCGTAATTTGAAAAAGACGATTAATAAAATTAATTGACACAAAATATCTGTCGTTTTTAATATTTGCTTTAAAGAATATATTCTAAATACAAGGAATCTGCCTATCTCTCTTTCTCTCTCTCTCTCTTTATATATCTATATAAAGGTTTCATTAAAGATCTCAGACAAGGTTTTTATGCAATTCTTCATTTGATTTTATGATTTGTTTTTATTTGAGGACATAAATTATATAAAAATTGTCCAAATATTTTGTTTATCCGAGAGCTTTTGACTATACTTAGTCATCTTCGAGAATGAATGTTATTTTACATGTAACAGAATGTAAGTGAAGTTATGTATAATTTGGAGTATTTGCATCGGTAAGCATGTTATTAGTGTGTTAGTAGATAAAGTTGTTGAGTGTTGGGTTTTTCATTTTTATTTATAAGGCCTCCATTATTTTTAGTCTTTTTTTGCATGTGGATCATGCTATGATAATTGTGTTACCAACAAGTATGTTCCGGACAGGATTTGGTAGGTCTCCGTGTGTCTTTAATAAGATCGAATTGAGCTCCGTTGAGAGAGAAATAGATCCAATTTTCGAGTTAGTTTCGTCGTGGTATGTCCGATATAACTATTTACGAAATTAGGAACCTAATT
The DNA here is from genome assembly GCA_037127315.1 of Ascarosepion bandense. Lineage (NCBI taxonomy): Eukaryota > Metazoa > Mollusca > Cephalopoda > Sepiida > Sepiidae > Ascarosepion > Ascarosepion bandense. The sequence goes on along the minus strand of JBBBDQ010001498.1, from coordinate 2,132,149 downwards.
TCGTAAATAATAATAACTATATATATATATATATATATATATATATATACAAATAAATTAGAGAAAATCTTTCAAAATTCAAAGGTGTCGGATTTTGAAAAATTTTCTCTAATTTATATTGGCTCTGTAATCTTAAGTACATTGAGCTCTCCTCCTGCATCATTTATTAATATTAAATTTTTTTTTTTAATATTAATTAGGATCAGGTTCTTGGAGTTTACCTTCACACTCTTCCACTTCGGATTAAAGAAAAATAAAAAATATATATGCTATAGTTATCCGCAGATAGATCTGTTTCACTGTATTACAGCTCATCAGTACGGCTTAGACTCCGATCACTTCCTAACCCAGAATTAAAAACCCGAGCGCATTGGCATCAGTCGGCGATTTTACCCCTAGGCCACGAGCGTCCAATAGAAACCGGTAGGTTTTTTAGCGTGTATAAACACGCCCAATAGCTAGAGTGCTCAAATTCTTTATCGAATGAGCGTTGCGTAATATATATATATATATATATATTACGCACCGCTGATGAGTCCCAAATATAGGACGAAACGGTCATCCAGTGCATTCTGTTGAGGTCGAATATAAAGCGCGATGATTTACTTAATAATTGTTCAAATCCTCCTACTACTTCTTGAAATATATATATAATAATAATAATATATATAGTAGGGGAAAATTGATGAAGAAGTGGAAAAGTTTTCAAGGTACTTCCCCGGGCTAAATTTATTATGTTAATGTGACTACACATGCACACGAACGTGGGATGCTGGGAATTTTAAATTTTAAATATTTTTATTATAAAATTCCTAGCATCCATCGTTTGTGCGCATGTGTAGTTACTCTCATTATGAGTTTGATTAACGATTCAACTTGGAATGGAAATAGTTTTCAGTTCTAATAAAAGAACAGTTTTTCAAGCACTTCTTTTGAGAGGTTTCCGGAAACATTTAATGGCTCCCGAAAATGGTATGTCGTATTACTTACACTGTGAAGCACTGTTTATCTCTCCTTAACCGAAGAAACTGACTCATTGTGGGAAAATATATACCTGCTACTTATTTCCCTCTTTTTATTATCACAAACTCGAAATTCAAACTACGCCCTAATCTTAAGATGAGTTGCAATTAGCGTTAGTTTTACTGAATTCGTAAATTTAGACCAAACGCTCTCACAAAGCTTCAATAACATAAAGCATATGCTTTTATTTTTTATGACAGGCGTTTTCTTCTATTTTGTTCTTAAGAAGTTTTAATCAGTCCTGTCCTTCCAAACTTCGTATTTTATCTATTAAAGCTAGGTCAAGATATTTCAGCTATGGATTGTTTTTGTTTTGTAGACGAATCTTCCGGGAATCACTCTGTCCCCTCGTCAAGGCATGTTTATGTATTGTGTGTGTGCAGGTGGTTAGCGGTGCGAAATTGTCGATTCGAAATAACTGTATTTTCTTTCGCTTAAATGCATTTGGAGAAGTCATGAATTCATTCTTTCTCCCAAAGCTATGGGTTCAACAGCCGTGAGTAGCTTCCAGTCTAAGAGAAGGAAAACACTGAAATTAAAAACCTAGTATTATAAATTATTATGACACTGGATTGTAGGAACATTCTTTCATAAAATAGTCAAGTAACGGTTAATTTAGGGAAGAAATCATGCTCGACATCGATCCATATATATATATATATATATATATATATAATAATCTAAAATTGTCGGTTTGTTAATAAACATTTCGTTAATCTTCGTTAATTTCCGTAACATGTTTGTTGGCATTACGATACATTTCAGAGCAGATATGGTTATTACGATGAATCGAAATTGTGTTTTATAGGCTTAATTTGACTTCGTTTAGAATATTGGTCATTCGTGGTCGAGAGGTATCAGACGCGCCAGATCAATTAGTGGCTTCCCATATGTGGATAGGGGTCGCAATTTTGAATCCTGCCGAATGAAACACATTTTCGGAACAAAAATTTATCGTGAATAATCAGGCCTGTAGAAATAAATATATAATACTGTTTGATTATAAAACAATATCTACTTAAATACGAGTATCGATCAAAAATAATGTTCAAACAAATAATTTCATATATATATATGTATATATGTAATGTATCGAGGCAGCAGATAATTTTCTAAAAATACATTGTTAAATGTAACAAACAATGAATATCTATTATGTTTAGTCATGAGTTCAACATTTGGATATGCTGGTTTTAAGCTTTCGATTCACATCAAATTTTGTCTTTATTTTCACCTGGAATTAAAGCCAAAATACGATGTTTAGAACGGCTCATGATTAAACATAATTGACATTCATTGTCTATATATATATATATATATATATATATAACATACTTGCTAAAATATATTTTTACTGTAAAAACACTGCTTACTAAAGTATCTTTTTACTAGTAAACATCTAAAAAACAGCAAACTTCGCACTAAGCATCATCACCACTCAACCCTATATATATATTTGTTACGTGATATTTGTCCTTCTGTATGTCAGGAAAATGCTGGACGATCGCCTCAAAAACGAAGACGAGATTAGAAGAAAAATGTAGTTCTACAGAAAGATGCTGAGGATAGAAATGATCGAACATTTGAGCAACAACGAGCTTTTGAAGAGAATGAAAACAAAAAGAAGACTTATACTTAACATAAAAAAGAGGCAGTTGAAATTTCTGGAGCACGTAATAAGGAAGGAGGTCTTGGAAAATTTGACACTCACAGAGCAGATTGAGTTCTTGGAAAATTTGACACTCACAGAGCAGATTGAGGATAAGAGGGACAATGTAAGCAGCATGTAACATACTTGAAGGGCTTTAGTAAATGGATGGTAGAAAAAAGTTTGGGAAAAATTACAAAAACAAAACTTATTAAGAGCCGTAAGAAACAGGAGGATGTGGAGATCCATGGTCTCCTTTATCTTGAAGGGACAAGGTACAGAAAAGAAAGAAGAACTGTCATGTTAAACGCAACTTTCCAACTTAGTGAATTCATTTACCTTTGGGTGCCTCAATGAATCTGGTGCTAAATGTTTGGAGTAATAATTCGTATTATCTCTGTAAGTACTCATTTTCATACAACATATTTTAAGAGCTACGAAGAAGAAAACTTTTGTGGAGAGCCATGATCATTAACGTCATGAATGAACATAGATGAACTCTGGGACTACCAAATACCGAGAAAAATATCTACTGTAGGAAACAGACAAACTTTTAGGTTGGTTGGTTGGTTGGTTCATTTAACCAGCATATCAACCTTCATTAGGTCATTTAATGCTGAAAATCGTTTTTGATTTGTTTTATTTAGTTTATGTTTGTTTATATATTTGTTTTTGTTTGTTTATATATTTTTTTTCCAAAAAAGGTTTTGTTGGTAATATTTTTTTCCAAAAAAGGTTTTGTTGGTAATATTTTTCATTCAAAAAAGGTTTTGTTGGTAATATTTTTCATTCAAAAAAGGTTTTGTTGGTAATATTTTTCATTCAAAAAAGGTTTTGTTGGTAATATTTATCATTCAAAAAAGGTTTTGTTGGTAATATTTTTCATTCAGAAAAGGTTTTGTTGGTAATATGTTTCATTCAAAAAAGGTTTTGTTGGTAATATTCTTCATTCAAAAACGGTTTTGTAGGTAATATTTTTCATTCAAAAAAGTTGTGTTGGTAAATACTTTCATAGCACTTGACCCTAGTTTGGGGTTAACTATTTACCCATAGCTGGGACCTTAACAGGTGCTACCACCCTGGGTCAGGGCGAACCTGGTAACAGCAGCAATTAAGAGGTGGTTCCATGCTCCTGACAACCTTCCAATCAGAGGCCTTGCTGCCGGATGCAGTTTAAGGTCATACCCAGGACCACAAACTTTTTAAATTTATCAATTAATCTTAGAATGTATCAGTTAAATTTAAACTAAATTAAACATTTCAAAATTCTTTCCGGTTTTAAAAATATGAACTTATATAGCTTACATTACAGAACACTGAATCAATTTAAACATTTCTTTGTAAACGATTTCCTTATGAAATGTTGCATTTTCTCTGTAGATCTTTCTGTTAACTCTTGCCTAAAATAAACAAAAGTTATATTCATTAAATTCATAGCAATTCTCTCTCAGAACGAGGGCCCTCCATTGTATTCCAGTTGGGTTGACCTTTGTGATCACTCGAAATGTAATCGACTAGGGTTAGGGTTAATTTTAATATATAGGTTCTCCATTCGCGCTTATTAAAAAAGTTAACAACAGACATTTTATCTCTCTTTTTTTTAAAATGTAAAACATTTCTTGTAAGTTCCTCAAGCATCACCTGCTTTTAAGAAATATGAATAATTCCTTGATTGTTTGGTAATTTTTCATTCTGAGGGCTGGAGTTGCTGTGAGATAAGCTAAACAGATTTTGATTTAGAATTTATAAATTCAAAAAATGCCAAAAATTTAATTTTGAAGAGGCTCATCCCTTGTTTCCTGTTTGGGATGCGGTTTCCGGTTTTTCTCCTTTCTAATCTTACTGTTTTTTTTTTGTTTTTTTTTTCAATTGGAGTAGATAGACTAAACTATCGCCCGGTTCACACTCCACCCACGTCTATTGAACAGGTGAAGAGGCTTATCCCTTGTTTCCTGTTTAGGATGCGGTTTCCGGTTTTTCTTTTCTAATCTTCTCACTGGTTTTTCAATTGGAGTAGATAGACTAAACTATCGCCCGGTTCACACTCCACCCACGTCTATTGAACAGGTGAAGAGGCTTATCCCTTGTTTCCTGTTTAGGATGCGGTTTCCGGTTTTTCTTTTCTAATCTTCTCACTGTTTTTGCAATTGGAGTAGATAGACTAAACTATCGCCCGGTTCACACTCCACCCACGTCTATTGAACAGGTGAAGAGGCTTATCCCTTGTTTCCTGTTTAGGATGCGGTTTCCGGTTTTTCTTTTCTAATCTTCTCACTATTTTTTCAATTGGAGTAGATAGACTAAACTATCGCCCGGTTCACACTCCACCCACGTCTATTGAACAGGTAAAGAGGCTTATCCCTTGTTTCCTGTTTAGGATGCGGTTTCCTGTTTTTCTTTTCTAATCTTCTCACTGTTTTTTCAATTGGAGTAGATAGACTAAACTATCGCCCGGTTCACGCTCCACCCACGTCTATTGAACAGGTGAAGAGGCTTATCCCTTGTTTCCTGTTTAGGATGCGGTTTCCGGTTTTTCTTTTCTAATCTTCTCACTATTTTTTCAATTGGAGTAGATAGACTAAACTATCGCCCGGTTCACACTCCACCCACGTCTATTGAACAGGTAAAGAGGCTTATCCCTTGTTTCCTGTTTAGGATGCGGTTTCCTGTTTTTCTTTTCTAATCTTCTCACTGTTTTTTCAATTGGAGTAGATAGACTAAACTATCGCCCGGTTCACGCTCCACCCACGTCTATTGAACAGGTGAAGAGGCTTATCCCTTGTTTCCTGTTTAGGATGCGGTTTCCTGTTTTTCTCTTTTCTAATCTTCTCACTCTTATGTAGCCCCCTGCACATCAGTGGCGTTACCGCCTTGCTTGGGGTGATATGATTAAAAAAAAACAACAAAAAAACAAACTTTAGAATTTCTTGGGGATGAATTAATATTTGCAATAACTAAGTATACATTATTTGGGGTGAATTAAGTGAAAAGATCAGTCTCTATTCGGAGCTGCCAATTCTCGGTTGTGTAAACTTATCTTTAACGGGTTTTAGTTGTTATAGTTATGTATATAGAATCCAGTCAAAACCGAAATTTAATGACTTTCCACAACATCCTGTCCTTTGTAAGTTTAAGAAGTCTTTTTTTTTTTTTACTACCGCTTCTAATACAGCTTCTGTCAAACATTTATACAAGTTACGTTAACCCCGTCTCTTTTGTATTCGTCTTTTCTAAGCTTATTGAAATTTCGTCTCAATTTGATTCTAACTATAAATGTCCGTTTTGTTTTCCATTTTCCCTCAAACTTCTCGTAGGCTAGCATAATTTTAGAAGGTCTCAAGAATTGGACACTCATTGAGAATCAAATTCACTACTTTGTAATGACGATCAACCATATTCTCTAACAAGCCAACGTTGAGCTCCTCACCGCAAATATCAAGTCTGTACAATAAGAAAAAAAACACACTGATATAACATCACTAAATTGCCTAAGTCTTTAAAAAGTTTTTCTTTTCAATTTACAATTATTGCCTTGTTCTGCGAAATTGCTTGTTGCATTCACTGAAAACATTGCCTGCAGGCCTGACGAATGTTCAAGATAGAGAAGAAATTGAAAACAGGTCTGGTCAAATGAATTTCGCCTTCAAGACATTTTGCCGCAAAAAGAAAAACAAAACAAAACAGAAATAAAAAGAAACAGAATAAAAAACAGCTAGTAAAGCTGGCATGAGATGAAGAAAGCTCAAGGAAGGGGGCGTTGCCAGCAAACAAATTCTGCGTTTGACCTGGGGCTATTTATCTAAGTGAAAACACTACGATAAATAATTCAAAATGAAAAAAAAAATACGTAGGGAGACAACAGAAGGAACAAGACAAAGCCTAAAAAGAACAAAAAGCAAGTGTTTTATATGATAAGATTATGTAATGAGAATCTGGACAAAGAAAACTACATCCGGTCGATTGAAAGCATTGTCGTTAATATACCAACCTATTTCGAGTGGCAAAAGAGAGACAAAATATGTTGCCCACATTCTGATAACAACTGCTTTAAAAATCAGTATCACCCCAAACAAGGCAGTAAAGCCACTAAAACACAAGGGGGTTACTGGGTGCAAAAATTAGAAACTGAAACATTAATAGTGAGTAGAATAACTGTTAACTCTGTAAATTATATTCTAAAATATAAATTATATTCTAAAGTATAATTTACAGAGTTAGCATCCATTCTGATGGCGATGTTAATTCTATTTTGGTTCTACTGAGAACCAATATAAATACCGTTGTTACCATCATCAAATGATATTAAGTTATGTTAAATACAGCAACAGCAATGCATTCTCAAAATATTTATGGCGAGTACAAAACAACAACAAAAGTACAGTTATTATCTGGGATATCACCGCGAAAACTAAATTTTATAACGGAAAAAGAAATAGATGTAATTCATGACTTTTAGAAACCCTTGTTATCTTAAAACACATAAACAACCCCAGTTTACTAAACAAAAGTGAATTGATGACTACATGCAAACATAGCAATAAATACTTGCTCAAAAACGTATACCCGGATTAAGGAACAAGTCCTCATTATGCTGAGCGTATTTGGAAAAAGAAAAAACAATCTTATAACTCTGAATATATGCATAAAACAATCTATCAGTCAATTAAGTGCCATACGTGATACACGCTTGGCCGATCATGTCTCGAAAGAGACATGACTGACTGGGCAGAATATTATCCCGCAGTAGGTTGCCATTGCTTTCTGCGGTGGACTGGCTGCCGACCAAGGCTATAGAACCCAATCTGTCCTGCTATTTAACCCATAACTGGAAGGAAGAGACGGATTAATACTTTTCCCAAGGGTATTTGCGCGTAAGTGAATACAATGGATTCAGCTGGAATTCGAACTCGGCTCCCCGATTTCTCGTTCCGAGCCGATATCCACTGTACCACAAAACAGCCTATACACTCATTTAAAAGTAAAATAAAATTGAGCTGTGTTAATTGCTTGGTAATCATAAAAGTATTGGCAAAAGTGTTTGGATAAATAAAACATTCACATAATTTATATACAATTCATTTACTGAAAAAGTTTTTTTTATAATTCATTTACTGAAAAAAAAAGATTATATATATAGTTATCCGCAGACAGTCCTGTTTGGCTGTATCACAGCTCATCAGTACTGTTAGACATCCGATTGCTTCTATCCAGGATTGAAACCCGGCCGAATTTACATCAGTCGGCGCTTCTATACATGTAAGTCTTTTCATTTTCTTTCTCTCCCAGTAAACTCTTGCCCTTTAGCCTCCTTACGTGGAGTGAAATAAAAATATTTTATTATTTCAAACGTTATTATAGTGACGGCTCGTATTTGAAATAGACGCCCTGTTTTTATTTTAAACGGTGTGTATTACATCTATTGTCTTGCACATTCCAGAAATCTTTATAAAAAATGCAGGGCAATAGACGTAATACATAATGTGTAAAAAAAAATAAAAAATGAACAAAACAGGCCGTCTATTCTAAATGCGAGAAGTTCGAGAAAATAAACTGTTAGCAGAGAACTTACGGTTACATCTAGCCAACTAAACTGTAATTGGATCTGATAAAGATGAGAGCGTTAGTGAAGATGTATGGTGCGTGTTCTTTTCTACCGTCGGGGGTCATCATTGAAGCCATAAGAAGATGGTTAATGTTTATCTGATTCGGCCTTGTGTCATACATAACCGAACTTCCTACAGTTTACAAGTTTTATCCAGAATTATCAGAAGGTTATCAGCAGAAAGTTGGTTGTAGATTGAAATGTGTGAATTAGTGTGGTAAAATAAAGTATACATTTTGCATTTTAAAATAGAAATTTATTAATGAAAAGGATAAAATGAATTGTAGGAGAAATTAATGTTCAATTAGAAAGTTAAGGGTATCAAGATTTGTATAAAATACTCGTAGTAGTAATTTGTTGGAAAGAGTTTATGCGTGCGTGTGTATGTATGTATGTATGTATTAGCCTTTGTTCTGTAGGAGTGTCTTTGGATGAAGAAGAAGTAGAACGAATCAGCACGCGAGATAGAAGGAGAAAGAGGACAATGTGCGACGCAACCTATGTCCGGGTCGTGGTTGAAGTTTATCCCGTTACATATTAGTTGTATTGTCTCGCTGCTCCCTACTGACTCTGACTGACTGACGCTGATCGATGTCATTTATAGTCATCTATATTTTTCGCACTTAATCGCTAAGTTTTGTAACTCGCTTCTATTCGTTGGTAAAGAAGTTTAACATCTACTTGTGAAATCCGGTTTCAATTTTTTCTTTAAGCATATGGTCAATCCTTTTTCTATTTGGGAAAAACCAGGATTTCAGACGTCATTGTGATTTTTTGTAATAGTGAAGAAGAAGATTGATTTTAATTCTTAATTTCTTATCCATCACAGATCAGACATAATCGAAAATCTAGTACTTCACTTATATTCCATAACCAATTTTTATTAAATCCATTTGTAAAGAATGTATCATATATTTACCTAGCACAAACTGGGTTTACGTTAAAATATTCCCAGATTAACATGCGGACAACGACCAAACATCAATAATGTTTACTAGGTGCATACATACACTTATTAATATGCATTATCATATGGATCCCATAAAAAAAAAAGCTAGAAGTATGATGCGCTTACATACTTATATTTACGTTTTTTTTCCAGTTTGAAGTTTCGAAAAAAACACGTCGTCTCTCCTTGAGTTCAGAATACCGTAACTTATATTAGTGCTGCTTAATAAATGAAATACACGTGAAGCCTGATAACCAATGAAAATCAAATAACAAAAAAAGAAAAATACCAGAATGTCTCGCTTTTTTCTTTCTTCCTTCATATCACTTTTTCTGATGAAGCTTTAATAAAAGTGAAACATTATATTGATAAACATTTCCGATTCGTTCTATCTATCTATCTATCTATCTATCTATCTATCTATCTATCTATCTATCTATCTATCTATTTGAGTTTGTTAATATCTATCTATCTATCTATCTATCTATCTATCTATCTATCTATCTATCTATTTGAGTTTGTTAATATCTATCTATCTATCTATCTATCTATCTATCTATCTATCTATCTATCTATTTATCTATCTATCTATCAATCTGAATCTGTTTATTTTCTATCTATCTATCTATCTATCTATCTATCTATCTATCTATCTATCTATCTGAATCTGTTTATTTTCTATCTATCTATCTATCTATCTATCTATCTATCTATCTATCTATCTATTTGAGTCTGTTAATATCTATCTATCTATCTATCTATCTATCTATCTATCTATCTATCTATCTGAATCTGTTTATTTTCTATCTATCTATCTATCTATCTATCTATCTATCTATCTATCTATCTATCTATCTATCTATCTGAATATGTTTATTTTCTATCTATCTATCTATCTATCTATCTATCTATCTATCTATCTATCTATCTATTTGAGTTTGTTAATATCTATCTATCTATCTATCTATCTATCTATCTATCTATCTATCTATCTATCTATCTATCTATCTATCTGAATCTGTTTATTTTCTATCTATCTATCTATCTATCTATCTATCTATCTATCTGAATCTGTTTATTTTCTATCTATCTATCTATCTATCTATCTATCTATCTATCTATCTATCTATTTGAGTCTGTTAATATCTATCTATCTATCTATCTATCTATCTATCTATCTATCTATCTATCTATCTATCTGAATCTGTTTATTTTCTATCTATCTATCTATCTATCTATCTATCTATCTATCTATCTATCTATTTGAGATTGTTAATATCTATCTATCTATCTATCTATCTATCTATCTATCTATCTATCTATCTATCTATCTATCTATTTGCGTCCATAATTATAATCTGTTTTTAGTCCTATCAATTTAATTGACGGTCGATCTGTGTGAATTATTTGCGCGCATGCATTCTCTCATCTTCACATATGAAGCTAAAATCTTAAATCTTGCTTCACAGGGCTTTTGAAAATCTTTGCATGTTTATTCATTGAATCTTTTTACATGAAGTTATTTTTGTTTTTGGTCTGAACTTTAAAATTATCTTTGACATTTTCGCAATCAGAGCATCATTCATAACAAAGTTCCTTAATAATGGATTGGTTTTTACAGGAATAAATTTTTTTCTAGTTATCTCCCTTTATAAAACTCTCAGTAAGTACATACGTGTATCTCAAAACATTTTTAAAAGTCAACTATCTGGCGCCGTATTGAATAGCTATTAAAAAACAAACATGGTGGAGTAATAGATAGCGTCTCGGATTGAGGGATCGGAGAACCGAGTAAGAATTTCAGTCGAATTCCGTACAGTCACTAACATTTTTGGGAAATATATAAATCCATCTCTTCTCTCCCCAAGCTATGAATAAATATAATGAGATCTATAGTCCTGGATGGCAACCGTTTTAGGAGAAAGAAAACTCTAAATTAAAACCTGTCTGGACGGTTTGGGCTCCGTCAGGCTCTCGTGCCGACCCAAAAAACATTTCTACTGAGGCTGCAGTACATGTAGTGCCCCTACGATTCTAATGAGCTACGAGATATCTGGATCTGGATATAAAGATTTTAAGGGGTGTGAGACACAGATGATTTTTCCCCAGTGCCTTCTTCTTCTACTGAGAGGCTATCCTAAAGAAAATGGAAATCCTACCAGGATTTATTATCGGTGGCAGGAATATAACATACGCTGGTGGCACTGCGTTGACGGTCGACTCGTAAGGAAAACTGCAGGATTTTCATCTGTCGTCTATTCATTTGTTTACTTCGTCTATTTTTGTGGGGATGATCTCGATTCCAGATTTTACTAAAACTTCTCTTTATGTGTTACACTTCGAGTTTCCATTTTCTTATTGTCCTTCTTATCTGCTTTTCACATTGTACATATATTTCTTCTTCAAATTAGGGTCGCTCAAGTGTCTGTCGTATTGCAGTTTGAGTGCTTTCTTAATCTACTTCAATTTCCGTAGTTTCATTCAAAGTTTACACCTCACTGGTAGGTGATCATTCTCGCAGTCAGCACTTAGATATGCTTTTCTATGTCCATATAACTCTTGAGTGTTCTTGAAACTTGGGGTTACCCACATTAAACGCCGACCTTGTGTCACATCTCGCTCCAGTCGTGGAGTAGAGTAAATATCCATATCTTTCATGTCTTGATCTAGTAACAATCCTACTCCTCTCTCATTTTTCTCTCCGCTTCCATATATGATCTGGTGTCACTGACAATATCTCCATTGTTTGTCCAACTCGTTTCATATGCGCCTAGCGTATTAACATTTGATCTGATCATTTTCTGTTTAATAATATCTACCAAGTGAAAATCAAATAAATGTTACGAATTGAAGATGGAAACATCAGCCAGGTATTCGCAAATGAATCCAACAAGAAAAGAAAAAACAAGTCTTTCATATTGGCTAACACTAGCCGTAATAACACATGAGTAATTATACTTTCAAATATGAACCTGAAATAAAAAGATAATCAGTAACATAGAAACATGAATAAATATATAATTAACAGGAAAATTAACCAAACTTGTATAAATAAAAAAATGCTGACCAGATACACCTAATATATATATATATATATATATATATATATATATATATATTTTAATCGTATCACCCCGAGCAAGGCGGTAACGCCACTGATGTGCAGGGGGCTACGTAATAGTGAAAAAATTGGAAAAGAAAAAGCCGGAAACCACATTCTAAACAGGGAACAAGTGATGAGCCTCTTAACCTGTTCAATAGACGTGGGTGGAGTGTGAACCGGGCGATATATATATATATATATATATATATATATATATATATATATATATATATTACAAAAATTAACGAAGATTAACAAAACTGGTTATAAAGAGCCGACAATTTGAAATGATTTGTTCGAACATTATTTTTGATCGATACTCGAATTTAAGTAGACGTTCTGTTTTATAATCAAACATTATTATATATTTATTTCTACCGTTCTGATTATTTACGATAAATGTTTGTTACGAAAATGTGTCATTCGGCAGAATTCGAATAGGATAGGGATCGCAGGTTCGAATCCTGCCGAATGACACATTTTTCGTAGCAAAAAGTTATCGTAAATAATCAGGCAGTAGAAGTAAAGATATAATACTGTTTAATTATAAACAGAACGTCTACTTAAATACGAGTATCGATCAAAAAATAATGTTAAAAAATCATTATATATATATGCGCGTATGTTATATTACTGCCACATTACAGATTCTTCGCTGTATTTTGTCAAGAACCCCGAGGAGAATAGCAGGGGCACCCAATTAGATGTGGCAGCAGTATTCAATACACAGGCGGATGGCAGATTTATATAAGTACAGGATAGATTCAGGCGGAAAGAATTTCCGGGCCCTGCACAGAAAGCCAACTTTCATAGCAGCAGATTTAGCAATGGATTCGACGTAGTCATTCCACTTGAGGTCCGCTGAGAGTGTCAGGCCAAGCAGGCGTAGTGTTTTGCTTTCTGGGAGGCAAGCCTGTTCCATGCTAATGGGAAGGAGGTGCGGTTGTCTGTGATGGTTAATTGACAGCAGCTTCGTTTTGGAAGAATTGAATTTTACCAGCCATTTCTTACCCCAATCCACCATGGATTGGAGGTTCTTTTCAAGCTCGGCAGCGAGGTTCGCCTTGTCACCAACACCAGAATTTTGATCGAGGCGAGAGTAAACTGTGGTATCATCGGCGTACATGCCTACTTGTGATCTTATGGCATCGGGGAGATCATTGATGTAGATTAGAAAGAGCGTATGACCTAGGATAGAGCCTTCGGGGACACCAGCGTTTGTAGGGTAGTTCTGGTAGGCATGTCTGTTTAATACCACCTTCAGTGTGCAGTTAGAGAGGAATGACTGGATTGTCCAACAAAAGTCCAGTTATGCCGTAGCTTCGCAGTTTCCGTAGAAGGCCGGCATGCCATACTCTATCGAATGCTTTAGTGATATCCAAGGCGACGGTTCGGGCTTCACCATTCTTGTCGAGACCCTGGTATATATACTCGGTGATGGTCGTTAGCATATCAGCAGTAGACCTGGTGAAGCGGAAGCCATATTGTTTGTCCGAGAGGAGCCCGTGGGCTGTGAGATGCTGAACGACCTCGGCATTGATAATGGCTTCGAACACTTTGCCGAAGATCGGAAGAAGGCTGATAGGGCGGTAATTTGCGGGGTCTGGGGGTTCACCAGTGTTCTTAAATATGGGAACCACAGAAGAAGACTTCGAACAGGCAAGAAAGCAGGAGGAAGATAGGCAGAGATTGTAGAGATTAGAAAGGACAGAGGAGAGTTCGGGGGCACATTTCTTCAAGACTAAGTTTGGGATTCCGTCCCCACCACTCACTTTGTGAGGGTCAAGTTTTGAGATTATGCTAGAAATCAGCGAGGGCATGATGTGGACGTCATTCAGTTGGGACTCAGTTCTAGATGGGAAGTCGGGTGTATGGACTCCAGACGAATCCAGACTCGAATTGGTCGAGAATCTACGAGCAAATCATTTAGCCTTGTCCGCTGAGGAGGTGAGGACTCGTTGATTAGTGGGGGTATTGAGGACTTACTCTTGTTAAGCACGCTTTTACAGAGGCGCCAGTAGTCTTTGGCTCCGAACTTAAAGGATGCTATGCGCTGCTTCATTCTGGGAGCAAACAGCATCTTAGCTTTGTTAAGTATATTTTTACACTTATTACGAGCTGAGGCGAATAGCCGCCTGTTTTGGTCAGACGCGTGGCTACGATAAAGCCGGAAGAAGTAATTCCGGTGGGCAATGGCGGCCGAGCAAGCGGGCGAGAACCAGGGAGACGAATGGGATTTAAGCTGAAATCTCCTGGCAGGGATGAAAGCATCGATGCCAGCTTTAACCCGGGAGGAGACCTCTGATACACAGTCTTCGATGGGAAGACTAAAAACATTGTTCCAAGGGACGTCGCAGAGGAAGTCACGGAACGAATCCCAGTCTGCTCTTTGATAGCAGTAGGATATTCTGCTGGTCTGGGTTTCTTGGGTAGGGGTGGAGTGGAATGAGATGTTAACAGTAACTACGGCGTGGTCAGATTTTCCGAGAGGGCAGAGCTGTCTGGTGGTGCAAGAATTTGGGGTAAAAGTGAAGCAGAGGTATAGTAGCGAGTCCCTTCCGTTAGGGCTACTGGAGAAACGTGTGGGGAAGTCCATCACTTGCGTAAGGGATTGGGAGATTGAAAAATTAATGGTGTGGACACCAGTTCTTATCAAGAATGTTTTTTATTTTTTTAATTTTAACTGATTTATGAATTGTTTTATGTAGACTACCGGCCATAATTATGAGGCCACCCCAGTTTTTTTTTTAAAGAAATGATGTATTTCATAGTATTTTTAAGTGGATAATACTAATTACTTTGCAAAATTTTACAAGGTAAGGAAGCAAAAATGAACTCGTCTGAATCACCCTAAATTTTCTTTATTCTTTCATTGATGAAACTGTAATATAGATATTTATTAAATATATATAAATTCATTTGATGCACATGTTATTGTGCAGTATTAACGAAACTATCATTCTATTTTCATTTACAATTATTCACTTGGCAATAAATACTAAAAAATAGCATGACATAAATAATTTTTTTAAATACTGGGGTCGCCTAATAATTATGGCCAGTAGTGTATATATTCCGAGTTAAGGGAATGTTTTATTTTACAAATACGGCTAACACATTCTGACCGTATTCATAATTAATATTGTTGAGTTTTGGCTTTTTTATTTTTAATGCTTCCATTATTTTTAACCTTTCTTTTGCATGTGGATGAGGCTGTTATATTTGTACTATCAAGGGGTATGTTGTGGATAGAGATTGGTAGGTGTTCAAGCTTTTTTTAAATGAGTCGTATACAGGTATGATCAGAGAGGTATAACGTGTGCCTTTTTGTAAGAAATATTGTAGTATATAAAATTTTATTATTTATGAATTTGAATTGATAAAGAACACGTATGAAATTGGATAAGGAACTGTGTTACTGATAAATTCAAATTTTTGGAAAATTCAAGAAGTGTCTAGGGTTTTCTTCCTTCAAGTTTTAGGTCAGTGCTAAAAGATAAATGTCAGTATTATGGCCTGAAAAAGGAAAAGGAATCGATATTTTTGGCACACATGCTTAGGGCCTGTCTGTGTCAACTGCTTGTCTGATAGTGAGAATGTCATGAGTCAGTGTGTGGCTGAAGAAAGTGGTGTCGATTATCATTCGTTTAGAATGAGTGAATTAATGATAATTTAGTCAGTCAGTCAGTTGTGCCATACATGATACACTCTTCGGCGATCATGTCTCGAAAGAAACATCACTGACTAGGCAGAAGATTATCCCGCAGTAGGTTGCCATTGCTTTCTGCGGTAGACTGGTTGCCAACCAATGCTATAGAACCCAATATGTCCTATTATTTTATCCATAACTGGAGGGAAGAGATGGATTAATACCTTTCCCTAGGTGATTTGTGCTTAAGTGAATGCCAGGAATTCAACTAGAATTCGAACTCAGCTCCCCGATTTGTCGTTCCGTGTCGATATACACTGCACCACAAAAAATACACTTTTACGCAGATGTATTTTTTGTCGTGCAGTGAGTAGCAACACGGAATGAGAAATCGGGGAACCGAGTTCGAATTCCAGTTGAATTTCTTGCATTCTCTTACGCGCAAATACTCTTGGGAAAGGTATCAGTCCGTCTCTTCCTTCCAGTTATGGGTCAAATAACAGGATAGATTAGGTTCTATAGCCTTGGTTGGCAACCAGTTTACCGCAGAAAGCAATGGCAACCTACTGCGGGATAATCTTCTGCCCAGTCAGTCATGTCTCTTTCTAGACATGATCGCTTAATGCGTGTATCCCGTATGGCACTTACATTTACAAGCGGAAAACACTAGGAAATGAGATTTGAAACTATGGATGAGTTTCCTAGTTTCTAACCAGTTGATTACTCTCGGTTCACTTATAAGGCAGAAGCTATATATTTCCGCTCGATAATTCTCTTCATGGATAGCACAACGCATTTTGTTTATTATGGTTTTGTAATAATATGGTGATTTTCTAACCAAGCGTAGATGTGGCACAAGGCCGAAAGTAAGGGACACCCAGTGAGGATCGAACTCACTACTCAATTGTAATGATTCTAGCAAGACAAGCTTGCTGACCATTACACCACCTCGAGGTGTCCAACATTTTGTAATAATATGTATTCATAGATCTCATGACCTGTATATGTTTTTATATTCGCTCCAACAAACAGTATTATCGAACTGGATTAAAATTGACGTAAATGGCTAATTTTATACCAATTTAATTTTTAGATTTTAGCCTAAAATATTATATACCTCTCAGTCTGAACGTGAAATAAAAAAAAACCCCAGAAGGGTTTACTTTATTGTATGAGTTCTAGCTTGGTTATAATGCTTCCCAAACTAAAATATTAACAGCGCATGGGGTGAAGTATGCACTTGCGATCGCTGGTTTTTGAAGTTCCACAGTCGGGATACGAGTCTTGAAGATCAAGATGGTAGAGGACACCCATTTGACAATCAACATTTCAAAACACTAATCGAACGAAACCCACGTCAAATTTTTAGCGAAAATATCCCAGATAGTGAGTGCCGGTATTCCAACAATACAGGACCATCTCAAGAAAACTGGTACGGTGGAGGAATATGATCCACATGAACAATTAAAACCTCCAGGAGTTCAACGTTTTGAATGTGTTCCATGTTGCATCTGCGAAATTCGAATGTTCAATTTCATAAATCTCGAAATTTGAATAAGTGTTCTTTCTTTCGTTTTATCAAACATGGATTCGTCATTGGCGTACACTATCTCAGCAATGTAAGATACGTGAATGACACGGTGATGATAGCAGACACGGAAAAGATAGTGCAGGGCCTCCTTCAGAAGCGAGAAGAAAGCACTGAGCATAAACATCAAGAAAACTGAATGCATAGTTATCAGCAAGAAGAAGACCCCAAAATGCCAAGTACAGGTTAGAGAAACTAAATACAAGCGTAGAAATTCAAATACTTTGGAAGCTTTCTGACAGAGGATGGAAAGTGTGACATTGAGACCTGAAGACGTATCGACATGTCCAAGGATGCATTTCAAAAGCTAACCAATGTATTCAGAGACTGGAAGATCTCATTGGAGACAAAGAACAGTGTTGCTGGACTGCTATGTGATATATGTCCTTTTGGATGACAGTGAATGTTGGACGATCTCCTCAAGGATGAAGGAGTAGTTTGAGGAATCAGAAATGTAGTTCTTAGAAAAAGATGCTGAGGATACCATGGGCTGAGCACTTTAGCAAGGATGAGGTGTTGCAGAAGATGCAAGCAAGAAGAAAACTCATACTTGACACCAGGAAGAGAGAGCTGAGCTTCCTGGGACATGTAATGAGGAAAGACGGCCCAGAGAATTTAATTCTCACAGGACGGATAGAGGGAAAGAAAGAGAGACAGGTGAAAGTGATGCGAGACATATTTGATAGGGTTGAGCAAATGGATGGCGGGGTTTTGGAGAGATAGCAAGAAGGAAAATACTGAGAGCAACAAGTGAAATCCATGATTGCCTACGTCCTGAAGGAACACGACACATGAAGAAGAAGATTATCAGACAGAGTTATAACTGACGTACGTGGCTCTACGTGTGAAAATCCTATCGCTTATAAACATTGAATTGACCCAGTAACTGACGGCATTATAGCTTATTTTAAAAGTAGCGCTCTAAGTTGTAATTCGTAAAATTTACCAGCGCCGTGCATTTAAATCAAACTGATCTTGTAAACATGTTTCTGAAATGATTTATCGATTTTAATATTCGGGTCAGCACGTTTTGCCCGACCAGCATTCTTCCATTCAGACTGCTGAACAATTGCGCAGGCAACACCAATATATCTTCTTTTAGGAAAGTTTTAAGGAGAGCACCGAAGCAACCCGTGGAAGCATGTCAAAGGTTTCGCCGTTCTCTTATCTTCCCAAGCAACGAAGCTCAACGATCTAGCGAAGCAGACAGTATGGTAATTGCAAATGGCATCAGAAGTAAAAGGTGTAAGAACCAACACGAAAAGGCTTTTATCTTAATGCACTGCTTTCTGCAAGGAAGTCCCTACACCCTCGTGCAAAGTAATTGGAACAAAACGTGTAATGTCTTCCTAGACTCTTTCACACTTTCCCTGATCACGTATGCATCATCTCTTGGGTTTGTTTTTCTCTTTTGACCACATTTTCCTTTAATATTTAGACTGAGATAGATAGATAGACAGATAGATCCTTGAACAAATTAGTTGCAACAAAACAAATAATATTTTCCTAGGATCTTTCACACTATCACTGGTCACGTAAACGTCATCTCTTGGAATAGTTTTTTTTATTCTTTTCCGACCGCATTTTCCTTCCCATTATGATCTGAGACAGACAGACAGATAGATAGATAGATAGATAGATAGATAGATAGATAGATAGATAGATAGATAGATTGTGATGGATAGATAGATAAATAGATAGCTACATAGTTAATTAATAGATTATGATAGATAGATAGATAGATAGATAGATAGATAGACAATAGACTGTGATAGATAGATAGATAGATAGATAGATAGATAGATAGATAGATCCTTGTGCAAATTAACTGAAACAAAACAAATAATGTCTTTTTAGAATCTTTCACACTATTCCTGATCACGTATATGTCGGCTCTTGAAGTTGTTTTTCTTTTTCGATCGCATTTTCCTTCACGTTTTGAACTGAGATAGATAGATAGGTAGATGAAAGAACAGACATAGATAGATAGATAGATAGATAGATAGATAGATAGATAGATAGATAGATAGAATCTTGTGCAAATTAATTAAAACAAAACGAATAATGTCTTCTAGGATCTTTCACACTTTCTCTGATCGTTCATACATCGTCTCTTGGTGTTGTTTTTCTTTTCCGACCGTAAAGATCTGTTTCGCTATATCATAGCTCACCAGTACGATTGCTTTTTACCCAGGACTGAAACCCGACAGTATTATTATCAGTCGGTAATTCTATCTCTGAGCTATGGGCGTTCGGTAGAGGGAGGCAGACATTTAACGTTTGATATATCATGTATTCATACGCCAGTAGTGAGAGTGTTTTAATTCATTACTGAATGAACGATGCGTAGATGTTAGAGTAGCTACTGTTTTATCAAAGTCTACGATTCTTCCAGAGTGCTCAATCAGGGTGTGAGGGCGTAAATAGTATATATATATATATATATATATATATATATATATATATATATATATGAGATGGTAGTGGACACGCACTGCTGATGAGTCCCAAATATAGGACGAAACGGCCGTCCAGTGCTTTCTGCATTTTGCTAAGGTAGAATAAAACTCGATGAATTACTTACTTAATATTTCAAAGAATCCTACTATTTCATATCCGTATATCGTTGCTTGAACCGGCTTCTAATGTTCCAGTGGGAGCGGCTTGGTGATAGTAGTCGTGGCTCTGGGAGGTACAGTCCTATGGGTAAAAGGAGCTCAGCGGAGTTCCACCACGGAATATGTGAATGAGCGGCGCTATATCAAGTTTAATTCGTTACCTCTTCGTCCCCGGGGCCTGTGGTACAGTTGGTATGACATTCGCTTAATAACACAAATGTCTGGGTTTCAATTCCTGGTAGTGGATGCGCACGGCTGATAAGTCCCAAATATAGGTCGAAACGGCCATCCAGTGCTTTATGCATTCTGTTGAGTTTGAATAAAAGGCGATGAATTACTTACTTAATATATATATATATATACGACTTCACTTCTTTTTTGCCTTCACAATTTCTGTTCCTTATCTTCTTTTTTAGTTTTTATTTCCGGTTCTAACCTAATTAAATTTTACTTTACCATGACTAATTTAATAATTATTTATTAACAGTGTAATAATACCGTAAACATTCCTAAATATATTTTCAATTGAAAACCCATCTGTCCTTACGATTGTATGAGACTGTGAATACATGTATATGTATGAATGCATATATCTGGACACATTTGTTATCCCTATTCTTTTATGCTATTTTTTAATTATTTTTACTTAAAAAGATGCAATTGTAAACAAATTAGTTACGCCCCTTGCAACGTGAGTCAGTTGTGTGCCATACGTGATACACACTTTGGGCGATCCTGTCTCGAAATAAACATGACTGACTGGTCGAAGGTTACCCCGCAGTAGGGCGCCATGACTTTCTGCGGTAGACTGCTTGCAAGGAATTCAACTGGAATTCGGACACGGCTCCCCGATTTGTCGTTCCGAGTCGATATTCAATTCACCACAATGCACATCCGAATTTAATATCAATGGGCCTTAATTATTAATCACTCCTGTTTTTTTTATTTTTCTCTCCTACCACGATTTTAGTATCTTGTTCAGTTTTTAGGTTTGTGTTCACTTACGCACAAATACCCTTCTTGGGAAAGGTATTAATCCGTCTCTTCCCTCCAGTTATGGGTTAAATAACAGGACAAGTTGGGTTCTGCAGTCTTGGTTAGCAACCAGTCTACCGCAGAAAGCAATGACGACCTACTGTGGGATAATCGTGTACAAGTGTCATGTCTCTTTCGAGACATGGTCGCCTAAAGCGTGTATTACGTATGGCACTTAACTGACTGAATCGAGATAAATAATTGAGGATGTGAAGTGACGCTTGTTGGTTGTTTTGTTTATATGGCATATCAACCTCGGCGGGTCATTTATTGCCAACTAAATTTTTATTTATTGCTGGTAATACCTTTTTCTTTCAACAATTTATTGTTGTTTTTGTATAAGTTTTTGTGTCTAGTAATACTTATTTCTTTTTCGAGTATCAAGATTCATTGAGATTTGTTTTTAAGGGCAGGGTCCCCAAGTCCTACCCTGTTATTTAACCCATAACTGGAGGGAAGGGACGGATTAATACCTTTTCCAAGGGTACCAGTGCTTAAGTGAATACAGGATGTTTAACTGGAATTCGAACTTGGCTCACCGATTTCTCTTTCCGACCTGATATCCACTGCTCCACAACGCACATCCCTCCCCAAAAGCTTACAGTACTAACCAGGCTCAACGTTGCTTAACTTCGGTGATCGAGCGAGAACCGGTGTATTCAACGTGATATGGCCATAAGCGCGTGAAGTGACGTTATTGAACAAAGTCAGTAAATGATCTTGTTGAATTTCTATATTTTTAACATGTATATCATTATACTTTGGGATTAATTTATTATATAATTCAAATCAAAGGATTGATATGAATTTAACAGTTTTCTTTTATGTTTGAACATTTTTATAGTCATGTATGCTGGGTTGATTGTACATAGGAGAAAGCAACGCAAGATATAATTGATGGACTTGAGCAAGTAGAAGGCGGAATAGGGTTTGGGAGAGATGGCAAGAGGAAAACTGTTAAGAGTGACAAGGGATAAGATTAAGTAATACCTATGTCCTTAAAGAACACGGCACATAAAGAAGAAGAATGCTGTGTTAAGAAGAGAAGTAGTTCTTCTTGAAATGGAAATATTTGGAAAAAAATATCCGAGGCACAGATTGCATTTTGATACGATTCAACAGCAGTACTCTCTCTCCCTTCCTATCATTCTCTCTCTCTCTCTATATATATATATATATGTGTGTGTGTGTGTGTGTGTGTGTGTGTGTGTGTCTATATATTTAGTGGATCGAGTCAGTAGATACTTTTCTAAACATATATTGTTAAATATAACAGACAATGAATATCTATTATGTTTAATCATGAACCGTTCTAAAAATCGTATTTTGGCTTTAATTTAATTTCAGGTGAAAATAAAGACAAAAATTGTGTTTGAGTATTTTTTTTATTATACTGGTTCTAAGCTTTTGACACATATGAGCCATCTTCAGAGAGGTTACAATATATATAAACATATATATATATATATATATATATATATATATATATATATATATATACACAACACATATATATATATATGTTGTAACACTAAAAGGTTACTTCGTGAGTAATCAGTAAAACGGAGGTTGAGAATAATAGTATATCAACAAGTACAAGACTCGCATACTGCGTGAAGCAGATACACTGCTATTAAACTCCTACTTAGTATAATTACTCTCCTTTAATCCATTACAGTTTACTCCAATCGTGTCCACACATTTAAGAAGATGGGAACATCTCATTTGGCCTTACACTCTCGGCGGACCTCAAGTGGAATGACTATATTGAATCCATTGCCAAATCTGCTGCTATGAAAGTCGGCTCCCTGTGCAGGGCCCGGAAATTTTTCCCACCTGAAACTATTCTGCACATATACAAATCTACCATCCGCCCGTGTATTGAATATTGCTGCCATATCTGGTCGGGTGCCCCTGCTGCTCTCCTTGGGCTTCTTGACAAAATACAAAGGAGGATCTGTAACGTGGTTGATACTGACTTGGCAGACCGGCTGCAGCCGCTCTCATACCGGCGTGATGTAGCTTCCCTGTGCCTCTCCAAGTACTTTCATGGCTTCTGCTCCGATGAGCTTAGATCACTGGTGCCGCCTAAGCAGGAATTTACACGAGATACTAGATTAGCAACTAGGTCCCACCCTTTTACAGTTAAACAAATAAGATGTAACCGTAAATTCTACTCCAACAGCTTCTTTTCTCGCGCTTCCCGCCTGTGGAACTCCTTTCCACAAGTCTGCTTTCCCGACAGTTACAATCTCCAGGTGTTTAAATGTAGGGTCAATAGACACCTCCTATCACACTAACTCCCAACTATTCTCACAACACTCTCATCTACCCAACCCTCATTCTCGGTATCCTCACCCGCCTATCACCCACCCTCTGTTATTTCCTATATTTAATCAGCCTTTCTCCACTCTACATAGCCCCCTGCACAGTAGTGGCAGTGACATGCCTTGCTCGGGGTGAAACGCTTATAAAAAAAAAAAAATCTATTTCACAGCTCATCAGTACGGTTAGACTCCGATTTCTTTTTAACCCAGGATTGAAACTAGACCGAATTAGCGTCAGTTAGCGATTCTACCTCTGAGCTATGGGCGCTCAGTAGAAGGAGGCAGACTTTTTAGCGTGTATATTATCATTATACACACCCAATAGCTGAGAGTGTTCTAATTCATTGCTGAATGAACGAAGCGTAGATGCTAGAGTAGCTACTGTTTTTCAAAGTCTACCATTCTTCTAGTGCTATCAATAAAATCCGAAATTTACATCCCGTTAAATAGCTACTTCAGCGAGAAAATTCTCGCTTCATCAGGAACGATAAATTTGTGGTTTTTGAACCACCACTTCTTTTACTTCCCCTCCACCACTTCTTACTCCTGGAACAAGTTTAATTTTGATTTTTGAAAGATAGAACTATTTACATCGAGCCCTCCACCTGGATCATTTTTATTACATCGTACAAATGGCAACTAGATTAGGACAATAATCAGAATAATGTAAATACTCCCTCATCACAGAAATATAGACAAGTATTTGATAAATCTTTGAAGCATTTACATCTTAATATACTGACCCTTCTCAATAACAGCCAACAATTCATTGACTTTGTTATTTTCTTTATATTACAGCAGTTTCAATTTCTCCACTTGATTTTACATCATTTACATTGTTCGAACTGTTTTCCTTATCTTTACGGCCATATTCTGCCGTTTTACTCTCCGGCTTTCTTCAGGTGATTGGAATTTCGAACCAAACCCTTTATTTCGATCACTCAGGTATAATGTTCTTGTTCCATGAGTCATGAAACTTCCGGATATTTAGTTATCTCTCTTTAACTCAAATCTTCAAGTTATTTCTTCACCACTGCTGTAGACATGGATTGAAATCACAACTGTTTGGGTCAAGTGACTGGATTCAACCAATGGTTTTTATCCAGCGATCGAAATGAAGAATTCATTTTGAAATTTCAATTATAGTTTGTTTGTTTGTGAGGCTTAATGACCTATCAATCATTATGGGATCATTTTAAGGTCATAACCAATGATTTTTGGGTAAGGTTATTTTATTTTTACAACATTTTTCTTTTTCACGATTCATTGGGATTTGTTTTTTTAAGAGCAGGGTCCCCATGTCCTACCCTTGTTATTTAACCCATAACTGGAGGGAATGGACGGATTAATACCTTTCCCAAGGGTACCAGTGCTTAAGTGAATACAGGGTATTCAACTGGAATTCGAACTCGGCTAACCGATTTCTCTTTCCGAGCCGATATCCACTACACCACAACGCACATCCGTCATTAAACGCTTACAGCACCTGGTATATCCCAAGCGGTCACCCATCTAAGTACTGACCAGGCTCAACGTTGCTTAACTTCGGTGATCGCGCGAGACCCGGTGTATTCAACGTGATAGGCCGTAAGCCTTTCAATTATAGTGCTGATTTGCTATCATATTGTTTGCCAACTTCGTATAATTTCATATTCACAATTGACCATAGATTTTCAGTCGGATTCACCGGGACTTGATGACGGCAATTCCATTATCTTCTCTCCTGCAAACCTTTTACGTTTAAAAAATTCACGGGTAACCTTAGATACATGAAAAGAAGCAATGATGTGCGTAAATACACACTTCACTTTGATAATGTATGGCTAATATTTGTACCATTCAAAGAAGATCTTGTCTATGAAATTGCAATAGCTAGCATCATTCAGTTTAACTCATTCATCACCTTTGAGTGATTCAATAATTGTTTGGCCGACATTTCCAGCACATATTACCATACTACTGCCTCGCATCCTTTTTTTAGCCAAGGGCACAACTGCATCGGATAAAATTAATCCTTTGGCCCATCCATCATGTCCAGTGAGTGTCACTCGAGATTCGTCCGTAAAAGTAAAAAGTCTCTTTGAAATTTTTCTTTAGTTTTAAATAAAAGTTAAATGATTATATTTGCTATTTACGGTAAGCATAATACTCTGATGTATGTCAAACAAGTTATATTGATTGAAATTTTGAGATTTTTAAAAAGGTTTTTATAATTTTTCGGCCATTTTTGATCGATGTTGTTAGAGAAGTAAATTTTAATTTATTTCTTGGTTCAATTTTGAAGCTTTAAAATACATTCTTTACCGAGAAGAATTTGTCTCGGAGATTTACTGAACTGAATTTACGCAACTGTCTGAATTTCAATTCCTGGTAGTAGATGGGCACTGCTGATGAGTCCCAAATATAGGACGAAACGGCCGTCCAGTGCTTTCTGCATTCTGTTGAGTTTGAACAAAACGCGATGAATTACTTAATATATATATATATATATATATATATATATATATATATATATATACGTTTCCTTCAAAGTCCTTTTCTGTCTTTCCTTCTTTTTTGCCTCCACAATTTCTGTTCCTTATCTTCTTTTTTAGTTTTTATTTCCGGTTCTAACCTAATTAATTTACTAATTAAATTTTACCATGACTAATTTAATAATTATTTATTGACAGTGTAATAATACCGTAAAAATTCCTAAATATATTTTCAATTGAAAACCCATCTGTCCTTAAGTTTGTATGAGTCTGTGAATACATGTATATGTATGAATGCATATATCTGGACACATTTGTTATCCCTATTCTTTTATGCTATTTTTTAATTATTTTTACATAAAAAAATGCAATTGTAAACAAACTAGTTACGCTCCTTGCAACGTGAGTCAGTTGTGTGCCATACGTGATACACACTTTGGGCGATCATGTCTCGAAATATGTAAAGTATTCCATATGTAAAGTATTCTACCCCTTTTTCTTTCTTAAGTCCCTCAATTCCAGCCAGTTCCAAGATCTGAACATTGATCAAAAGTGGTTCTGCTATTACCCGCTTTAGCTTAAATTCCCCTCGAGGAGACAAACCTTTTCGAGTTTCGTATCCATTTCTCATCTAGTCTGACGCAAAAATCAAAATCGGTATCTTCGTTGGATCACAAATAAAAAAAAAATGATAGAATATAATGAATTCTCCAGGAAGCTAACTAGGATCGATGTAGCAGCGTAGAACAGTTTTGTCGCAGTAGTTCGGGGTTTCCTAGTGAATCACAAGACTGGAAATTATGAATAGAATAAGTAAAGAACAAGTAGGAAAAAAATTCTTTAATCTAACATGTTTCAGCTTCTTCAGAGATTTATTAAAGACGAATGATTTAAAAATCTGAGAGACAGTATGTTGACTGAGGTATTGCTACATTGGTTAGATACGTGTCACGGGTGATGAAGAAATGGATGAATATTAAATGTAGCAGAAGAAACCTGTGTCTGTTTAACTGTGTGTGCCAACACGTATTGTTAAATAAAATAAGAGAAATCAGTTAAGAATGTATACGTTGAGAGAAATCATGTGTGAATATGTGCGTATATGAGTCAGTAAAGAGGTGTTCATGTGTCAAATGATGGAACGATTTTCTATCTAAACTTAAATATAAATGGAACTTTGTCTGTGTGTGTGTATCCGTTACCTATAGACTCTGAAACTGCTGAACCGATTTTCTTGAAAATGTACAGTTGTATTATAAGCGTCTGCGAGTGTTCTTAGCCAGGTTTTGTGTCGAGGTACCCCCGAGAAATATCGATAATCGATAATCGAAAAAAACGGGAGATGGGAGCGGTCGGATTTTAATTAAATTTGTTAGACTAAGACATAAGAAACGATATTCAGAAGTTTCAAGGTTGTAGTTCTTACAATAATGCAGAATATATATATATATATATATATATATATATATATATATAAAAGTCAAGATGTTTGTGTGTGTGTGTCTGTTCATCTGCCTGTATGTCTGTATTTTTTCAGCCCTTTTATTTTAGTTTTTGCTTTGGGTTTGGCTCTAAGTAGGTATAATTGTAGTTCTTAGTTTCAGCCATGATACCATTTACTCAGAGGACTTATTTAGCCTTCAAAATTCAGTTTACAACGAAAAAACTTATTTGATATCGATAACAGGAAATCAAAATTTTACTTACAACCATTCATTTTTTTCAGTCTACGGTTTCGCTTTAACTGAAAACAACTATTGCTTTTAAGTCGTTCGTGCTAACGTCCAAAGAGTCTGAGCTCCAGGACCATGGATTAGTTTTAAAGCTTTCATTACACCCGAGCAACGCCGGGCTATACTTCTAGTTATATTATAAAAAAAATCATTTTAGATCTTAAACTAATATTAGTTTCATTTGTATAATAACGTCAGACTGTAATTTCTATAGAAAAAAAGCAATAACTGGAATAAAACATGTTAGAAATATCTAAAAAATTAACTATAGCTGCTACGAAGTTTGGGTCTCTGCGTTGGGCCAGATAATTTTTTCTCGTCAGAATCCACCTTGTACATTTATAAATCTGCTATTCGTCTTTGCATTGATTTTGTTGCATAACTGGATGTGAGATTCATCTCCATGTTTATAACAAAATTCAAAGAAGGATCTGCGATGTAATTGATTTCAATTTCAGTCACTTTCTCACCGACATGACGTGACTCACCTCTGTCTTTTCTGTAAATATTTTTTGTTAAACTCAGTCTTGCACATTTATTAATCTATCATTTGTCTGCGCATTGAATAACGTTGCCATATCTGGTCGGATGCTCCTGCTATTAATCTCGATGTTCCTAACAAAATCCAAAGAAAGCTTTGCAATATAATCGATCCTAACTTAGCATCTCGACTTCAGTCAATTTTTTACAAATGTGATGTGGTGTCCTTTTGTCTTTTCCAAAAGTATTTTCACGGTAACTGTTATGATTAGTTTTCTTCGCTGGTGATTTGTCTGTGTTAATTTAAGTGTGCTACTAGACTGGCATCTAGATCCCAGCCTTTTACAGTTGAAATAGTTAATTGCAACCGCCAATTCTACTAACTGACTGGTTGATACTAACAACAAAGATGAGGATATTAGTTTGATTGTAAATAACGATAATTTCTCATCACAGAAATACAGACAGGTGATAAAGTGATATTAGCGACAAAGATGAGGATATTAGTTTGATTGTAAATAACGATAATTTCTCATCACAGAAATATAGACAGGTGATAAAGTGATATTAGCGAAAAAGATGAGGATATTAGTTTGATTGTAAATAATGATAATTTCTCATCACAGAAATACAGACAGGTGATAAAGTGATATTAGCGAAAAAGATGAGGATATTAGTTTGATTGTAAATAATGATAATTTCTCATCACAGAAATACAGACAGGTGATAAAGTGATATTAGCGAAAAAGATGAGGATATTAGTTTGAATGTAAATAAGGATAATTTCTCATCCCGGAAATACAGACAGGGGATAAAGTGATATTAGCGACAAAGATGAGGATATTAGTTTGAATGTAAATAAGTATAATTCCTCACACCGGAAATACAGACATGTTATCAAGTGATATTAAGTACAAAAATGAGGATATTAGTTTGAATGTAAATAACGATAATTTCTCATCACAGAAATGCAGACAGGGGATCAAGTGATATTAGCGAAAAAGATGAGGATATTAGTTTGATTGTAAATAACGATAATTTCTCATCACAGAAATACAGACAGGGGATCAAATGATATTAGCGAAAAAGATGAGGATATTAATTTGATTGTAAATAACGATAATTTCTCATCACAGAAATACAGACAGGGGATCAAGTGATATTAGCGAAAAAGATGAGGATATTAGTTTGATTGTAAATAACAATAATTTCTCATCACAGAAATACAGACAGGGGATCAAGTGATATTAGCGAAAAAGATGAGGATACTAGCTTAAATGTAAATAACAATAATTTCTCATTACAAAAATACAGACAGGTGATAAAGTGATATTAACAACAAAGATGAGAATATTAATTTGAATGTAAATATTAAAAATAATGATAACTCCTCACCCCAGAAATTCAGACAGATGATGAAGTTATATTAACAACAATGATGAGGATATTAGTTTCAAAGTAAATGATATAAATAATGATAACCTAGCAATCCCGACAGAGGCTGACAGGTAATACTAACAACATGGTTAACATATATAAATAGAAAAAAATGATATAAAATTGTTTACTTTCCATAACACAAAACAAAAGTTTTAGAAGAAAATTACCATTGGTAATTAGAAACGCGTTAGTAAAAAAAAAAAAAAAAAAAAAAAAAAAACTTTAAAAGAAAGATTTTATAAATTTTAACTGATATTAACACTGACTGTTTGGTCAATGAATGTCAAATGTCTCCTTATAAGGAAACATTTAATTTCACTATTCCCTCTGCAATAGAATAATTCGCATATCATTTTCTAAAAAATGCATTGAAAATAACTTTTCTAAAATATATGAATTTCATAGAATTTTGACATGGAAATGCACCCGGCATATTTTTAGGATAGAAAATCATAGACAATCAGGATGGAAGACGTTGTCATATTTAATCAATCACTTTAATGCATTACTGACAGAATAGTGTTATTTTACCGGGTACAGCATATATATTTATCCATTATTTATTCAATCATAAGATAACATAAAAAGTTTTAGTTTTTGATTAATAGGAGTTTAGAGATTGGTAGTTGTACTTATTGATAATATTCTACATATATCTACAATTAAACATGACCGCTTTTTGATTTCACTATATCTCTTAATCTCTTTTCAACTGAAGATGAGCTTCAGTTGGAAGTAATTAAAGAATTTTCGCTGAAAGTGTACTAGGACGTCATAAGATTTTCTTTCAATTCTGACAAAGTTGAATATGAGTTACGTGAAACAACGCTCTCCAGTTTGGACCATATTACAAGTCCATGGTATAAATGTCAGAGCTTGATGGAAGCTAAATTTAGTCAAAGAAAATCAACAGAAATGTCTCTTATGTCATTCCTGTGTCAAATTGACTGTGTGTGCAGAAGCCCCATCTTGAGTGAAAACGTAGAAACTTACAAATATGACAAAACATCAAAAGCAGCACATCTCACTGAAACGTTTTCTGGTAAACCTTGCTATTCATTTTCACTCATTCTTTAATGAACAACAATATTTCTTTTGCTGGAACTGTAACTCTGACCCCTTCAGGAATTTTTTCCTGATGAAGTGGCGTAAACCTTATCGTTTTGATAATTGACAACAGTGAAAGACTTCTCGTCCGACTAAAATGTTTTGCATCATGCTGAATCTCCACCAACATTTTTTAACTCTGTCAATACGTTGTGACCTGGAGGCATTTGAGGGCAAGCTGTAGAGCAGCAGGTTCTAACCCTAAATACTCATTCATAATGTTCCTTAGCTACCTATCCAGTACTTTTGTCATCTTAATCATGTTTCTTCGTACATGTCTTTTCACCTATTCTTGATCGTTTCAACGAGTCTCGTGGTAATATAGGATAAAAATCCGATATCATCCAACAATTAACTAAAACACTGAAAGTAAAATTGCACAACCGCAAAAGTGGATGAAAACTACTATAAACATTTTGGAAAAACCCAGACCAAGCAAATTTCACAAGTCAGTGTGAAAAGTAACATTCTGGATCCTGATCGAAAAGCAAATCGAAAATTGATATATGACGTAAGTCAAATTTTTTTTCACATCTAAAGAAAAAAATGCCTGCTGGAGCCGGTCAAATGACAAATCCACTACTTAAACGACAGCAGTAAAAATAAGTCAGAATGGGAGCAATATTTGATAGCATCTCCCAATGTAAGGAAGAAACCTCAAGTTGACTCGGACACGGCTCGCCTTTACTTCTAATTTTCTTTTCTTCTTTCTTACTCCATGCCGCCAAAGAAAATAAAAACAACAGGTCACTCTAAGTACAGTTTCTTTATTTGTTTCACCTTCTTTCTCACCCTGTCGCCAACCTACCAAGAAAGGGAAAGAAACATAAGACTTCACGTTCTGCTACTATCAGTCTACGCCCCGAGACATTGAGTTATTTACTACTATCAACCAGGAACTCTAAACTTCTGTTGGACATTTTAAATACTTACATTTCTCTTTGAACAATTTTAACTACAAAACTACATACATTTTCATTATGAACATTTTTCTTCTCACAAATATGTTATGGTGTTTAGTTAACAAAATTTCAGTTATATTTTTCTTCTCAGAATTTTGTTATTCGGTTAATAAATCTTTAAGTTAATGTACAAACGAAACATTTAATCCATTTCAATATCTTTTCAACCTTCTGATATTTACATTGTAGAGACTTCGGTTGTGTTTGGCACAAGGCCAACGCCCCTGCAGTATGAACTGAATCTTAGATTTGGTGAGCTATGTTTCACTTGAAAGTTTATCCACATTTTAAAAACAATTTTCATACCAACATTCAACTTCTTTATCAATTCGTCATATTAATCATTTTGAATGCAACAATTTGATTGCGTTTTTGTTGGAACCGTCATATTTAATTAAACTGTAAATTCGAAACTATTTTTACGCATAGGTATGATTTACTTTATTTCTAAATAATGGATAATTTTTACATATTAGATAATAAGTAAATATTTATACCGCATCCAGTATGTAGGATGGAAAATAAAAAATATTCTTGCCATATATTTGATATTAAATATAATTGCATTTGTCTGCTTTCCGATTAAGAAAGGGAGATCCTGATTATTTAAGAAAAAAACAAAAAAAGAACGTGAAAGTAAATCTCACGATCAAGGTAGAATTTTATGACGGATATTTGGACTGATAAATCAATTTTCTTGCACGCAAAGGACATCATTGACCTTAACAAGAGCTGTTCTAGTTGAAGCCTTCGCTTTTTTCTTAACATGACGAAATAAAAACGTATTAAGTTTACAAAAATATTCGCAAAGTGGTGACACATTCAATTATCATCAAACCGAAGAAATAATGTAAAAAATAAAAATTGTGTTCTGTGGGAGGCAAATTTTCTTCACGCAAAAATGGTTGCTTTTTCTTAGCATTTAAACCTGCCAAGTGCATAGCGTGACTTAGAAGTCTCCTTCTTTTTCCACCTGCTTAATTAAAAAAAACAAAAAAAAGTTATTTTCAGATTTGCTTTCTGAAAAAGAGAGAAAGGAATAAAAAGTAATCACATATTTAGATTTTTTTCGGCTTGTCAGCTAGAGATGCAAAAAATACATTTTTTTAAAATAAGAAAATTTCAACAAAATAATTTTCGAAGACGAACAAACAAAACATCTTATGACTCAATATGTTCTTTGTTTCTACAGAAAAATAAATCTTTTGTTACTAAAGTCGCAAAAATTGCATTTTAAAATTTCCATAAATGAAGCAATAGATTAACTGGTTGAAATTAGCCATTCAAATTTTTAAAAAACTATATTTTTAATTTTTAATAATTTCAACCCGAGCAAGGTAATAGTGCCACTAAGACTCAAGGGGCTACAGAATGTGAATGAGAAGATATTAGAGAGAAGTATCCAGGAAAAAGGACAATAAAAGAGCCGGTTTCAGGAAGACAAAGCATACAAAATGGTGATTGACGTTGCATAAAAATTTTTTGAAGATTGCGGTTGTTCTACAGAAGGATGCTGCGGATATAATGAAGAACCTGATACTAACAGGCCAGATAGAGGGAAAAAGTGATAGAGGAAAGCAGTGGATAACATATTTGAAGGGCCTGAGCAGGTGGATGACAGAATGGGGATTGCGTGGTGCTACAGGAAGAAGCGTGCTAAAAGCCACCAGGGATAAGGAGACGTGGGAGGACATGATCGCCAACGTCCTGAAAGGACAAGGCACAAAGAATAAGAAGAAGAAGAAGAAGAAGAAGAAGAAGAAGAAGAGTTGTTGACAGGGATTCAAGAACTCGGTAGGGAGTTCCATGGGTGAGAAACGTGAAAAAAGGAACTATCAGAATAGAACTGGCGGTTGTCTTTCTTTAGTTCAACAGCACAACAATGGGACCTATATGTTGAGTGACATGCTTAAATTCATACAGTTAGGGTACCAAGGAGGAAAGCTCATCAGAACAAATGCCATGAAAATATTTATAGAAAGGGCATATAGAAGCCGTCACACAGCGGTTGAAAAGTGGCTGAAATCGAGATGCCAGGTTAGGAATGATTACATTACAGATTCTTCCTTGGCAAAAGCCAAGAATCTCGAGATATATAATAAGATCTCTTAATTTTCATTAATAAAAACGGAAGTTTTTTATGATTCAACTTCAGATATAAGTTTGCTCTCGCAAAGCAGAAATCAGTCAGTTAAGTGCCATACGTGAAACACGCTTGGGCGATCATGTTTCGAAAGAGACATGACTGACTGGGCAGAAGATTATCCCGAAGTAGGTTGCCATTGCTTTCTGTGGTAGACTGGTTGCCAGCCAAGGCTATAGAACCCAATCTGTCCTGTTATTTAACCCATAACTGGAAGGAAGAGACGGATTAATACCTTTCCCAAGGGTATTTGCGCGTAAGTGAATACAATGGATTCAACTGGAATTCGAACTCGGCTCCCCGATTTCTCGTTCCGAGCCGATATCCACTGCACCACAACGCACATCCCAAAGCAGAAATACCTATCACTAAATCTTTAGATAATTACCTGGATAAGTCATAACGTGTTTTATAGCATAACCAGTAACAAATGGTGGATTTGGTTGGTAGACTAAACGACATATCAACTGCTTTTAGATAGTTTCAAGTCTAAATCTTTTTTATTGTATTTTAAACTATATGTAAATATTATTATACTAGAGTCTAAAGGACAAAAACGAAGAGTTTTCGGGACGACAGGACACAGAAAATGGCGATTGGTGTTGCATACAAAATTTGGGAAGATTGTAGTTGACAGGGAATAAAGATATCGGAAGAAAGTTCCACTGGTAAGAAGCGTGAGAAAAGAAACTATTAGAATAGAACTGGCGGTTGTATATCTCTAGTTCAACAGTGAAAGAATGAGACGGAAGCATTGGAAGAATTTATATATTAGTATTTAAACATTTTATCTGAAGGAACCAAATGGGATACAGGGAGTGAAAGAGAATAAAAATACTTTAGCGAAAAATTAGAAGATGACAGTTAAGAAACAGGGTTCAGTGAAACAGAAGATGGCGATTGACATTATATTTAATTTTTTTAAGATTGTAGGTGACAGGGAAGCAAAATATAAGATTGGCCAGTAGCAGTCCAGATATGAGAGCAAGACCACATTCTTGGTTTGATTCTTGTCAAGATAACGCATGGAAGCGGGTGTTAGGTATTTTCTGGAGTGATACAGTAAACCATCATCTTGCACCCCTTGTGATAACATGAATTTGAGGCCAGTTTTACCACCAGCAGATGTTCAAGGCAAAGGAACCTTTTGGGGGTATGCCCACTCATGCAGGTTTAGGGTCTCTTTCGAGGTGATGATGAAATGTTACTAGTTTAGTTTTGAACTAGCAGTATAGCCCGTCGTTGCTCGGGTGAAACGAAAGCTTTAAAATTAATCCATGGTTCTGGAGCTCAGACTCAGCCTAAAGAATATTTGTGTGAAGTTTGGTGAGAATTGGATAAGAATTGTGGATTTGTATAAAGGACATACAGACAGATAAACAGACACACACACAAACATCTTGCCTTTATCGATTTTCTACACAATTGTACGAACTGCAACCTTGAAACTTCTGAATATCGTTTCTTATGTCTTTCTCTATGAGTGTATCAAATTTAATTAAAATTGAACCACTCCTTCTATAACCCAATTTTTTCGATTATCGATTTTCCATATTTATTGGGGGGTATCTCGACACAAAACCTAGGTAAGAACACTCGCAGACGCTTATAGTACAACTGTGTAAATTTTCAAGAAAATAGGTTCAGCCGTTTCAGAGTCTATAGGTAACGGACACACACACAGACACACACACACACAGACAAAGTTTCATTTATAAATAAGTTTAGATAATACTAACCAATATTTCACTCATTGAGCTGTGAGAGTTGGGTCAGAGGAGACATCATCTGCCAGGCACTGGTCATTAAGATATGTGGATATAGATCAACATTTGGGAAGTGCGAGAAAAGAAACTATTAGAGTAGAGGTTGTATCTAGCGACTTCAAGAGTAAAACGGCAAAAATTAATTGCTAATCTAGTCAGTCAGTTAAATACCCTACGTGATACACATTTTGGGCGATCATGTCTCGAAAGAGATATGATTGATTGGGCAGAAGATTATCCCCCAGTAGGTTGCCATTGCTTTCTGCGGTAGACTGGTTGCTAACCAAGGCTATAAAATCTAATATGTAGCCCATAACTGGAGGGAAGAGACGGATTAATACCTTTCCCAAGGGTATTTGTGTGTAAATGAATGCAAGGAATTCAACTGAAATTCGAACTCATCACCCTGATTTGTCGTTCCGAGTCGATATACACTGCACCACAATACACATCGTAGCACGCTTAAATGAACTTTGGAGGATAATTTTCTTTTACTTTTATCTCCCATATACTTTCAGGTCGTGAGCAACAATATTTCCCCACAATTTAATTGTCTCTTGTAACCCCCAGCAGCGTTTCACTTTTTACTGTCCCTCATTGTTCCTCTTTGTCATCAGTTCTCACAAAATCATACCGCGAGTTACAGCCTCCTCCCTTCTCTGTCCACAATGCTTTTTTTTTCTCATAATGCGTCCCAGAAATTCATTTTCTTTCTTATGTTACTTCTAAATGTCCTCTATCTTCTCATTATATTTAAAACCTGCACATTGCTAAAATGTTCAAACCATTTATTCTGAGTATCTGTGTGGTAAATCACATCTCCCTTCCTTCGAGTTTGTTCATCTCTAAGGAAATTGACGTGGATTCACTGTCAAACAGAAAGATAGACATGGCATAGCCGTTCGCCACTATTTTCTTTTTAATTTTCATATTTCTTTGACTGGTTCCTGTAAGGCTACTTTCGCTTTTCCCATAAGCTTTCGGACATTCCTTTATCTGATATTTCATTACATACATAAATTTCTGTCGCTGCTTGATTGTGTTGTCGCCAAGTGGAAAGTCATACTGATAGCTGGCCCTGTTGAAAAAGATCATGCTTTACCTTTTCATATTGTTATTGGAAAATTCTTTCGAATCATTCTTTTAGTGAATATTCACAGTATATGACTAAGCCATTGTAAAGTGTCATAACTATATCAAGGGATATATGTGGACACTCTGTTCAAGTTCCTCATTAGATATGTTGTTAGGTCTGAAAATATTGCAGAGCTATTGTAGAGAGCTGTTGAGGGAAATGTAAAATAATTTTCATGTATTTCTCTACATCTTAACGAAATTGGCGATCATGTTCTTTGATATGCCTTCTTCATACACGATTATTTTTCTTGTTTGTTTTTTAGGAAAACATTTCTTCTTTTTCTTCTTCAGAAAATCATTGCATCATCTACTGTGCGAAAATATATCTTCTTTTTCGGCAGGAGATCATTTCCTTATCTTCATCTACTTCAGGAAACCATTTGTTGTTCCTCTTTTTATTCTTCTTCAGGAAATCAATTGTTCTTTTTCAGGAGATCATTTCTTCTTGTTTCTTGTGTTCTTGTTCTAATATTTTTTTTTATCAGGATATCAGTTTTTATATTTCTTCTGGTCTAATAGATTACTTCTTCCTCGTCTACTTTAGAAGATCATTTCTTTTTCACCTTCTCAGTTTTTTTCATATTCTTTAGGAATTCATTACTTTTTCTTCTTCTTTAGGAATTCATTACTTCTTCTTCTTTAGGAATTCATTACTTCTTCTCCTTCTTTAGGAATTCATTACTTCTTCTTCTTTACGAATTCATTATTTCTCCTCCTTCTTTAGAAATTCATTACTTCTTCTCCTTATTTAGGTATTCATTACTTTTTCTTCTTCTTTAGGAATTCATTACTTCTTCTCCTTCTTTAAGAATTCATTACTTTTTCTTCTTCTTAAGGAATTCATTACTTCTTCTTCTTTAGGAATTCATTACTTCTTCTTCTTCTTCTTTAGGAATTCATTACTTCTTCTTCTTTAGGAATTCATTACTTCTTCTTCTTCTTTAGGAATTCATTACTTCTTCTCCTTCTTTAGGAATTCATTACTTCTTCTTTAGGAATTCATTACTTCTTCTCCTTCTTTAGAAATTCATTACTTCTTCTCCTTCTTTAGGAATTCATTACTTCTTCTTCTTTAGGAATTCATTACTTCTTCTTCTTCTTTAGGAATTCATTACTTCTTCTTCTTCTTAAGGAATTCATTACTTCTTCTTCTTTAGGAATTCATTACTTCTTCTTCTTCTTTAGGAATTCATGACTCCTTCTTCATCTTTAGGAATTCATTACTTCTTCTTCTTTAGGAATTCATTACTTCTTCTCCTTCTTTAGGAATTCATTACTTCTTCTTCTTCTTAAGGAATTCATTACTTCTTCTTCTTTAGGAATTCATTACTTCTTCTTCTTCTTTAGGAATTCATGACTCCTTCTTCATCTTTAGGAATTCATTACTTCTTCTTCTTTAGGAATTCATTACTTCTTCTTCTTTAGGAATTCATTACTTCTTCTTCTTTAGGAATTCATTACTTCTTCTTCATCTTTAGGAATTCATTACTTCTTCTTCTTTAGGAATTCATTACTTTTTCTTCTTCTTTAGGAATTCATTACTTCTTCTCCTTCTTTAGGAATTCATTACTTCTTCTTCTTTAGGAATTCATTACTTCTTCTTTTTTAGGAATTCATTACTTCTTCTCCTTCTTTAGGAATTCATTGCTTCTTCTTCTTCTTCTTTAGGAATTCATTACTTCTTCTTCTTCTTTTTTAGGAATTCATTACTTATTCTTCTTGTTTAGGAATTCATTACTTCTTCTTCTTTAGGAATTCATCACTTCTTCTTCTTTAGGAATTCATTACTTCTTCTTTTTTAGGAATTCATTACTTCTTCTTCTTCTTTAGGAATTCATTGCTTCTTCTTCTTCTTTAGGAATTCATTACTTCTTCTTCTTTAGGAATTCATTACTTCTTATCCTTCTTTAGGAATTCATTACTTTTTTTCTTCTTTAGAAATTCATTACTTCTTCTCCTTCTTTAGGTATTCATTACTTTTTCTTCTTCTTTAGGAATTCATTACTTCTTCTTCTTCTTTAGGAATTCATTACTTTTTCTTCTTCTTTAGGAATTCATTACTTCTTCTCCTTCTTTAGAAATTCATTACTTCTTCTTCTTCTTCTTTAGGAATTCATTACTTCTTCTTCTTCTTTAGGAATTCATTACTTATTCTTCTTCTTTAGGAATTCATTACTTCTTCTCCTTCTTTAGGAATTCATGACTCCTTCTTCATCTTTAGGAATTCATTACTTCTTCTTCTTTAGGAATTCATTACTTCTTCTTCTTTTTTAGGAATTCATTACTTCTTCTTCTTCTTTAGGAATTCATTGCTTCTTCTTCTTCTTTAGGAATTCATTACTTCTTATTATTATTCAAGTTAACATTTGTTCTTCTTAGCGTTATTTAAGAAATCATTTTTCCATCTTTTTATATTCTTCTGTTTCAGACGATCTTCTTCTTCTTCTTCTTCCTTTTTCTCTTTTCAGAAAATCATTTTTCTTCCCCTTCTTCTTCTCTTACTTTTTCCCCTTGAGGAATCCATCTCTTTTCTTCTTCAGGAGATCATTTCTTCTTCTTCTGCTTTTTCTTCTTCTGCTTCTTCTTCTTCTTCTTCACCAGAAGAACATCACTTTTTCTTTTTCCAGTAGATTATTTCTTCTTCCTTTCCGTTTTTTTATCATATCAGTTCTTCGTCTTCTCATTTTTCTTCTTCTTCTTCTTTTCTTCTTCTTCTTTTTCTTCTTCTTCTTCATTAGAAAAAGGTTCTTTCTTTATTTTTCGTTTTCCTCAGATCATTTTTATGAAATCATTTTCTCTTCTTTATCAAAAGATCACTTCTTTTTCTTCTTCGTCCTTTTTAGGAAATAATTTCTCTATCTTTTTCATTTTATTTCGCAGATTACTTCTTTTTCTTCTACTTTTTCAGAAGATATTTTTTCTTCTTTTTCAAGAGATCATTTCTTGTAATGTTCCTACTACTGCATGAGATCATTTCTTCAGCGTCTCCCCTCTTCATAAAATCATTTTCTTCTTCTTCTTCTTCTTCTTCGGGAGAATACTTCTTCGTCTTCTTAATTATCTTTTATTTAATTTCTTCTTTACGAAACCATTTTTCTTCCTCTGCTTCAGGATATCATTTCTTCTATATCAAAATATTTTCTTCTTCGTATTCTTTAGGAGTTAATTTCTCCTTCGTATTTAATAAATAATTTTGTTTCTTCGTCTTCTTAATATTGTTCAGGAGATCTTTTTTTTACTTCTTCATCGTCGTTTTTAAGAATAATTTCTTCTTCGTCTTCTTTCTGAAATAATTTTTCCTCTTTTTAGGAAATAGAGTCCTTGGTTTGACCGTAAACTGCATCCGGAAGCAAGGCCTCTGATTGGGAGGTTGTGAGAAGCATGGAACCACCTATTAATTGCTGTTGTTCCCAGCACCTGTTAGGGTTCCAGCTATGGGTAAATATTTAACCCCCTAAAACGAGGTCAAATGTTATGAAAGCATTTACCAACAAAACTTTTTTCAATTAAAAATGTTAGCAAGTGTTAGCAAGACATTTTTGAATGAAAAATATTACCAACAAAACGTTTTTGAAGGAAAAATTTTACCAACAAATATATGTGAAGGAAAAAAATATTACCAGCAATACATCTGACTTTCAACGAAACCCATTTACAAAGAAAGTATATTCTATTCATACAAATCTATAGTAAAATTTTCGTCTGCATTAAATGACCCATTGAAGTTGATATGCCGTAAAACAAACCAAACCAAACTTTAGGAAATAATTTCTTCTTTTACTTCCACTTCTACGTCTTTTTCAGGAGATCATTTGTTTTTATTCTTCGTCTACTTCTTTAGGAGATTATTTCTCCTTCATCTTTATTTGGAAATCATCTCTTCTGCATCAGGAGATCCTTTCTTGTTTTAATTTGTTTTCTTAAAGAAAATATTTTTTCTTCTTCGTCTTCTTTAGGAGTTCATTTCTTCTTTTCTTCCTTAGTACATCATTTTTTTTCTTTTTACCTTCTATTTTCTTCTTCTTCTTCTTACGGGGTTAATTATTCTACTGCTGTACAAATAATTAATTCTTCATCTTTTTCTTCTAAATGAGATCATTTTTCCTTTTTCATCTTTTCTGCTTCAGAAGTTGACTTTTTTTCTTCTGTTCCAGGAAATCATTCCTTCAATTTCTTCATTTCTTCGTTTATAATTTGTTGTTGTTGCTGTTATTGTTTTCTTCTTCTTCTTCTTCTTCTTCTTCTCCTCTTCTTCTTCTTCTTCTTCTTCTTCTTCTTCTTCTTCTTCAGTAGATCATTACCTTCTTTAAGACATCATTTCTTTCTCTTTAAGAAATAATTTCCAATTCTTCTTCTACTTTATTCTTGCTCCTCTTCTGCTTTTTTTTCTTTTTCATCCTCTTCTTCTTATTCTTCATCTGCATGTAGGAATATTTCTTCTTCCCTAACTTCTTTAGAAGATCATTTATTCCTCTTCTTCTTCAGATTATAATTTCTACTTCTTCATGAGTTTCTTTCTTTTTCTTCTTTCTTTTCATTAGGAAATTATTTTTTCTTT
Organism: Ascarosepion bandense; assembly: GCA_037127315.1. Taxonomy (NCBI): domain Eukaryota; kingdom Metazoa; phylum Mollusca; class Cephalopoda; order Sepiida; family Sepiidae; genus Ascarosepion; species Ascarosepion bandense. The sequence goes on along the minus strand of JBBBDQ010001498.1, from coordinate 2,090,807 downwards.
TTCTTTATGTGACCATTTTGTTCTTCCTCTTTGAAGAAAAACATTTCTTCTTTTTTTTCTTTCGGAGTTCATTTCTTCTTGTTTTTCTTCTGCTTCAGAAGATTATTTGTTTTTGTTCTTCTTCGTTTTTTTTTTCAGTAATCATTTCTTCATCTTTAGGATATCTTCTTTTTCTTCTTCTTTGTCTTGGTCAGCAGATCATTTATTCTTTTTTAGGAAACATTTTTTCTTCTTCTTCTTCAGATCATTTTTTCTTATTCGTTTTCTTTATGAAGTCATTCCTTCTTCTTTAGGATATAATTTCTTCTTCGTCTTCTTTAGAAAATAAACTTTCCGTCTTCTAATTCTTCTTCCTGTCGCACTACTATTTGTTATTCAGTCAGTTGAGTGCCACACGTGATACACGCTTGGGCGATCATGTCTCGATAGAGACATGACTGAATTGCCAGAAGATTATCCTGCTGTAGGTTGCCATTGCTTTCTGTGGTAGACTGGTTGCCGACCAAGGCTATAGAACCCAATCTGTCCTGTTATTTAAGCCATAACTGGAAGGAATAGGCGGATTAATACCTTTCCCAAGGGTATTTGCGCGTAAGTGAATGCAATGAATTCAGCTGGAATTCGAACTCTGCTCCCCGATTTCTCGTTCCGAGCCGATATCCAATGCACCACAACGCACATTACCAGCATTTTTCACTCCGTCATTTATTTAGCGCAATGTTTACATCCGTATCACGTTGAAACACCGATTCTCGTCCAGTTAACGAAGTTATGCAACGTGGACCTTGTTACTACCTAGATGGGTGTCCACTTGGGAATACTAGGTACTGTAAGTTTGAATGGATATCGGCTTGGAGGGGTAAGTCGGAGAGACGAGTTATGAATTCGCTATATTAAGATACAATTAGACGACCCTGAAGCGAAAACTGATATGATTGCATAAGCGTGTCACATCCGTCCCTATCGACAGACATTTGTTCAGGGCGGTAGGATAATGGCACATTCTATAATATGAATCTAGAGTAGGCCCACGCCCAACAAAGGACTTTCACCTTTTGAGAAATATGAAAAAAGAACTTCTTCTTCTTCTTCTTTTATGTACCTTGTCCCTTCAGGACGTAGGCGATCATGGCCTTCCACGTCTCCCTATCCCTGGTGGCTCTTAGCACGCTTTCTCCTGTAACGTCTCTCAGCCTCCGTTCTGTCATCCACCTGCTCAGACCTTTTAAATATGTTATCCGCTGCTTTCCTCAGTCTCTTTTTCCCTCTATCTGACCTTTTAGTATCAGGTTCTCCAAGCCCTCCTTCCTCATTGCATGCCTCAGGAACTTTAGTTGTCTCTTTCTGATGCTCAATATTAATTTCCTTTTCGTTTTCATCATTTTCAAAACCTCGTCATTGCTCACATGCTCGGTCCACGATATCCACAGCATCCTTCTGTAGAACCACATTTCAGCTGCTTCAAGTTTTCCCTTCATCTTTGTTGATATTGTCCAACATTCGCTGCCATAATGAAGAACTGACATAATATCCAGTACTCTCTTCTTTGTTTCTAGTGAAAGTTTCCTGTGTCTTAATACTTTACTCAGCTTCTGGAACGCCACTTTCGCCATACCAATTCGCCTTTGGATCTCTGTGTCGCACTTTCCGTCTTCATTTTTTCCCCCTTATTTGAAGCTTTTCTTTTGCCATTTTTCGCTGTTCAAAAGATAGAATTATCCACTTCCTCATAGGATACGCTTTAATGAGCTGTTTCCATTCAATCAATTCATTTTTGAAATCAACGGATTCTTTTCATGTCTCCTTAAAAAAGTTATTATCAGAAGGGTTGCCTGAAGCATTTCACGCATTCCGTGTGCTTCGAATCTCGTAATTATTTGGAATTTATATGTAATTACTGTTCAAAACGCTCGAAAACATGATGTTAAATATTCAAGTTCCATTTGCTCAAAAGTCAAAGGTTTACGTGATTTGTTAAATTTAAATTGCTGTCCTTAACTTGATGCGTTGGCGTCAGTAATTAAGACTTATGCAAATTATTAAAATGTTATCTAAAATCCGAGCAGAAATTACAACAATTGCAAACATAATGGATTTTTTTCACATTATGGTTCATCCTTTACAAGGCTCGTTGCCCACTCAATGTAGAGGGTTACGTTTGCATGGATAGAAGGGGAAGATAGCAGTTATCAAGTCAAAATTGTATTGATCGAGAAAACACCTTCTTGGGAGTTTGTTCTATAGGTCCGTGATTCGCAAGATGTTTGAGTAGAACTTATTACTCGCCGATGGCATTCAGAATAGAGTATGGGTGGTTTGCTATTATGTAAGTGACATGGCGAATTCTAACCAGGAATATCTGACCCTGTGAAACCAGTTAATGCTGTTTACCTGAGCACTTTTCATGGTTGTATTGACACAGCAATGAGAGACTCGCTACATCTTGCTTGAGAGAGAGAGGTTGGAACTTGAAAAATAAGCCGGTTATTGAATAGCGCACACTGGCGGAAAACAACATTGCAGAAATTATATAAGGTTTATCATGACTTAACATAATGGCGAAGTTCTACAGAAGGATGCTGAGGATAGGACAGACCAAATATATGTGAAACAACCAAGTTTTGTGTATAAGGGAAACAGACGGATAACTTATACACAGTGGTGATTGTGGAACTAAGAAAGTGGGTCGGGGGCTACTTAAGAGCCGAGATTTTTCTGAGGAGGATGGGGGCAAACTGAAGCAGCGTCTTAATTTTCATACTACACCACTATCGTATCCACAACTTAGGAATGAGTTTGAGTATTAATATGTTATATTACTAAATTAAGTGATTGCCTACGTATCTACATATCAAGTTGGGGACTTTATTTCTAGTTAATATTTTCCATCAGATATGAAAATATTAAGTCTCTTTACCTCCCTAACATGTCTGTTTCCATTTATCTGGCTGTTTTATTTTGTTTGTTTTTCATTCAATCTAGTCTCTTTATGTCTCCTTAAAATGCTAAATGAAAAAGAAAACGCAGAGGGAAAAGTACTGATGATCAAATCCTATCAAATTCAGAGACTGATTAGTTTCATAAGTTTTTGAAGCTTATAAAAGTGATGGGACCAATTGAAGGGCCAGCTAAAATTCTGGGGAAACCTTGGCCCCTTCAGCTCTCACCGTAGAATCGCCACTTCTTTTTAATAGCTAAGCAGAGTATTCGGAAGAAAAAACAACTTCACTAGAAAGAAAGAAAAAAGTAATTAATTGTTACGTGATGTCTATCCTTCTGTATAACAATGAATGTTGGACAATCAACTCAAAAAGGTGGGTTACTCAGATCAAAACAAGAACTAAAGTTCATATAAACATATGTTCGCAAATCCTTCATTTTTAAGTTATTATGTTTAAAGAAAGAGTACGGTAGATGGCGATGTTTTGCCATGGTGACTAGGTTACATTTATCATTCGTTTACATTTAAGGCTGGCCTACTTTCAATGATTAACGGGTGTAGTAGTGAGTTAACTGAGAAGCTTTTCGTTTAAAAATGGTAGGATATTCATGTCGTGCGCAGGCAGATATGATTTTTACATACGACTGCGAGAATCGTAATGAATGCGATTCTGCACAGACCAAAGGCCGCCTAGTCATCCAACCTTGTCTTCTGTTTATAGTCGCGTTGCCGAGACAGGATTCACGGCACCACAAAATATGGTTCGAGAAAGACGAGGATCTGCTCGTATGTCTGACCATGAAGAACACATTCTACAGGTTGTCTAAGACGATCCAGATATCAGCACAAGTCAAGTTTTTCAGATATTACGTACCGTCATAGTACCGAATGGAGAGTACTTCAAAAGCAGCTCATGTATTCGTAGTATTTGAACGTGTGAAGGGTTTTTCACACACTGATTACATAAAAACTTTTGACGATGGCTTATCAAAAAAATGCCTATTCGCTGTTTGTCTCTTCAGTCTTATGACATAAAGGAAAAGGGTATCAATGGAATAACAAATTTATACAATCAACATTTTTGAGTGATCGGAATCCCCATGGTACAAGACAAGCATCAGTGTACGATTAATGTGTAGGCTTGAATTTTAAGTGACTATTTGGTAAGTCCACATGTTCTCTCTGCATGGCTTACAGGAGCTGTCTACAGAGACTTTATTTCGAACGTATTCCAGACCTGCTAGATGATGTACCCCTTCTAATACGAAGAAGCATGTAGTTTATGAATGATCGGGCTCCAGCGCATTTTAGTCACATTGTTTGTGATGCACTGACTGAAATCTATCATAAAAATGGGTAGGTAAGAGAGAACCGGTTCCCTGGCCTGTTGTAGGGAGATAGTTAGATGTTGATTAAATTGGCCTTGTGTCAAATATAACTGAACTCCCTAAAACTTAGGGTCATTCGTTTTCATCAAAAGGTTGAAGGTTTTTTCCATTTTTTTGGGATGTTGGAATATGGAAGAATAAAATATTTCGTTTTGTATCTTAAAGTAGAATTTTATTAACAGAATAGAATAACATCAATTTGTAGAAGTTAAATGTTCCAAGAGAAAATGTACATAGTTAATCAATTTGTAAGAGTTCAATGTTCAATGAGAAATGGTAGTAAAGAGTTAAGTGTCCAGAATTCTGCTTGTAAGGAGCGAATGTGTTTAAAAAAGTCTGTGTTCCTTTCTCTTTTTTATGGCCGGCGAGAAAGTGAAAAGGAAAGTGAAGCAATAATAAAAATTGTACTTGTTGTCAGTTGAAGTATCTTGTTGTTGTTGTTGTCGTCGTCGTCGTCGTCGTCTTTGTTGACTCCTAGAATTTTGAGGATAGAGAAGAATTAAGGGAAATTAGCACGAGCGAAGAAGGAGAACGAATGTGTGTCGGGAACTTATGTCCTATTCAGACTTGAAGATTCTTTTATCACATGTTGCTAGTGTATGATATTGCTCACTGACTGATTCGGCTTTCTGTCTTTTTATACCGAAAGACCTTTTAACAAATCGCTTCCTTCCATTGGTTAGAAAATTAATTTAACATCTGACCGTGAAGTCCGGCTTCGTACTTTTCTTTAAGTACAGGATCAATCCTTTTTCCTATTTGTGAAATAAGGATTTCACACGTTATTTTGAATTTTTGTTAAAGTGAAGAGAAGAGAGTTACTTTTAATTTTTAATTCCCTATCCATTTTTAATTCCCTATCCGTGTCTAAGTGCTTTGAATTTTCATCTGTGCGGACAGTTGGTTTATGCAGTAAACATTAATAATGCTGAGACACTTCATCTAAGTTTCATGTTGCCCTACGAAACCATTCTACACAGCGTGTGAGTATTTGAAATAGTCCGACAGTCTATGATCCGACGGGTACATGCGTGCGTAGAATCAACAGGAGGGCATTTTGAACATTTGCTATGAGTTGCTGTGCTGAAATACGGCGATAGCTTGTTAAGCAATATGTTTATGCTGACATTTTACTGGTCTTTAGTATCAGCAATACGATCCCTCCAAACATATTTGTAAAATAATTTTGATACACCCTTTATATATAATTGTGTAATTAGGCAACAAACCCTCTTTTATACAAGTTTCATTAAAAACGATTAAAAAGGTTGTGCGATTAAGGTTTTTATTCAATTTTTCTTGTTTTCGTATAAGTGCTTTTATTTCTGGATATAAAATGGATAAAAATTGTATAATTACCTGGAATGAGATTAATATTTTTTTAAATTATTTCTCAAACACGGCCGTGTTCATAGTTGATCTTATTGACCTTTGGCTTTTTAAAAAAAATATTATTAGTGCGTCCACTATTTTTGGATCTTTTCCCTTTATGTCATGAAAAGAAATCCCTTATAAGAACACAAGAAAAAAATGAATAAAAGACTAAATCGCAGTACGAAGTTAATGCCAAATAAATTAGTTTTGAAAACGGCCTGAAACCTTCGAAATCCATATATATATATATATATATACATGTTGGGTATTTGGGTAGCAATCTCTCTTTGTATGCAGGTTTAATTAAAAATGACAGAAAAGATGTTATGGCTAAGTTAGACATAAAATAAAATCCATCCTCATTAATGGCTAAAAGTATAGCCGAAAGCGCTCAGAAAAACAAAACATTCGGGCAATTTTTAAAAATTTACGTCCCAAAAATTACTTAAAATTTTAACCATAATACTTTGTCTGTCATTTTTAATAAAACCTGCAACCAAACAGAGTTTAAAATATAAGCAAAAAGTAAAAGGATGGAAAGAATAAAATTTCTTCCACTAAGTAATGCCTTCAGCAAAGAGGGCCAAATTATATTTCAATTCTCATTGTATGCTCAGGGCAGGTTAATAATATTAATTATTAATAATAACAGATTCCAGAATATTAAAATGGAGTCTTTTCCGTGCCCTGTACATTATAGAGAAAAAGTCGGGAGAATAATTTGTCTAGCATGCAGCTGAATCTAAAATACCTCATAGAGTCACTGAAAAAAGAATGGAATCAGTTATTAAACTTATGTTTTGAGAATATTTTGCAACGAATGCCAGCAATTAGTGCTGCAGTAATGACGACTAAACCAGGATATTTTGACAAAAACAAAATTTAATCACAAAAATGCTTTTTTATTTTTGTCATTATAACATTTCTAATAAAATCATGTCTCATTTTTTTTAACCATGTATAATAATTTTCTCTTATTTAAATTAGAAAACAACGATTTTGGGGGCAAAATTTTGAAAATTACCAGGGGTGGTCTCAAATATTTGAACTGTGGTGTATAAATACAAGCAAAGAAATGGATAAACAGACTTTTGTGTGTGTATGTTAGAGGTGGTGAAGTATTTAATTAAATCTAATTTGGTTTATGATCGCTTCTTATCATCAAGGCATTTTGCTCACATACAGTTATGTCGTTCTTTCATTCTAACCTGAAGAAACCGAAAAGAGCAGACGATCTTGGTGAATCGCGTCCTTAACAATTTTTTTTACTTTGTCTCATCATATTCACAATACGTGTGTGTGTGACAAATTTAAGTTCATAAATTTGTTGTAATCTGAATTTTTGCCTCCAAGTTTGTCATGCTGACCACTGCATCACAAATCCACCCCTCCCCAATTTAATTTCATGATGGTGGACGAAAGAATCGGCTCTTTTTTTTCTCGAATGAGATTACCTAAAGTTCAAACTGCTAATTGAATGGAACTGGTGTAAATCGTTCTATTCTAAGAGGTTTGGAATCAGTAATGTGACGAGTTAATCTAACCTGTTTCGTACTTTCCTGATTTGATCATCAATTTCCAATTCCTATTCGTGATTTGGATACTCGTATTAGTAAAAAGAAAAAGAAAACTACAAAAAACTTGAGATGCTAACAATAGTTTGATAAATTTAAGATATTTTTTTACGTCAAGGGAGAAATAACTTGATAAATAACACACAAGTGGGAAGTAATTTGTCGATCCTGTATGGACTGTTCGTGCTATGAATAGCTAAACCGAGACTGTGCAATTATAATGTATGTAGGAAGAAAAATTCGATCGAAGAATGAACGCATAAATAAACAGTGGAGAACTGATGTTGCATAGGAAATTGTAGCTGTGATTGTGTTAATTTGGATAGAAATGAAAAGGTTATTTCGCATTCAATCTCTTAGTTTTGGACGTTGTTAGCTATCAGAGCGTATATAATTGTGAGAAAAATAATTCTGTTCGAAAGCATTGTGGTAAAATTAAATAAAATCAGTCAATAAAATCATAATAATGAATATAAATAGACAGAAATACATTTTCCCATGATGCTAGAAAAGGAACCGGATATTCTATTACCTCACATGGCACTAGCAAACATCCGTTAAGTGGCGCTGTTTAAGTTCAATTAAAATACAAGGAGTTCTTTCTTCTTACTCTAGCTACCAGTTTATCAGAAAACAGATGAAGACTTCTCTTCTGGGTACTATTCTTTCTACTGGTCGACCGATGACTAGTACTTTTCAACGTATAGCGTTCCTACGTGTTTTACAGCTTTTACAAACTTTTACTTCAGTACTTCTAACTCATCGCAAAATTAATCTGAGCTCGACCATTCTAATCATTTTTATCATTATTTACACTAACATACGTTTAACCAGAAAAAGAAAACGTACATTTTTCTTAAAACATTTTACCCCAAGTAAGGCAGGACGCCACTGGTGTATAGGGAGTTACAGGGTAGAAAACAAAACAAAACAATAAAACAATGCACAAGGGGTGTTAAAGAGGTGTTAAATCATAAGAGATGAATGGGATTCAAGGAGATAGAAGATGGCAATTGACGTTGTATTTAAAATTTTGGAAATTGTAGTTATCAGGGAAGCAAGTAAATAGAATGGAGTTCCACAAACGGAAAGTGTGAGAAAAGAAATTGGTAGTGTAGAAGAGGTGGCTACATTTAACTATTTCAAGCTAACCCAGTAGCACGCGTCAATTCACGTGGTCGAGGAACCAGGGAAAGAAGAGTAGTTGTCATAGCCAAGAGACATTGAGATATTTGTACATAAACGAAGATTTCTCTCACATATATTTTTTAAAAAATTGTCCCTTGTTTTAAGACACTTGACACGCGTATTAATATGCGCACATATGAAAGCAGACAAACGTTTCGATACATTCACAAACAAAATTTTCCACACTCGTATATAAAGAATATATATAAATACTTCAAAATAAAGAATATATTAAGAGTAATAGACGTGATACATATCTGTCTAATGAGAATAAACCCCAAATCACAACATTCCAGTATACTGTGTCTTTGTAAAAAAAAAAAAAATTTACCTGGATCTCTAAAGAAACTTTAATAAAACTGAAATATGTTAGATTGAGATACGGTTCCTACTTTGTTCTTTAATTTTTATATTATATATATATATAAAGAATATATTAAGAGTAATAGACGTGATACATATCTGTCTAATGAGAATAAGCCCCAAATCACAACGTTCCAGTATAAAAAAAATTAATTTTTACCTGGATCTCTAAAGAAACTTTAATAAAACTGAAATATGTTAGATTGAGATACGGTTCCTACTTTGTTCTTTACTTTATATATATATATATATATATATATATATATATATATATATATATATAATCCTACGTCTATGTCACGACACCGTGTTTCATGCGTTATGCAACAATCAGGTGCATATTTCACACTGTCAGTTTAATAGATCTATTTATTAAACTTATAAAACTGTCAGTTTGAAATATGCATCTGATGATTGCATAACGCATGAATGTCCGAGTTGTGCCATAAACGTAGGATAATATGTTATTAATATATTTATAATACAGTTCTGTTCATAGATTGAGCACTGTTTTATTAACACCTGAATAATAACCCTCCTCATATGTATATGTATTAATTTACATAACTTTATCACTATATATATATATATATATATATATATATAGTGTATCGAGGCAGCAAATAATTTTCTAAACATATACTGTTAAATATAAGAGACAATGAATGTTTAATCATAAGCCGTTCTAAACGTTGTATTTTGGCTTTAATTTCAGTTGAAAATAAAGACAAAATTTGTCCAATATTTGGGTAATTTTTTATGATGTTGATTCTAAGCTTTCGGCTGACATGAGCCATCTTCAGAGAGGTTATTAAGACGGTAACACAAAAACATCCACCATTAGCGACGATTTTATCTTGTGATGACATAAAACTCCGCTAAGCAACGGCAATAGTTATCAAAAATAACAAACGCCGTTCGCAAATTTGCAATGCGGTTCTATGACGTCACACCGCGTGATAGCGCGAAATGACAACAGAACCATGTATTCAAATACAATGTAATGTGTTATGACCAAATTTAAACGTGATTTTATTAAGTGTGGGTTGTTTGGATTTAATGTAGATGACCTTCAATATTGGAGGCCATCTACATTAACTCCAATGTGAGCCGAAAGCTTAGAAACAACGCAATAAAAAATTATCCAAATGTTGGAGAATTTTTGTCTTTATTTTGAACTGAAATTAAAGCCAAAATACGACGTTTAGAACGGCTCATGATTAAACATAATAGACATTCATTGTCTTATATATTTAAAAGTATGTTTCGTATATATATATATATATATATATATATATATATATATATATAAACATGTTACAGAAATTAACGAATTTTAACGAAACTTGGTTATAAGCAACAGACAATTTGTAATGAATTATTTTGAACATTATTTTACCGATACTCGTATTTAAGTAGATATTCTGCTTTTTAATTAAACAGTATTTTTATATTTATATCTACCGGCCTGATTATTTACGAAAAAATTTTATAAATTTTTATTACGAAAATGTGTACTATCCAGCAGGAGTCGAACTTGCGACCCCTATTACATAGGGGAAACATACCATTTGATATGGTACCGTCTTGACCACTCGACCATGAATAGCCTCTTGATCAGACGAGGTTTTTATCATGCTTATATAACACAATTTTCGATTTTACCGTAAACTTGTAAAATTAAAAACAGAATATCTACTTAAATACGAGTATCGGCAAAAATAATGTTCAAAATAACTCATTACATATATATATATATATATATATATATATATATATATATATATATATATATATATGAATGCAATACCCAGATATTACTGCCTTTCCCAACTTAAAGTTTCATGGGAACACCTCGATATGTATGCAGCTATCTCACATAAATTCAGGTTGTACATTAACCAAGATTCTGAATTCTTTAAAACATAAAAATCCGCGTAACTGTCAATGTGCCTACATGAAACTTGTTGCGGAAAGGCAGTAATGTCTGAGTACTGATTTGCTTTATTCATTATAGCAGGTACACCGAACTATTGCAGCCTCCTTGTTTGCTTTTACTTTACATTGTATATAGTTCTCAATGTCTCTTATATATATATATATATATATATATATATATATATATATATATATAGCATTGTGCAAAATAATATCATTAATAATGTAACTGCACGGACAAAAATAATTGCCCACTTCAAAGACTTTGTAATAAAAATAAGTAATTTACAAAGCAAAAGTACATGACTTAATTAGTCAAAACAAAACATATTAGGGATCAACCAAAGACACCTTTAAAACCAGATGGTTCAATCACAGGTCTACATTTAAAAAAATAGAAAACTTAAAAATTGTATAATATTGGCTAGCCACGTGTGGAAATTTGAATGAAGATATGGAAAATATCCAGACATAACGTGGGGTATAGTAAAAACAGCAAAGCCTTACAACGGTGGCAAAATATGTAGACTGTGCCAGGAAGAAAAGTTAGCGATTATGCTATTCCCAAATAAAAATGAATTATTGAACGAAAGAATAGAAATTATGACTAAGCGTAACCATACCATAAAATGTGCGTATATGAAGGGTGTCATTATCATTTTCTCTTTTTGTCGTTTTTTTTAACACTTTACAGTCAATCATTAGCCTGTTATCTTTTTCTTTCAACTGTTGCTATTTCGTTTCTAGATTTTTCTAGAGCCGTTGTCGTTTTTAAGTTTTGAGCGGTGTAGTCATTTCTTGAGTTAGGAAAATGTATTAATGATCAGTTTTTCCAAGTCACGAATAATTATTCTCAGACGAGGAGGAAATTCCTTCAGAAATTGTCCGAAGTTCATTTCGGTAAAAAAAGAACAGGAAATATGGTTCGTGAGTCTCTTACAATAACAATTGGAATATTATTTGGGAATAACATAATAGTCCTGCATCAAGGTCGGAAAATCATTAGTGTGTCATTGCATAGATGGCCAATATAGATTGCTGCTGGGTGACCGACTCGTCTTGCGTCATGGCTTGTTGTCCAGAGCAGTAGATCATTCGCACGAAATTGTTTTGCCCGCCAGCAATGTCTTGTAAACCGCACTCTGTGTTCACGTAGATTGTAGAACTATAAGAGATGGGTCTGTACAGATCTTTGTTAAACGGATGTTTTATACAAAAGATGTTAAGTATACTCTCAGCATCCGAGTGCAGGTTCGATCAAGCTTATACTGTATATTTTTAGCTCACCTTTGTGGTGCAGTGGATAACGGCTCGGGACGAAAAATCGAATAGCCGAGTTCGAATTCTAGTTGAATTCCTTGTATCCACTTACGCGCAAATACCCTTGGGAAAGGTATTAATCCGTCTCTTTCCTCCACTTATGGGTTATATAACAGGACAGATTGGGTTCTATAGCCTTGGCTGGCAACCAGTCTGCGGGATAATCTTCTGCTCTGTCAGTCATGTCTCTTTCGAGACGTGATCGCTAAAGCGTGTATCACGTATGGTACGTAAATGGCTTATCACTCTGTATGTAACTTTATTTGATGTACAAAATTTTTAGGCTGCCACTGAATGTGACTCCGATTTTGAATTGGTTTGAATTTTATAGATGTGTTGTCATATTCTACAGAAAACAACTTTGAGTGAAATTAACAATAAGGATACCGCAATTGAAAGGCCTTCAAAAAGAATGCAGTGGTATAAGTAATATTAATAATGCAAAGCGCTTAAGGCTCATATCCAAGGCAGTGGTAGTATACATTAAAACCGACTCTACAGAGGCGCGAAATAATCTCCGAATCAAATTTCTAGATTCTGTTCATTTTATTCAAAGCGAAAGTCAGGTATTTTATCTAACCTGTTTCTTTAAAAAACGTTCTGTGTTGACTAAGTGAGGTGGGGATACCTCACTTAGCAACACAGAACGTTTTTTTGATAGCCAATTTTTATGGTGTGTCTGCTCCGACGATAAGTGAAAAACAAAATTATATTTTTGTTTCCCCTAAATGTTTTTGACACATATTAAAAAACTGAGGACTTTTAATCCAGATTCAAATATTCCATTGCTTGCTCGTGGAAAAGAGAGTAGTTTTCTTATTATAATTAACTTTACATTTCATTGTCAAAAGAGCAATCGTGCAGCTGACCAGTTCCCTCAACATATCTGAGTTGAAATCTTATCGTGGGCAAATAGACCTAATAGAACCTATCCTTCCATTGGACAGACCACACTCAATGTCCTCTAACTTGAAGGCTTGCATTGGTCACAGACACGTGGCAGCTGATTTCATTAAAGTAGACTTCAGACTAGGAAGCCGCCACCCACCACACTTTTGACCAGCGATGCCGAGTCTATCAATGTACTGGATACATACTTAGCTATGGAGCCCAGACTACCTTGTTCTGGCAGGTATTCTTTGATCCAACATGAAGGTTTATCTGCCCATTAATAAGTTTTATTTTTAATCCGTCTTGCTTCCGCAAGACTGATGGGGGAACCAGTTAAAGAGATTTTAGATATAAAATTTGTAAATCCTAAAATCTATTAATGGTATTTTAAACATATTGCTGGTAAATTTAGTAATAAAAAATATCTTTCTATACATTTTTAAAAGTTGCACTGATTGTTATCTATCTAAACTTATTTATAAATTGAACTTTGTCTGAGTATATGTGTGTGTCCGTTACCTATCGACTCCGAAACGGCTGAACCGATTTTCTTGAAAATTTGCACAGTTGTACTATAAGCGTCTGCGAGTGATCTTGGCTAGGTTTTGTGTCGAGGTACCTCCGATAACTATCGAAAATCGATAATCGAAAAAATCGGGTTATAGAAGGAGTGGTCCGATTTTAATCAAATTTGATACACTCATAGACAAAGACATAAGAAACAATATTTAGAAGTTTCAAGGTTGCAGTCCTTACAATAATGCAGAATATATATATATAAAAAGCAAGATGTTTGTGTGTGTGTGTCTGTTCATCTGCCTGTATATCTGTTTTTTTTCAGTTCCTTTATTTTAGTTTTTGCTTCGGGTTTGGCTCTAAGTAGGTATAATTGTAGTTCTTAGTCTCAGCCATGATACCATTTACTCAGAGGGCTTATTTAGCCTTCAAAATCCAGTTTACGACGAAGAAAACATTTGATATCGATACCAGGAAATCCAAATTTTACTTACATCCATTCATTTTTCTTTCAGTCTACGGTTTTGCTTTAACTGGAAACAAATTTTTAGTCTTTCGTGCCAACGTCCAAAGTGTCTGAGCTCCAGTTCCATGGATTAGTTTTAAAGCTTTTATTACACCCGAGCAACGCCGGGGTATATTGATAGTTTTGCTATAAAAATGTATTGTTGGTCATTTTATTACAAAAATGGAGGGTCACTGTTTGCCCACACCAAGTCTGGGTGGATCTTGCAACAACAGCATTTAAGAGGGGATTCGCGCTCCTGTAAACATCAAATCTGTCGATCAGAGGCTTTGCAGCCAAACGTAGTTTATCGTCATAACCAGGACAAACGTCAGTATGTTACATGGTACTGTCAGCGATCGTAGAATGGTTTGACTAAAACCGCATAGTTAAAGCAATCAACTTTGTGTACGCTACAGGTGATAGAATCAAGTTTTATTTTGTCTTTATTTGTAAACAATTTGTAAACAAAAAGCCAATTTTCTGATTTGTTAATCTTGAACAAAGACGCTATATGTACGAGGTCTATCTGAAACGTTTTCATTTCGTTAATCTAGCCTAGTACTTAGATAAGATGCCGCTTGAAAACACCGGCTACTATAAGCAAACTCATACAATCATAAATAAAGTTTGGTGTCAAAAGACAACAAAAAAGGTTTGATAAGAGGTAGAAAATGAATTAATCAATCAAATGCTATTTAATATGAACACAGAATAGCTTACTAAGGCAATAACGTCTGAATTCTCTGCAAGATACTCTAAGTCCTCTATCGAGGTCAGCTCTTGAGATCAATGGTATCCAGTCTAGTAGGCCAACAATAAATTGTCAAATTAAAAAATGGTTTAGAGTGGAACTATCAACTTCATCCCGGGGAAAAAAAGTACTCGGAATAAAAACCACAACGTTAATAACAAGATCTTCAAATCCACAGATGTGTCGAATAAGTTATCATATTTTAGGAATTCTGGCTTAGAACGATGTGGCAGTTCAAACCTTCAGTATCATGGTTTTCTATCGAACTCAGTTAAACTTAATATTTGAGTAGAGTGAATGGTAACAAGCGCGTATCGATAGGCCATTCTTTTGTGTATCGATTTCGATCTTCAAAAACTGATCAGCTTTTGTGTTTTTACACCAAACTAAGACAACCTCTGTGAATATCGGGGGATGTGATACTTAAAATGCTTTATATTTATATATGTAAGTCCTGTTGACCCCCCCCCCTTGCGAAAAATAGGGCCACAAATTTATAACGCTAAACGCTATTGATACTGAATATGGAGAAGTTATTTTTTACCTTATGGAGTTGCTATCCTCACGCTAAACTGTTTATGAATTCCGAATTGTTCCTATAATTAAGTAAGGCTAGAGAGCTTAGTCTGTTTTGCAATTTACCTCTAGCTTGATTAAATCGCAAAGCAGACGAGGGAGGCTATGGAGAGACGGAATGAATTCATATCAAATGCGGAATGAGATTTGATACGGCGCTTCAGACACACTTTCTGCACTGATAACCACTCATATCCAGGGATGCTAATTAGTGTGGAGTATATGGATGTGCATTGTTGTGCAGTGGATATCGGCTCGGAACAAGAAATCGGGGAGCCAAGTTCGAATTCAAGTTGAATTCCTTGCATTCACTTACGCGCAAATACCTTGGGAAAGGTATTAATCTGTCTCTTCCTTCCAGTTATGGGTTAAATAACAGAACAGATTGGGATCTATAGCCTTGGCTGGCAACCAGTCCACCGCAGATAGCAATGGCAACCAACTGTGGGATAATCTTCTGCCTAGTCAGTCATGTCTTTTCCAAACATGATTTACGTATGCCACTTTTCCAAGCGTGATTTACGTATGCCACTTAACTGACTGATATGGGTGGAGCAGATTCTTATCAAATACTACTGCTGTTGGAAATAGAGCAATGTGCTTTTATTGAAATGAGATTAATTCAAATCTTTCAAATGACATTTGTGCAACATCGAATATCGAACGCGAGTAGAAGTCGTACCTGGCGCTCTAGACCCACTTTCTGCGTCCACAGTCACTAAGCTACGCCAACATCGCTCGTCTCAAAGACCAATGCACTAATGAATTGGGTTCGATCCTCACAGTGTATCTAAGTATTGTAGCATTGTGCCTGACTAAGCCTAGTCAAAGAAATATCTTGTCTATTAATTCCTTTTGTCCTCACTATTTATTTTCTTCCGTTAGGTCGTCGAGTCTTTTATTTTCCTTCAAAATTACCTGACTTTATATCTTTAGGTTTGATCTCTTTTCATCTTCTATTCCACAAACATTGTTTTGATGTATTCCATCTCCCATTGCCCTATCAGGTTAATCATACTTTTTTTCTCTTTGCCAACTTCAATCATGAAGCGATAATCCGGGTATTCTAATGACGCTACTGTTGACGTCACCAACACCATGGTGACCAAGAGGCCGGCCATCTTTTTCTTTCCTTTTGCTCCATCTTTACGACTATTGATTTTTGTTTTACCAAATTTGCCAAAAAAAAAAAAAAAAAAAAAAAAAAAAATCTGTATATAGACAGAACGTCATCGAAAAGTAATAAATGAATGTGGGGGTGGATTGACGGATGTAAACCCGAATAAATATATCAAAATATAAACTTTTATTTAGAGTAGAAATGAGAAAAAAATATAAACATAAAAAAGAAAGGAAGCGAAATTTAAGCACAAGTGATGACGTCAGAAACAAGATAAAAGGGGCAGAGTAACAGAGATATAAAAAAAAAGGATGAGAAGAAAAATTACATGAGAGAGAGAGAGAGAGCGAGAGAGAGAGAGAGAGAGAATATGAAAAGCGTGGGATAGAGATAAAGGAAAAAATTAATGCTGATAAAAATAAAAATGCTCGAAAAGAAGTCCCGGCGGGCCAGGTTCAAATATCAAGTAAGTCTGCTGCGTTCACTTTCGTAAAAATGCTCTTGCGAAAGGAAGGAACCCGTATTCGCTCCAAAAGCTATTGTTTATCTGATAGGTTACATGGGAATCTATTACATTTAAGTGACAACCAATGCAGGAAAAAGAAAAATTGAAATCAAATAATTTTCGCCATGCTTGAGTTATAACCACAGTTGCTATGGCTGCGATACATATGGTGCATCTATATGTGTTACAGGGCTCGTGATGTAACTTTGGTCTACGCATCGACCAGGAAAGTAGGAGGACTGTGTTGCACCAGTCTTCAATGTAGGGAATATCTAGCTTTTACTTGAATTCTAACATGGGTAACAAAAGGAAATTCTGAAAAAAAAAATCATTGATTGATTCGTTTTCTAAAAATATTTTAGAATTTTACCAACGATATTTACACGTAAGTTAATATAACGAATCCAACAAGAATAGGTTCTTCTATTAATTATTCCTAGTTCATTACTACAGACGCGTATTGTACTTTAATTAACTATTCGGAGTCCAATACACCATCAATACACCACCCGAATGTTGCAACTTAGAGCGTCTGGTATTTCCAAGCGGCCGCACCTCTAGATATTGACCAAGCTCAAAAATTTTTAACATCGGTGATCATATGGGAACTGGTGTTTCAAAGCCTTAGTTATAAAGCAGGCTATGATACCAATACGTATAATCGTATGGCAACCGGTGTTTCAAAGCCTTAGTTATAAAGCAGGCTATGATACCAATACGTATAATCGTATGGCAACCGGTGTTTCAAAGCCTTAGTTATAAAGCAGGCTATGATACCAAGACGTATAATCGTATGGCAACCGGTGTTTCAAAGCCTTAGTTATAAAGCAGGCTATGATACCAAGCCGTATAATCGTATGGCAACCGGTGTTTCAAAGCCTTAGTTATAAAGCAGGCTATGATACCAAGACGTATAATCGTATGGCAACCGGTGTTTCAAAGCCTTAGTTATAAAGCAGGCTATGATACCAAGACGTATAATCGTATGGCAACCGGTGTTTCAAAGCCTTAGTTATAAAGCAGGCTATCATACCAAGCCGTATAATCGTATGGCAACCGGTGTTTCAAAGCCTTAGTTATAAAGCAGGCTATGATACCAAGACGTATAATCGTATGGCAACCGGTGTTTCAAAGCCTTAGTTATAAAGCAGGCTATGATACCAAGCCGTATAATCGTATGGCAACCGGTGTTTCAAAGCCTTAGTTATAAAGCAGGCTATGATACCAAGCCGTATAATCGTATGGCAACCGGTGTTTCAAAGCCTTAGTTATAAAGCAGGCTATGATACCAAGACGTATAATCGTATGGCAACCGGTGTTTCAACGTGATGCAGCTGCAAGCCTTAGTTATAAAACAGACTATTATGATACCAAGACGTATAACCGCACGGGAACCGGTGTATCAACGTGATGCAGCTGTAAGCCCGAGTTATAAAGCAGGCTATGATACCTAGACGTATACCTAGATGTATAATCGTATGGGAACCAATGTTTCAACGCGACGTAGCCGTAAGCTTTAGTTATAAAGCATATTGCCTCGTTAAACTCCCAGCCATGTCCGTCAACACTACCAGGTGTTATGAGAAAGGGAGTATGAAAAGAGGATGACGACCTCGATGCTCGTATGCGAGAACAACTTGTGAGGGATAACAGAATAGTTTTCCTTTGCCTTCCCCACGTTTTGAATTCCATCTATTTTGTAATTCAATTTATTTAGTTTTTAGAAAAATGAACGCGTGCCTTTCACAAAGGCGAAATTAAAATATATCAAGTTAAACCGGAATTTGAAATCAGCCCGGTAAAACGGTGGGGATAGGGTTGCCAGTATAGTAACAGGGGCAAATTCATGTGATCGGGGCAAAAGTAAATGAAGATCGCCAGACCAGATGCCGTGAAAATATTTGCAAAAAGATAAAAACGAGGGAAGCCAGGTCTCATCGTTGAGAAAGTGATTGAAGTCGAGCTGTTATATCGGGTTCGATTACACTGCAGATTCACTTTTCTATTTTGTCGAGAACCTCGAGATGAATAACAAAAGCACCGACCAAATATAACAACAGTATTCAATGCACAGACGAATAGCAGATTTATATATGTGCATGATAAAATCTGACAAGAAAGGCTTCCTGGCCCGGCACAGTGTCCCAAAATTCTTAGCAGTAGATGTAGCTGTTGATTCGATGTAGTCATTCCACTTGAGGTCGGCTGAGAGAGTGAGGACGAGTAGGCGCAGTGTATTGCTTTCTGATCCATACTGGTGGAAATTAAGAAAGTTTTTTATGGTAGTTAAAGGAGAGCAGTTTCGTTTTGGAAGCATTAAAATTTACGAGCCATTTCTTACCGTAACGCATCACAGATTAGAGGTCCTTTCCAAGAGCAGTAACAAGGTTTACTTTTTCAGTCTTGACAGATTTCTTATTGAGGTAGAAGTAAATCAGCGGATATGCCTACATGGGGACTGAATATTTCAGGAATATCAATGATAAAGATCAGGAAAAGCGTAAGACCTAGGATAGAACCTCGAGGGGCACTCGCGTTTGTATGAAAGGATTTGAAAGCATGCCTGTCCAAAACGACATAAATAAATCGATTTGATAGGGACAGTTGAATTGAAACCAACAATCGACTAGTTATACCATTGCGATGTAGCTTGCGCAGAAGACCAGCATGCCAAGTCCTGTCAAACGCTTTCGAGATATCCAAGGTAACAGCTAAAGTTTCGCCATTCTTATCAAGAACCTGATATATATTCGGCGATGACCGTTCGCATATCAGCGGTAGACCTGGTTGAAGTCATACTGCTTGTCAAAGAATAGGTTGAGAGATATGAGATTATGAACCATTTCAGCATTAATAGTAACTTCAAAGACTTTGCAAAAAGCGATAACAATCTAATAGAGCGATAATTAGAGGGGTCACAGAGATGTCCAGTGTTTATAAAAACAGTAACTACAGAAGAAGACTTCGAACACGAAGAGAACAAGCAAAAACCAGCGTAGCAAGAGCTGTAGAGTTTGGAGAGGACAAGAGATAGTTCAGGGGTAGATTTCTTCAGGACGAATTCCATCACCTCCGCTTGCCTTATGGAAGTCAAGCTTAGAAATAAGGTTAGAGATCAGAGACGGGGTTATATATACATCAATATGCTGAGCCTCAGTTCTGGGTGGAAAGTCCAGACGAGTCAAGTGTAATGTTGGAAGAGACTTTGCGAGCAAAACAATCAACCCTTTCAGATGTTACTGTGAGAACCTCTAATTTGTTGAGCAGAGGAGAGATTGAGGGTTTGCTTTTATTTAGCACACTTTTGCAGAGCTACTAAACTTGCAAGATGCTATATACTGCTTCATTCAATCAGCAAACAACAGCTTAGCATCATTTAGTACACGCTTGCATTCATTACGAGCAGAAATAAAAAGGTGTCTGTAGTAGTCAAATGTAAAGCCAGAAGAAGTGATTCCGGTGGGCAATGGCAGCCTAGCAAGCAAGAAAAAAACAGAGAGATGAATGGGGTTTAAGACGTAACTTTCTGGCTGGGATGAAAGCATCAGGGGCACAGTATTCGACGAAGAGACAAAAAAAGAACTTTGTTCAAGAGACATCACATCACAAAGAAAGTCGTGGAACGGCTCTCAGTCCGATCTTTGAAAGCAGTAAGATAATCTGCTGGTAGGAGATTACTGCAATGAGGAGAACTGGAAGAGGATATTAACACGGAAACCACTGCATGATCAGGACAGCGATGCATTATATGGCAAGAATCAGCGATAAAAGTGAAGCAGAGATCTAGAAGAGAAGCATGTCTTTTAGGGTTATTGGAGATACGCGCGAAGAAATCCCATACTTGCCTGAAGGACTGAGTGATTGCGAAGTCCAGGGTATGGACGCCAGGAAGATAGAGTTTTTTAGCCACTTGGTATGGTGGGCTTTGAAGTCACCGAAAGCTCATATATTAGCGAACAGCCTTGTATATATAATCTGAAATATTGTCTAACACGGAATAGTCAGGAAAGGAAGGGGAGAGGAGGGAAAAAGAAAACCTAATTGAGTTTGGTAGAGAGAGACAGAGACACATATAAGGAAGATCTGAAGAGTCAAAAGAAATCAACATAGCCAGAAAGAGATATTTGTTGACATAAACACCCAGGCAAGACATGTGGACATTTAAGTATTTCCTAAACAGGAGAAAGTAACCAGTAATGGAGAAATCAGAGGAATGGTCTGTATGATTAAAGTTGATTTCACAGAGAGCTAGAATGTTTAGGAACTTTTCGTGAAGAAACAATTTCACACTGCAAAAGTCGGTACTTTAACCACGGACTTTTGAGAAAGAAATGTTAAGGAGTTTAGATGTTTTTTGTTTGGCTGGTTTAGCGTTGTATCTTTAGTTGTGAATTTTCAGGTTTTTAGATTATTTTGGTAAGGAGAGGCCTCGAGTAGTGGTATCAGACGGTCATCAACTGCGAAATATTTAGGAAGAGAACTGTCACATACTGAAGCATAGTGTGCCTTCAGAGTTCACCGAAAGCACTTGCAGGGACACCCATCTATGTGCAACATGACACTGCTATCTCAAGCAACTTCAGTTTACGATCGGCTAAAATGTTTGTGAATTTTATTGGTGCTTTCCGGGGTAACTGCCGATTTTAGGCGACCTGGGCGTTCAGCCTCATTTGTGTCTGTGCGACTGCGTTTAAACTCAGCATACCACTTTTTCACCCTTGTTTTAGGCGAATAACACATATCAAGCCATTGCTTTGCTTGAACAATATTTTTTCGCATCAGAAAGCGATGCTTTATCAACACACGGAATTTAGATTTTTCCATTGTTTTGAAAATTTGCAACGGTAGCTTCACTTAAATAATTGTAATTTGTAAACTAATAATCCGATTGGGTCTAAATTTGTTCACGTGCCATTTGAAGATTAGTACTTCATAAAAATTGTATGGATTTTTTATTAGTAGCGCCATCTATATGTCAGGCCCGGGACTTATTGAGTGATGTGTTATGTAAATAATTAACTATAGTCTTAAGATGTATAATTAAAACTGATTACTTCAGCTTGTTTAAATAATTCCTTAAAACTTTTTCGTCTCTTTTCAACTTATTTCTTGTAATAAGAAATATCATAAGACAACAATGGTTACGGCGCAATTTGGAGAAAATAAGATTTTAACTAATGTAGCCAGGCCTAAAATTATAAAATTATATAAAACAATAACAATTATTTTTTAAAATTATTTGCTACATTTTTTGTTTTAATCATATCACCCCGAGCAAGGCGGTAACGCCACTGATGTGCAGGGGTCTACGTAAGAGTGAAAAGATTGGAAAAGAGAAAGCCAGAAACCACATCTTAAACTGGGAACAAGGGATGAGCATCTACACCTGTTCAATAGACGTGGGTGGAGTGTGAACCGGGCGATAGTTTAGTCTATCTACTCCAATTGAAAAAAAAAGTGAGAAGATTGAAAAGAGAAAGCCGGAAACCATATCCTAAACAGGGAACAAGGGGTGAGCCTCTTTACCTGTTCAATAGACGTGGGTGTTATGTGAACCGGGCGATAGTTTAGTCTAACTCCTCCAATTGAAAAACAAAAAGAAAAGAGTGAAAAGATTGGAAAAGAGAAAACCGGAAACCGCATCCTAAACAGGAAACAAGGGATGAGCCTCTACACCTGTTCAATAGACGTGGGTGGAGTGTGAACCGGGCGATAGTTTAGTCTATCTACTCCAATTAAAAAAAAACAAAAACAAAGTGAGAAGATTGGAAAAGAGAAAGCCGGAAACCACATCCTAAACAGGGAACAAGGGATGAGCCTCTACGATAGACGTGGGTGGAGTGTGAACCGGGCGATAGTTTAGTCTATCTACTCCAATGTCCATTTTAAAATAATATTCTTTTGGTAAGGAGAGGCCTCGAGTAGTGGTATCAGATATCTCTTCTTACAAGCTGGCCAGTCTGTCACCGTATATTACTGCACGTATTTTGATCAGAAACACAAATTGATGCCATGTTTATATACACCACATTCTTCTATGTGCCGTGTTCTTTCAGGACATTGGCAATCATGGCTCACCACTATTTCCAGTTTTTTGTAGTTCTTAGTATATTGTGTCTTTTTGTTAACCCTCCTAAACATCAGACATTTACTCAAGTTCTCTCGATAGGTTGTTTTCCTCTCTTACTCTTGCCTTCAATCTGTCCTGCGAGTATTACATTTTTAAGCCGTCTTTCCGCAAAATTTCCTTTTCAAATTTTCTTTTGTGTGCCGTCATTCCTGGAAATTTCTGCTCTTTTTCTGATAGTAACTATAAGTGTTACTTTTCAACCACCCTGTAGATATGGTGCCCCTACAACTCTAAGGGGATACGGGATTTATTATTGTGACTATGACTAGCCAAAAACTCATCCTACAGAAAATCCTACAGAAAAAGATTAAGTTGGAATAGTGTTATGTTGTGAGTAAGAATAAATAACTCAACAACAGGAATAGGTTAATAGTTGTATTCCGTGAAAATAGTATTTACAAAGGTTGTTAGTATCCAATACAAGAATAAAGGTTAATCGTCTCAACCGTCGTAAGACGTAGTATGAGCAATGAGTACTTCCGGGTAGTCACCGGAAGTCTACGACTGACTTGTCGATCGGCTGCTCGACACACTCTCTTACGTAGATGTCACCATTACTTAACATAGTAATGGAATAATCCATTATAGCCGAATAGGCGCGGGCGTTTCAACAAATAGATGTCTCTCTTTAACTATAAAATGTCTATATAAACAACATTTTCAGCAAAATATTTTTTATAAAGTTACATTTTTCATTATAGTAAGTCCACTTGAATTTTCTACTATAGACATACTCATATAGACATACTCTAGACTTACTTATATAAATCTGACCATGAGATAAAGTAATGAAACTATTTTTTCAATTAATTTTGTACAAAATGAAGAAAATAAAATTATTTTAGCTTGTTGAGAGAATCCCATAAAGTTATTTGGTATCCGTTCATCTTATTTCATATAATGAGAAACATCAGAAGATAACAAAATTTACTACGGTTGTTGCCTGTTTAGGCCAGGAAGAAAGACGCGGAAACAAGAAGGTTCAAATAGTGTATTAGAATAACAGAACATATATACAAATACGAGTATTAGTAGTCAACAAATAGAAGTGTACGTCTGAACTGTATAGTTACGCTGCGTCTCGTCTGCTTCCCCGGAGTTCACGCAGGTTAGTATTTATGCAAGGAGGAAGAGTCCATTCCACTGTAAATAGGGCACCATAACAACTACGAACGCTGCAAGAAATAAGATCGTAACTAACGTTGCCAGGTCTAAAATTACAGAACTGTTGTTTAATTATTTACTGCATTTTTATTTTATAAATAACAAACTGTTCTTAGAAGTTCATATATGGCCGGGGTGGAACAGTCTCCACTTTCCTTGTAGACAATAAATTATTCTAAAATTATAGAATTCTATAAAATAGTTATTGTTTTTTAATTATTTACTGCATGTTTATTTTATAAATAAAAAAAAAACTATTCTTAGAAGTTCATATATGTCCGCGAGGCCCAGTTTTCACTTTCCTTGTAGGCAACAAATTATTCTCTCTTTCTCACGAGAATTCGCAATCTTCTAACCGTCCTATTGCTATTTCCACAGAATGTGTTCAGAAGACCTAAGATACTTATTTCTCCAAGCCTTAAACTTCATGGCTAAGACCCACCATAGATGACACATTATAGTGAAACAACTTCATTCTCTTCATATTCTCCTATTCAGTTCTATTCAAGCAGTTTATTCCCACGGACCGCTGCCTCATGAAACTAACTTCCAAGAGTCTGCTTCTCCAATCACTAGAACCGTAACCTGCTCATTTCTAGGAATAACCATAACTCTCTACCTTGAGTGGCTACAGAGCCTTGTACAGAATGAACACTACTTAAAAAAGCAAGGCTTTTTGAAAATGCACAGGTAATAATATATTGCAACTTATACTCTAACAGCTTCTTTGCTCGTACTTCCCGCCTGTGCCCATCTGTTTACTTGCTTCCCTGAAAGTTATCATCTCTAAGAATTTAAATGCAAAGTCAATTGGCATCTCTTCTCTTATTGACTCACATACTTTCCCTAACAATCCCTGTATCATGTTCTTCCTTTCCACGCCAGTCTCATGCAGTACTCTTCACACCTGTATTCTAATTCTGTTCTTACTCATTCCCTGACTCACCTGTAACGTGTTCCTCTTTCTCATCACTCATCTCTTTTGTAACCCCTGCGCACCAGTAGCAGTTCTGCCTTGCTTGGGGTGAAGGGATTAAAAGAAGAGTAAAAAGTATTTTGATCAGACACAAACTGATGCAATATTTATATACACCACAGTCTTCTTTGTGTTGTGTTGCTTCAGGGCATTAGCGATCATGGCTCTTTACATTTTCCTATAGTTTGTAGTTTTTTAGTAAATTTTGTATTGTTAACTCTCGTAAAACTTGTCCCGCAATTCATCTACTGAAGCACCCGAGGTAGATATTTTGTCTTCCACTGTCCTTCTTGCCTTTAATATGTTCTGTGAGTATCACATTTTCCAAACCTCTTTCCTCATCAGAAACAAGTCGGAAAAGAATATGGTGAATTTTGGAATTTCAAAACGTCCACATTACACCCTCGCTGGTCGCCAAGATAATTGCACAACTTGACCCACACAAAGCGAGCGGCGAGTACTGAAGAAATGTGCCCCAGAACTCTCCTCTGTCCTCTCTAAACTCTATAACCTCTGCCTATCTGCTTCCTGCTTTTCTGCCTGTTGGAAGTCCTCCTGTGTAGTTCCTATATTTAAGAATTCTGGCGAACCCTCAGACCCCGCCAATTACCGTCCTATTAGTCTCCTTCCGATCTTTGGCAAAGTTTTCGAAGCCATTATCAACGCCGAGGTGATTCAGCATCTCACGGCCAACAGGCTTCTCTCTGACAAACAATACGGGTTTCGCTTCACCAGGTCTACTGCTGATATGCTAACGACCATTACCGAGTACATATACCGGGCACTTGACAAGAATGGAGAAGCCCGAACCGTTGCCTTGGATATCTCCAAAGCGTTCGACAGGGTCAGGCATGCTTGCCTCTTGTGCAAACTGCGGAGCTACGGGATAACTGGATATCTGTTTGACCTCATCCAGTCATTCCTCTCTAACCGCACATTGAAGGTGGCATTAAATGGGCATGCCTCCCAAAACTACCATACGAACGCGGGCGTCCCTCTAGGTTCTATCCTAGGTCCCACGCTCTTTCTTGATCTACATCAATGATCTCCCCGACGCCTTTAGATCCCAAGTTGGCATGTATGCCGATGACACAACAATCTACTCTCGCATCGATCAAAAACCAGGTGTGGACGACAAAGTGAACCTCGCTGCCGTACTTGAAAAGGACCTCCAATCCGTAGTGGCCTGGGGTAGGAAATGGCTGGTAAATTTCAATGCCTCTAAAACGAAGCTGTTATCAACTAACCACCATAGACAATCGCATCTACCTCACATTAGGATGGGACAGGCTAGCCTCCCAGAGAGTAAACTACTACGCCTCCTTGGCCTTACACTTTTGGCGGACCTCAAATGGAATGATTATATCGAATCCATTGCCAAATCTGCTGCTATGAAAGTCGGTTCTCTGTGCAGGGCCCGGAAGTTTTTCCCATCTGAATCTATTCTGCACATATACAAATCTACCATCCGCCCGTGTATTGAATACTGCTGCCATATCTGGTCGGGTCCCCCTGCTGCTCTCCTTGGGCTTCTTGACAAAATACAAAGGAGGATCTGTAACGTGGTTGATACTGACTTGGCAGAGCGGCTGCAACCACTCTCTCACCGGAGTGATGTGGCTTCCTTGTGCCTCTTCTACAAGTACTTTCATGGCTGCTGCTCCGATGAGCTTAGATCACTGGTGCCGCCTAAGCACGAATTTACACGAGATACTAGATTAGCAACTAGGTCCCACACTTTTACAATTAAACAAATAAGATGTAACCGTAAATTCTACTCCAACAGCTTCTTTTCTCGCGCTTCCCGCCTGTGGAATTCCCTTCCACAAGTCTGCTTTCCCGACAACTACAATTTCCAGGTGCTTAAATGTAGGGTCAATAGACACCTCCTATCACACTAACTCCCAATTATTCTCAGAACACTCTCATCTACCCAACCCTCATTCTCGGTATCCTTACCCGCCTATCACCCACCCTCTGACATTTCCTATATTTAACCATTCTCGGTATCCCTACCCGCCTATCACCCACCCTCTGACATTTCCTATATTTAATCATCCTTTCTCCACTCTATGTAGCCCTCTGCGCAGTTTTAAACAATATTTAAGTACATTTTTATGGCTATTACTTGCTCTTTTTGCTACACTTTTACATGTGGGAGGTATTTCTGCTGTACCCTGTATAAATTTCAGACATAAGAGTTCGACCATTGAATATTGAACTTTTGCATAAAACTTTCTCGTTTCTCACATATTCAGCTAAGATATTCTCAGAATAAATGTTTGGCGAAATTTTGACGACGGACTTAATTGCACTTGTGGATAGAAAATCATTTACGGCTCTCAAGAACATAATGTATGATCATCATCAAAAAGAAGAACCTAAACTGCCAACTACAGGACGAAAGATAATAAAACTTTAAAGAAAATTACATACCTGGCAAGCGTTCTGACAGAGGAATGGAAGTGCGACACTGAGATCCGAAGACGCATTGACATGTCCAAGGACTCATTTCAAAAGCTAATCACAGTAATAAGAAACAGGAAAATCTCATTAGAGACAAAGAAAAGAGTGCTGGACTACTATGTGATATCTGCCCTTCTGTGTGGCAGCGAATGTTGGACGATCACTCAAGGATGAAGGAAAGTCCCGAGGCAGCAGAAATATAGTTCTGCAGAAGGATTCTGAGGATAACATTGACTGGGCACGTGAGGAATGACGAGGTGTTGGTGAGGATACAAACGAGAAGAAAACTCATAAGAGACAGTTAAGGTTCCTGGGACACGTAATGAGGAAAGAGGACCTGGAGAATCGAATACTCACAGGACAGATAGAAGGAAAGAGAGTCAAGGGAAAGCAGCACGAGAAATATTTGATAGGTCTGAGTATTTGTTTGTTGCCTTCTTTAAAGTTCGAATTCCAGTTGAATTCCTTGCATTCAATTACGCGCAAATACCCTTGGGAGAAGTATTAATCCGTCTCTTCCTTCCAGTTATGGGTTAAATAACAGGACAGATAACAGAACCCATCATGTGACAGCTCGTAACTTTTTAATTATTTCACCCCAAGCAAAGCAATAAAGACACTAAGATGCAAGGAGTTACTGAGTGTGAGAGAATATGAGAAACATTATTAATAATAAAAGAAGAATTAAGAAGATAGGAGATAATGATTGACATTTAATTTTTGAAAATCAAACTTAACTGGGAAGCAAGAAGTCAGAAGGCGCACAATCGAGAAATCCGATAGAAGAAACTATTAGCATAGAACTTGCAGTTACATCAAGAGTCTCTACTAGTATAATCATTGATGGTTTTCGAACTGAATAGGATGTGCGTTGTAGTGCAGTGGATATCGGTTCGGAATGAGAAATCGGCGAGCCGAGTTCAAATTCCAGTTGAATTTCTTGCATTCACTTACGCGCAAATACCCTTGGGAAAGGTATTAATCCGTCTCTTCCTCCCAGTTATGGATTAAATAACAGGACAGATTGGGTTCTATAGCCTTGAATGGCAACCAGTCTACCGCAGATAGCAATAGCAACCTACTGTGGGAGAATCTTCTGCCCAGTCAGTCATGACTCATTCGAGATATGATCGCCCAAGCGTGGATCACGTATGACACTTAACTGACTGACGGTTAGACACATCTATTAATCATTTTCGCTGTTTTGTTGCCTTTGACGTCATTACATTTTTCTTTGTCATTATTTATATTTTCTGACCTTGAAACCGGCTGCCTTTGAGGTAATCACACTTGTGTTTTTAACTGTTTACATTCCTACCTTTTGACGTCAATAATATTTCTGTGGGTCACATAAATGTATCACATTTAAATCCGGGGTAAAACGGTGTATATTCTACACGTTCAGGTAATATCTTATAATGTGCATTTCTTTATTCCACTTTCAAACAATTTCATTCAGAAATTCTCTAATTTGAATGACCCTGGGGCTTTGCATTGAGTGAACGATCAGTAAAAATAAATTGTTTTTCTTTCAATAGCATTATAATAACACCTTCGTGGCAGAGATAATTGCATACTTTCGCTAATCATGAATGTGTGCGTGGGGTAATGGTTAGCGGCTCAGAATAAGAAATATGAAATTGGCAAACCGGGTTCGAATTTCATATAAACACGTACGTGCAGATATAATTTGGAAAGGTATGAATCGATCTCTGGTTTCTCTAGCTATGGAGGAGCTGGAAATTGAAAATTTATCGTTCGTGCCAAAATTATATCAATGCAATATTCACTCGCTATAAAAGATTGATTATAGGTAAAAAAAAAAAAAAAAAAAAAAAAAACTGTTAACAAAATCTGTCTGAAATTTAGCTTTCCGAAATTGTAGATAAATTGGCCAAACCTTCAAATTTCTAAAGAATTTGATGTAGCCAATGGAATCCAGCTAAACACACTGACACAACATGGTTTTTGAAAATGACCTAGACAGTTGAGAGTACCTCCCCCACTCCAAAAAAAAAAAAAAAACAGAATAAAAAAGAGCAAACACAACAACAAAAAACGATAAAGGACTTGGGACATTTTAACTAAAATTTTGTTTCTAATGAACAACATAAACATTATTGGTGTGTAACAAAATTATGTATATATATATATATATATATATATATATATATATATATAGGAAAGAATATTAATAAAAAAAGTTTTGAATCGTATATTTAGTTTGTGATTATTGAAGTGAAATCTAAAGCTATTACCGGATTCGCCGATATATCCACTGTTGGGGCAAATTGAGCAGAAGAGAAAGTAGATGATGTTTTTGCTGTCACAAGTAAGGTTTGGTGGGTGTAATTTTATTTTGGTGTTGGGTACAGAGAATGTTTTGTCTGTTATTAAATGTTTGCAAATTAAACAGCGAGGCTTCCCACATTTTAAATTCCCTGATAGGTTTGTATTATTTAAATATTTGTTAGAAGTGAGGATAGTTGATAGGTTGGGTGTTTGTTTCTTTGCATTTATGGGTGGTTTATCGAAAATGTCTTTGATGTTTTTGTTTGATTGGAGGTTCCTGTAATCATTTTTTAAATTTTTGATAAGTGTGTAGGAATATTGATTATGGTTAAAAACCATGGGAATTCGGTTGTTATCATTTCGTTTTTTGTATGTGAGAAGTGTGCTACGATCTATGTGGATGGCTTTATGTAGTGCTTCCTTTAGATCGTAACACACATAGATCAATAATCACAAACTAAATATACGACAAAAAATGTATACTCCCCAATTGCAGCCCATTTTAATCAACCTGATCATACTTTAGAAAATTGCAAATGTTTACTAATAGACTCCAATTTTAGTTCTACATACACACGCATAAAGAAAGAAAAATACTGGATTTTAGAATTAAATACACACAAACTAGGGTTAAATAGGGACTTAGGTGTGTTGAATCTTTACAAATATTTCAATAGCTAAAATTTTTTTCAGATATTCCAAGAAATTTTTATCTAAAACACAGACTTTCTCTACGGACGTGCCGCATGTTGTGAACAAACACACCACGTGATGTAAACACAAAAAAATATTCGAACGCTATCGTGAAATACGTTTCTAATTCAAATTTAAAAATCACTTGTTTCTGATGAAGGACCGAGGGCGGTCTGAAATATAAAATACAATAATAAAAATAAACAAATACTGTCAAACAAAGTACATTATTAAATTCAAAACTTTTTTTTATTAATATTCTTTCCTATACATATTAAGACAGTATACGTGGATCATCACTATATATATATATAAATATATATATATATATAAAATAAAACCACCTTTTCCTAGAAGTCATCTTGCGCATGCACACAAGCACAGATTTATCGAAGTAGGTTTAGAACATTTAAATATCCTAAGGCATAATAATAGAACATAGTTGTTTTTGTTGTACAAGTGTGATTTTTTTCGCCCTTCGCGAGGTTTTATTTTTCATCGTACAGGGTTGCTAATCACCCTCTTTCCACTAGAAGAAATGGATTGACTGATTTATTCGTTTTTCTATGGTTTATCAACTGTTTGCACCTTATTTAAAGCTAGAAAATAATTTTAGATTGTATGAATTTTGGGGGAAGATAATAATAGTTTAGTTATACAAGTCATACTAATTAGCCAGTAGCTGGGGGTAGGAGAAGAAATAGATTTACAACTTCCCCAAGGCTATATGTGCGTAAGTGAAAATAACAAACCCGACGGTAATTGGAACCCGAATTTCTGATTAACAATTCCAAGCCAGTATCCATTTTATCATCCGCTCATTCATGATTACAGCACCTTTTTGTTGATATGAGATATCTGCTATTATTGTACTATTTTATTCCCGTAATGCCAGAGCAAGAACTAGCATTATTCTATATATGACTGAATAATAAACATCTGAAGATAGCAAGAAATTATTTGTCTAAAACTTTATGTCTATAATAACATATATAATGATCAATTGTCTGCGGCTATATCATGTTGAATGCACCGGTTCCCGTCCGATCACCGAAGTTAAGCAACATCGAGCCTGGTCAGTACTTAAATGGGTGACCATTTGGGAATACCAGGCGCTGTAAGCGTAAGGACCAAGAATGATCCACTGGTCCTCCAAGTTCGGTAGGTTGGGCGCAGGGCTAACAACCACTGCCCCGTA
This sequence comes from Ascarosepion bandense, assembly GCA_037127315.1. NCBI lineage: Eukaryota > Metazoa > Mollusca > Cephalopoda > Sepiida > Sepiidae > Ascarosepion > Ascarosepion bandense. The sequence goes on along the minus strand of JBBBDQ010001498.1, from coordinate 2,058,935 downwards.
AAAACAATTTGTTACAGAAAGAACAAGTTAAGTCCCTATGCATCATTGGGTGTGATTGATAAATGATCAATTGTTCAAATGAATTAAAATATATCTACGCAGTTTGTGGCTGGTTCGTAGCTATCAAACCATTGCTGTCTAGTGACTTTGACACTCACCGTATGAACCATAATTATCGTTTTGGTTTAGATTAAATAAACCTTAATGAATAACTATTATGACTATGTCGCGATGTATATTGTGGTGCAATAAATATCGGCTCAGAATGAGAAGTCAAAGAGCCGAGTTCAAACTCCAGTCGAATTTGTTGCATTCACTTACGTCCAAATACCCTTTGGAAAGGTAATAATCCATCTCTTATCCCTCTAGCTATGGATTGAATAGCAAGACACATTGAGTTCTGTAGCCTTGGTAAACAACCAGTCTACTGCAGAAAGTAAGAACAACTCACTACGGAAAAATCTTCTGCCTTGTCAGTCATGGATCAAAAGTTATATGATCACCCAAGAGTGTATCATTTATGGAACTTAACTGATTGAGTGAGCGCATCCAACCCACATTAAATCTATATCTGTATCCTTGTGCCAGACACATCTTTGGAAATACATGTGACGTTGTAAATGTTACAAATATGGAAATTTGATATATGACCATATCTGTTAAAAAACAATGATGAGAAACTGAAGATGGCCATCGGTACGTTGTGTTTATATAAACGTCTCTACTAATCAAGATGTAGTTCGAATAAACAGTGTAGTGACACAGACAGGGAAAAGAAACTACAAGACCTCCTTCAGAAGGTAGCTGAAGAGAGGGGCAAGAAAGGACAACAAATAAACTGCATGGTCATCAGCAAAAAGAGCAGCCCAAGATGCGAAATACAGCTGGAGTGTACTAAAATCAAGTAGGTAGAAAAATTTAAATACCTGGGAAGCCTTCTAACAGAAATGGAAAGTGCCACACAGAGATCCGAATGAGAACTGAATGGCGAAGTATGCATTCTAGAGTAGAGTATTAAGAAACAGGAAGATTTTGTTAGAAACTAAGAAAAGACTACTGGATTGCTATGGGATGTCAGTTCTTCACTATGGCAAGGAATGCTGAACAATATAATCAAAGATGAAGAAAAAACTTGAAGCAAATGAAATGTGGTTCTACAGAAGGATGCTGTGAATGTCATGGATCGAGCATGTGAGCAATGATGAGGTTTTGGAAAGGATGGAAACGAAAAGGAAATTAATACTGAGCATCAGGAAGAGATAGCTAAAGTTCCTCGGACATACAAGTCTTGGAGAACCTGATACTAACTGGCCAGATAGAAGGAAGGAGAGACAGGGGAAAACAGCGTGTAACATATTTCACTGGCCTGAGTAGGTGGATGACAGAACGGGGGTTGCGTGGTGTAACAGGAGAAAGCGTGCTAAGAGCCACCAGGGATAGGGAGACATGGAAAGCCATGATTGCCTACGCCCTGAAAAAACAAGGCACATAGAAGAAAAAGATTTGGTTATCGAACTGCATTGTAGACTATTATTGTGTAATGAGTTTGATACGAACCGAGTGACTTATACGTATTTTCTGTGGATAGTTTAAGTAAAGCATTTATTTATGTTTGGTGTTTTAAAACTTAAGAGATTGTAGCCTTATGTAAGACGAAATTTTGGAAATATTAACATTGTAAAAATTATGAACTTGGTGTACAACCATTCAAGATTTAAGTGGAAATTTGCACAGTTCTGTTTTCTGTTTTAGTTTCAACGATTGTCATTAATTAATTGCTATTCTCAACTGAGAAGAAAATAAAAAATAATGTGTAAGTAGATGAATGAAGAAACTTATTAAGAAATCGAAAAGAAATATATTTAGATTTTCTGTCTGCTAAAAATTCTTGTGATTGTGTAATAGATCAACATATTGTTATAGAGTTTAAAGAAGGCAACAGACAAATGATGCTTTTTTATCACTGCTTACGAATCCTTTCTCCAATTAAGCTTATAGTTCGTTTCATAAGCACCAGCCAACGACAAGGGAAAGCTACATGGAAAAGGTCGCTAAAGTAGAACACTAACATTTCGACATGCACTCACACGTTTATCTAATTAGATCCAGTTTCTAATTAGTGTTCATTATCAAAGAATACAGGACTTCATTCACAAACGTTGTTCTGATTTTGATGACGAGGAATAGAGATCCTAAACAAAAACCTTTCGAGCAGACAAGCGGTAACATGTCTTTGTAAGTTATGAATAATTGTGTTTCGAAAGCGAAAGAATAAATATTAAGAACCTTAACAAAGAAAATGTGCCATTGTCCTAGCTAAAGTAACCGATCGTTAGTATTTTCTGTCTAGAGGACAAGGAGAATTGATTCTTTTATTGTAGAGTTGTTATCTGCCCAGACACTGAATATTTTTATTTGTCCATTGTTAATGTTTCTCAATCCCATTCTTCGAAGCTTCTTTTATCGGAAAGAGGTTGTAAACAAACAAAAAAAACTGAATTCATATTCTGGAAATAAATATTCCATTTTAAAGTTGAACATATATCATGAATTTTCAAACTATGCCATTCGTCTGGAAATAATACTGAAACAGTCAGTTAAGTACCATACGTGATACAAACTTGGGCGATCATGTCTCGAAAGAGACATGACTGACTAGGCAGAAGATTATCCCGCAGTAGGTTGCCATTGCTTTCTGTGGTAGACTGGTTGCCATCCAAGGCTAGAGAACCCAGTCTGCCCTGTTATTTAACCCATTGCTGGAGGGAAGTGACGGATTAATACCTTTCCCAATAGTATTTGCGTGTAAGTGAATGCAAGGAATGCAACTGGAATTCGAACTCGGTTCCCCGACTTTTCGTTCGGAGTCGATATCCACTGCACCACAACGCACATCCACTGCTCCACCAACGCACTGAAACAGACCAAAGTCAAATTATTTACTAAACTTAGTTTAGTTTGACACAAGACAATAGGGCGCGCAATGAAGAACGAATTCACTTCTACATTCCGTATTCATTCGTAGGCTATAATGTTCTCTCCACAGTTTCCTATCACTTGTGGTTAAGGCTAGTTCGGTCAGCCATTCACACATGCTTGTCAGGTAAGTTTCTCGCTGACTTACCCAATCTTTCTTGCCCTCAATATGCCCCGTGAGCGTTCAGTTTTCCAATCCTTTCTTTCTCATTACGTGTCAACGAAATCTTTTCCTGATTCTGAGTATGATTGTTCTTTTTGTTGTCATTTTCTTTAAGACTTCCACGTTGCTTACTCACAGAATTTTCAACCAGTATTTTTTTTTTCCTAATAATGAAAAGATTTCAGCCTCTCCACACCTTGCTCATAGATTTTAAAATGCTTATTTCGTTAATCCAATACGTTTTCGGATCTTGTTGTCACATTTTCTATCTTCTGTTAAAACACTTCCCAGATATTTGCATTTCAGCCTCTTCTTGATTTTTATACCTCCAGTTTGTAATTCGTATCTTCGGCGTTTTCTCTTGCGGATGACCACAATTTCTGTCTTCTGGCAGTTGATGGTCAGTCTATTTTTTCTCGCTCGTTTCTACTACAGGTTCTAAGAGGTCATGTACTTTTCTTTCCGATTCGGCCATCCACACAGTGTTCTCTGCGTACCTTACATTGTTAATATTACGCCGACTGATAATAAATAATAATACTGGTAGGATCTCTAGTTGCCTTAGGCTAGTCAAGCAGTGAACAATGAATACATTTGGGGAGAAGCAGCATCTTTGTCTCATGCCACTTTCTATTTGTGTATAACTCAGTCAGTTAGTTAAGTGCCATACGTGACACACGCTTGGGTGATCATGTCTTTTTCTAGACATGGCTGACTGGGCAGAAGATTTTCCCGCAGTAGGTTGCCATTAATTTTTGCGGTAGACCGGTTGTCAACCAAGGCTATAAAGCCCAATCTGTTCTGTTATTTAACTCATAACTGGAGCGAAGTGCTTTGCAAGGGTATTTGTGCGTAATTGAATGCAAGGAATTCAACTGGAATTCGAACTCGGCTTCCCGACTTCTCATTCTGTGCCGCTATCCACTGCACTACAAAGCACATCACATTTTCTATCCGTTCCACTGACGGATAGTTCTGGGCTATAAAGAATATATCAATCAATTGCTAAGTCTGCTGCTAATAAAATCATTTCATTTTTTGGTGATAGGCAATATTTCCAGCCAAGGCCTATCTTACATGTTTATAAGTCTATTATTCGTTCTTGATTTAAATATTGATGTCATATCTGGTGTGGTGCTATTTTTATAAAGTTAAAGATCTTGATAAAAAGAAGGAACTGCAATGACATTAGTCCTGACTTGGTATCTCGGTTTCAGTCACATTTCAACTACCATAACATTTTCCTTGTGCTTTTTCTATAATTACTTTAATGGTAATTGTTCTGATGAACTTTCCGCTACGGTGCGTAGACTTTACAAATTTAAGCGAAGTACTTATGTGCGTTGTGGTACAGTGGATATCGGTTCGGAACGAGGAACCGGGGAGCCGAGTTCGAATTCCTGTTGAATCCATTGTATTCACTTACGCGCAAATACCCTTGGGAAAGGTATTAATCCGTCTCTTCCTTCCAGTTATGGGTTAAATAGCAGGACAGATTGTGTTCTATAGCCTTGGTCGGCAACCAGTCTACCTCAGAAAGCAATGGCAACCTACTGCGGGATAATATTCTGCCCAGTCAGTCATGTCTCTTTCGAGACATGATCGCCCAAGCGTGTATCACGTATGGCACTTTAACTGACTTGGTAGGTGGCTAGGTTTCATCTTTTTTTCATTTGAAATGACGAGATATAACTAAATTATGTGCTAACAGTTTCTTTTATCGTACTTCTTGTATGCAGAACTCACTTCCGGTTGGTTGCTTTACAGTCACATTTGATCGTCAAAAATTTAAATCCAGCATCAATCATTATTTTCAGATTTAAGTTTTGTTACTCTATTTTTATCTCATTAAATAAATAAAGTGAATTTTTCTGTATAATAACTTCCAATACAGATAGAACCTTACTTTTTAGAATTTTTTCAACGTAGTCTCCCAGCAGTGTCACACACTTTTCCCATCTGTGCACAAGCTTCCGTATTCCCTCAGCGTAAAAATCTTTGGACTGATGTCTCAGCAAATCACTCACAGCACTTTTGACTTCATCGTCACTTTCAAACTTCGTGCCTCTCGTGATGCTTTCAAGGGACCAAACAGGTGAACGTCTGAAGGAGCCAGGTCTGGGCTGTAAGGCGGATAAGGGAGCAGTTCCCAGCCCAGCTTGTTGATGGACTGCACTGTTTGGGCTGTTGTGTGAGGCCTTCGAGTAGGCAAGGTCATCATGGACAATTTTGTGTGCTGTCCCAACAAATGGACTCAAAGTTCTTGCAATGTCATCCGCTGTCACCCATCTGTCAGACTGAATGAAGTCATTGACTGATTCGATCTTCTGTAGACCTCCCAGGCCTGTGTTCGTCCTCAACACTGCTCCGTCCTTCTTTAAACAATTTAGCTCACTTGTAGACATTTTTTTGGCTGAAACATGTGGTACCATACACAGTTGACATTCTCCTATGAATTTCAACTGGTTTGTACGTTTCAGCAACCAAAAACTTGATACCTGAACTCTGTTCAATCCTGGAGCATGCTTGTTGGTCGGCCATCTTTGTTAATCTCTAAAACTCTCAAAGTTTGTTTTTTTTCAATCTGTCAAAAAAATTAAATCTTTTTGAAAAAGAAGTAAAGGAAAAAATATTTAAAACAAAGTAAGCTTCTATCTGTATTACAAGTCATTATACCGAAAAATTCACCTTATTTATTGAATGACCTTCGCATCATATTCTTTAACACAGAGTAACCCCTTGTGTCCTAGTGGCTTTATTCCCTTACTTGGGAGGAAATTATTTAAAAAAGTCAAGCCCTGCTGTTTTGTTCCTATTCATCTTCTCCAGTTCTTATCTTATTTATCATTTAGTATTTTGGGAGCTTCCGTAGTTTCCGGCGAATATTTCATCGGGAAAAAGTTATTTGATGTATTCGCCACACTTTTTGAAGATTGTAGTTATCATGGAATCAATAAATAAATCGTTTGAGTAGAAATGACGGTTGCATTTAGCTAGTGCCAGCAGTAAAACGATGAGCCATAAGTGGCAATCGAGTGGCATGCTTAAATTCATGTAATCGGGTCCTTATTTTTTTCTTATGTACCGTGTCCCTTCAGGATATATGCAATCATCGCCTTCCACATTTTCCTGTCCCTTGTAGTTCTTCATTTCGTCTTTTTATTTATCCCAAACCTTGTTTTGCCAATTATTTGTTTAAGCTCATCAAGTATATCACGTACTGTTTTCTTTTGCATCTCTTTCAGTCTCTATGCCCTGGGAGTATCAGATTCTCCAAGTCCTTTTTCTTCATTACATCCCAGAAATTTCAACTGTCTCTTCCTGATATTAACCATAAGTTTCCTTTTCGTTTCCATTCTCTCCAAAACCTCGTCGTTGCTCACATCTTCGGTCCATGTTATCTTCAGCAACCTTCTGTAGAACCACAATTCTTTTCCATCGAGTCTTTCCTTCATTTTGGGGGAAGTTATTCTGTATTCGCTGTTATATAGGACTACATATTACATAAAAATCTTGTATACTTTTCCTTATTTTCAACGAAATATTTCTGTCTGTCATCTTTTGGAATACGTCCTATACACTTTTGTATCTCAGTATCGCACTTTCAATCGTCCCATGTTAAAACATTTCCCAGGTATTTAAATTTCTGTACCTGCTTGATTTTAGCATCCCCGACCTGTAATTGGCGATTTGGGCTCCTTTTTTTCCTGAGGACTAAGCATTCAGTTTTCTTGTAGTTTATGTTTAGTCTTTTCTTTTCGTTTTCCTTCGCTACATTCTGTAGGAGATCTTGTAGTTTCCTTTCCATGTTTGTTATAAGTAATGATATATCTATGTATCGTATATTGTTAAGATTGTGGCCACTATTCATCCGAGCAGTTATACTGAAAATATCTGCAGAACAAGCAGAAGGAAGCCAAGTCGCGTCAGTGAGAACGTGACTGAAAATTAGATGCCTGGTCAGGATCGATTGTATTGCACAGTCTTCGCTGGATTTTGTCAAGAATCTCGAGATGCATAGTAGAAATGCCAGAACAAATATGGTATCAGTAGTCAATGTATGGACGAATGTTAGATTTATAAATCTACCATCCGCCCGTGTATTGAATACTGCTGCCACATCTGGTCGGAGGCCCCTGCTATTCTCCTCGAGGTTCTTGACAAAATACAACGGAGAATCTCTATTGTCATCTATACCGACTTGGCAGACCGGCTGCAGTCACTCTCTCACCGGCTTCCCTGTGCCTCTTCTATAAATACTTTCACGGCTACTGCTCCGAAGAACGTAGATCACTGGTGCCCACTAGGTACGAATTTGCACGAGATACTAGATTAGCAACAAGATCCCACCATTTTACAGAGAAACCGATAAAATGTAACCGCAATTTCTACTCCAGCAGCTTCTTTTCTCACACTTCCCGTCTGTGGAATTCCCTTCCACATTCTTGCTTCCCCGACAGCTACAATCTCCAGGAGTTTAAATGTAAGGTCAATAGACACTTCCTAACACACTAACCTGCTCCCATTCTATCAAACACTCTTCCCATCTGCCCAAACCTCATCCTCGCTATCCTTACTCATCTGTCACCTTCCTCCTGACATTCCCTATGTCTAACCACTTTTTCTCTTTACCTTCCCCTATGTAACACCCTGCGCAGTAGTGGCAGTGGAATGCCTTGCTTGGGGTGAAATGATTAAAAAAAAAAATAAAAAAATAAATAGATGGGCGAAATGGATTCTGCGGAGAATTTTTTTTTTACATGACACTGTGAACCAACCTTCCTTGCAGCAGATGTAGTAACTGAATTGATATAGACGCCCGAATTCATGTCAGTAGTAAGTGTGAGTGTAAAGTGTTTCTTCTTAGGGGTTTAGCATCAGCCATGTTGAAATATACAAACAATTTCTTGTCGCAGTTATTTACTAATTGGAGGTCCTTTTCTAGAGCTGTTGCCAGATTTTACATGACGTTTCTTTGGTTTTTTTTTAAATGACGAAGTTTTAGAAAAAATGAAAACAAGAATTTTATACTTAACATCAGGAAGAGACACTTGAAGTTTCTGAGGTATATAATAAGAAGAGAAGGTCTTGGAAAATCTGACACACACAGGACAGATTGAATGCAAAAGGACAGAAGAAAACAGCGCAGAGCATATTTAATGAGCTTGAATAAATGGATGGCGGAACAGGCTTTAGGATTAATAACAAAAAGACAAAACTTATTAAGAGCTACAAGGAAAAGGAAATGTGGAGAGCTATGAACACCTACGTTCTACTAGGAGACACCGCACATAGTCCCTCCACTTCATATCAGTAGAGAACGTGAAGCCAATAGTTTGAGTTAGTGTTTGAATTTTAGTTTTGTTTAACGGCATATCAACCTCTGTGGATTATTAAATGCCAAAAACTTGAGGGTTTAAGGTATTTTTAATGTTCAGTTTTAGTGAGAAGGTTGATAGTCAGACTTTGAAGAAAACTTTTTTAATTTTTGTTATTTAAAAAAAACTGATGATGTTTTTCAGTTTTGTATTCAAAAATTTATTGTTGGTAATATTTTTCCTTCAAAAATGTATGTATTTCTATAAATGTGTATTTTTATACTTTCATAGTGTTTTGACCCCAGTTTGGGGATTAACTATTTTCCCATAGAAGGGACCCTAACAGGTGCTACCACACCGGGTCAAGGTAGCCCTGAGAACAATAGTAATTATGAGGTGGTTCCATGCTCTTCACAACCTCCCAATCAGAGTCCTTGCTGCCGGATGCAGTTTACTCAGGACCAAGGGCGTAGAGTTTTGATCTGAAGTTCAGCATTAGCCACCCTTTTGGTAAAAAGAAAAAGTTCTGTGGTGATTAAATGAAGGCAGTTTTGTTCTAAGGAGCTGAAATTTACAAGCTATTTCTATCTTCAGTTAACCACTGGTTAGAGGTCTTTTTTAACGGTAGTTGCCAGGTTTACTCTGTTGGATCTGTTGTATTTGCTATTAAGACAGGATTAAATGATACTATAAGCAGTATAGGTATCTAGTTGAGAACTGATGATTCCCCTGAACGGAACAATGGGTTTTGCTCGAAATTATCAGAACGATTTCAATATGTACCTAAAGATTACTAGACAATACAATAATATAATATAACAACGAATATAAAGACATATTCGAATATTAATTTTGAATAAATCCGTGCATAATACAGATTCCTCCTATTATTCGTTATCTCAATCAGATCTTATTCCGTAATTTCACGATCAGTAGAGATTCATGACAAATGACGATGCGTCCTGTCGTTTATTCACCTCTCTACATCAACAAAACCTTTCTCGGGATTCTGTTTTCTGAATCATCTCAGCTAGAACCGCAGTCTCTATTTTATAATTAACCTTTTGTCTGACACATTTCAAAAAGTGCCCAATGTATCAGGAGCAACTATTTTCTGAAGTCCCGTCTCACCAGCTTGTTATCTCATTATTCAAATCTTGATGCATTTACTTTTCTTTCCCAACTAACTCTATGTTTCTTGGTACCCCTATATTGATGATCCAACAATGTTAGTTTTCTTTTTGGATAGTAACCTTCATTTTTAAAAATCGAGTTAACCCTAAACAAGGCAGTAAAGCCCCTGAGGCAGAAGGTGCTACTGAATGTTAAACGCAGGAGACACAAGAACAAATTGCTATAGAGCGAGAATAGAGGAAAAGTAATCAAGAGGACATTTGAATTTTTGAGGATTAAAGTTGACTGGAAAGAATGGAGCGGGAAGTGAGTTAGACAACTAAGAAGTGCGAGAAAACAAACAGTTAAGATAGAATATAAGGATACATCTAACCAGCTCAATTCTAAAGTGGTGAAACTTCGTCGCCTGTTTAGTCAGTCAGTTAAGTGTCATACGTGATACACGCTTGGGCGATCATGTCTCGAAAGAGACATGACTGACTGGGCAGAAGATTATCCTGCAGTAGGTTGCCATTGCTTTCTGCGGTAGACTGGTTGCCGACCAAGGCTATAGAACCAAATATGTCCTGTTATTTGACTCACAGCTAGATGGGGAAGATATGTACTATATTATTAAGTAGTAATTAGTGGGGGAACAGTTTATTACTTCATAACAATATAAAACTGATCCCCCACTTTATGACCAGTAGAAGCCTTAATCATCTTTCCAACTATTGTATTCAGTCAGTCAGTTAAGTGCCATACGTGATACATGCTTGGGCGATCATGTCTCGAAAGAGACATGACTGACTGGGCAGAAGATTATCCTGCAGTAGGTTGCCATTGCTTTCTAAGGTAGACTGGTTGCCGACCAAGGCTATAGAATCCAATCTGTCCTGTTATTTAACCCACAACTGGAGGGAAGAGACAGATTAATACCTTTCTCAAGTGTATTTGCGCGTAAGTGAATGCAACTAATACAACTGGAATTCCAACTCGGCTTTCCGATTTCTCGTTCCGAGCCGATATCCACTGCACCACGACGCACATCCTGTCAAGTACTTACATTCCAAGAGCCTAGGTACAATAGCCAAGAGGTCATCCGGACAATTACCATGGAATTATTCATAGAAAATGCAAAGGGAGGCAACCGCAGAAAGTGATTGAAGCCGAGACGCCAGATCGGGGCCAATAATATTGCGTATTTTTTCTTTGGGTTCTGTCAAAAAGCTCCAGATAAATAGCAGCATCAACGGAATATATGTGTGTGTTTCATTTTCATTTTCATTTATCACGTTGCAATTGTGTCTTCACGTGATAAAAATCTAATGCTATCACAGATGACGGAAGACCAAACAAATTTAATCATACACCCAAAAATAGATTCATATTACTGCACACCACTGCAAATCACTTAATCTGAAGAAAAAAAAATTGAAATCGATTACACCCTGACACACCAGTGGGTCTATAACTTTAATATTTTCAGTCCTTAAGTTAATATAAAGAACCCACTTTCCGACTCTGGATTTCCCTTTCATATATTTTTTTTTTAATCATTTCACCCCGAGCCAGGCAGAAACGCCACTGATGTGCAGGGGGTTACATAAATGTAGAAAGATTAATTAGAAAAGAGTGAGGAGTACAAGCTAGTTAGAAAGGAACAATAGAAAGCTGAGAAAGCAGGTGCAATGACAGATACATGGGCGGAGAGAAAGTGAAGATTATACAGGGGAGGGGAGAGAGCTAGAGTCCAGTGGTTAGTAGGTGAGTATTAACTTTGCTTTTAAATTTCTGGAGGTCGTAGCCGTCAGGAAAGCAAGAATACGGTATACTTGCTTCCCTGACAGCTACAATCTCCAAATGCAAATGCAAACTTTAAATGCAAAGTCAGTTGCCATCTCTAATCTTCTTGACTCTCATTCTTTCCCTGAAAACCCTTGTGTCATGTTCTTCTTCTTTTCCACTCTACTCTCATGCAGCTCTATCCACACCAATGTTCTCATCTTTCTCTTATCCATTCTCTAACATTCCCGATAACTTGTTCCTCTTCCTCACCACTCATCTCATATGTTACCTTCTGCGTACAGTGGCAGTTCTGCCTTGCTTGTGGTGAAATGATTAAAAAAAATGGAAAAAGAAAATAGTTATTTCTACTACAGTGGGCACTCTTCAAATTGTGTCAGACAAAATGTTAATTATAAAATTGACGCGGCTTTTCGTTTTCTTTTTTTCTTTTAGTCTGCCTCTAGGGTGCAGGGTGTTACAGTGATAGAAAAGACTGGGTACAGAGGCATTGAAAAAATTATATTGGATTAAAGAAGATAGATGATGGCAATTGAAGTTGCATTTAAATTTTTCGAGATAATATCTATCAGGAAAACAAGAAAAGAAAAAGAAAGGAAACAAAAACAGTTGTTTCAATTAATTTGGAGTAGATAGACTTAACTATCACCCGGTTCACACTCCACCCACGTCTATTGAACAAGTGAAAAGGCTCATACATTGTTTCCTGTTTCGGATGTGGTTCCCGGATTTTCTTTCACTTTTTTCTTTTTTTTTCTTGTTCTCTATTGGAGTAGATAGACTTAACTATTGCCCGGTGCACACTCCACCCACGTCTATTGAACAGGTGAAGAGGCTCATCCCTTGTTTCCTGTTTAGGATGTGGTTCCCGGCTTTCTTTTTTTCCTATCGTTCTACTCTTAAGTAGCTCCATGCGCATCAGTGGCGTCACCGCCTTGCTTGTGGTGATATGATTAAAAAAAAAAAAGAAATGCAGAAGGGTGTATCTTCTTAGTCAGCACCATGAAAATAGGTTTACTTAGTTCTTCCGGTCTATCACAATTGTTATCTGTTTCGTTTATTATATCTGGAATGTTGTTTCTGCCGAAATGGTTTAAAGCTTCCAGCATCTCTATTACAATTCCACATGTGAGTTGTGGTACATAGGATATCGGCTCGGAACGAGAAGTCGGGGAGCAGAGTTCGAATTCCAGCCGAATTCATTGCATTCACTTATGCGCAAATACCCTTTGGAAAGGTATTAATCCGTCTCTTCCTTCCAGTTATGGGCTAAATAACAGGACAGACTGGGTTCTATAGCCTTGGTCGGCAACCAGTCTACCGCAGAAAGCAATGGCAACCTACTGCAGGATAATCTTTTGCCTAGTCAATCATGTCTCGAAAGAGACATGATCGCTGACTGACTAATGTTTATTTTCTGTTCAATTTAGACAGTATCAATTTCACTTTAGATTTTAATATTTATGGTCCTTTGATACTTCTGCGTATTGTGGGCTGTCCGCCTTCGTCATAAAATAAAACTTCTCTATTGTATTCGTTCTAACAAAAACCAATGTGAGTTGAATATATGGATCGGAATCAGACAAGATGAACAGGATAAGTAAAGAACAAGTAGGAAAAAAGTGTCTTTAATCTAACACGTTTCACTTATAACAAGTTTCTTCAGAGATTTTTTAAGGACGGACAAAATCACTGAAGAAGCTTGTTATAAGGGAAACGTGAAAGATTAAAGACACTTTTTACCTACTTGTTCTTTACTTATTCAAAAACCAATGTGTAGAAATGAAGTGGGTGAAATAAAGAAATGCCGTGAAAGAGACAAAGAAACGACGAAAGAAAGAAAAAGAGAAACAATATTTTAAATTTTCATCTGAATTTCTAGAATGAAGCGTTATTATTTACACGATTTATATTCAGACCATTGTCCCGATCTTTGGCACCTCGTGGTTGGTTAGTTGGTTTTATGGCATATCAACCTCGGCAGGTCATTTATTGCCAACTAAATTGTTTTATTTATTTATTTTTTCTTTCAACAATTTATTGTTGTTTTTATATAAGTTTTGTGTTTAGTAATACTTTTTTCTTTTACGAGTATCAAGATTCATTGGGATTTGTTTTTTTAAGGGCAGGGTCTCCAAGTCTTACCCTGTTATTTAACCCATAACTGGAGGGAAGAGACGGATTAATACTTTTTCCAAGAGTACCAGTGCTTAAGTGAATGCAGGGTATTCAACTGGAATTCGAACTCGGCTTACCGATTTCTCTTTCCGAGCCGATATCCACTGCACCACAGTGCACATCAGTCACTAAACGCTTACAGCACCTGGTATTCTCAAGCGGTCACCCATCTAAGTACTGACCAGGCTCAACGTTGCTTAACTTCGGTGATCGAGCGAGAATCGGTGTATTTAACGTGATATGGCCGTAAGCCGCACCTCGAGGTGGTGTAATGGTTAGTAAGCCTATTACATCTGAGCAGTGATTTCGATCCTCAATGGGTACCCAATACTTTCAGCCTTGTGCCACATCTAAGCGGCTCTTAGAAAATCAACTATTGTCCCTATCTTTGCTGTTAAATGAAGAGTATGAATAGTGTAAATAAAAATTACAGTATAAAAAAATAATTACAGGATCTCGCAGATTGCTAAACAGGTTTACTAGGATTGGCCAAGGCGGTATAGCAAAAGCTAAGCAGAGTATTGACAGAGAGACGAATTTCGTTAGAAACAAGGAAAAGATTGCAGAGCTGTTAAGTGACATCTGTTCTTCAATATGGCAGCGAAGGAGAGACTCGAAACAGCAGAAATGTGGTTCTACAGAAGGATGCTGAGAACCCCATGGACCGAATATTTTAGCACCGACGAGGTTTTGGAGGAAGCAAAAAAAAACCAAAAACTTATACTTAACATCAGGAAAAGAGAGTTGATTTTTCTGGGACCTGTAATGAGGAAGGAAGGCTTGGAGAAAATGATCGTCATAGGATAGATCGAGAAAGACAAGAGAAGCAGCGCATGACATAAAATTTTGGAAAAATAACAAGAAAAAATATGTTGAGAGCCACAAGTGTCAGGAAGATGTGGAGAGCCTTGAAAGAACATTACACAGGAAGGAAGAAAATAAGAAGCAGCGAACAAGAATTCAAGAAGAGTGAATAATAATTTGAGAGAAAAACAAAAATTGTAGCAGAAAGATTCAGCAAAACCTCACCATTCGCGGATTTCTAACCGTGTTTTTAATTGTGTTGTGTCGTGGCTCATACCATGTGACATCCGGTCGCCCGGATGTATAAAAGACAATGTGCGCTTAGCTTCGGGAAGTAACACCTATTACTGCGAGAGACTGTAAATATTGTATACTAGCAGTATAGCCCGGCGTTGCTCGGGTGTAATGAAAGCTTTAAAACTAATCCATGGTCCTGGAGCTCAGAGTCTTTGGATGTTGGCACGAAAGACTAAAAAGCAATAGTTGTTTCCAGTTAAAGCGAAACCGTAGACTGAAAGAAAAATGAATAGATGTAAGTCAAATTTTGATTTCCTGGTATCGATATCAAATAATTTTTTTCTCGTCGTAAACTAAATTTTGAAGGCTAAATAAGTCCTCTGAGTAAATGGTATCATGGCTTAGACTGAGGACTACAATTATACCTACTTAGAGCCAAACCCGAAGCAAAAACTAAAATAAAAGGGCTGAAAAAATACAGACATACGGGCAGATAAACAGACGAACACACAAACATCTTGCCTTTTATATATATATTATCGATTTTCTACACTGTTGTAAGAACTGCAACCTTGGAACTTCTCAATATCGTTTCTTATGTCTTTGTCTCTGAGTGTATCAAATCTGATTAAAATCGGACCACTACTTCTATAACCCGATTTTTTCGATTATCGATTTTCGATATTTATCGGGGGTACCTCGACACAAAATCTAGCTAAGAACACTCGCAGATGCTTATAGTACAACTGTGTAAATTTTCAAGAAAATCGGTTCAGCCGTTTCGGAGTCTACAGGTACGACACACACACACACACACACACACACACACACAAAGTTCCATTTATAAATAAGTTTAGATTAGATTAGACACGTCTTGGTTGTACCATTCTGTTAATAAAGTAGTTTATCTACATTTCTCTTTGTATCTCTTTATTCCACGGTACAACAAATTGTCTATAATTATCTGAGAAAGAAAGAAAGACAAAATGATTTATTTGTGTTTTGTTTTTTGTTTAGCAGCATATCAAACGTCCATAGGTTATTTAATGCCCAAATCTAATTCTTTCGTTTTTGGGATAATAACGTTTTTCTTGATACATGTCTTACTAATTAACTCATATATCGGAAGGAAGAAAAGATAGGTTCATGCCTTTTCCAGGGATATTTGCGCTTAAGTGAATATAACAAACCCAATTGGAATTGGAAATCAGCTCCTTGATTAACAATTTCGATCCATTACACCACCCGCACGTCGAAGCTTACAGCCCCTGGTATTTCCATGCGTCACTCAGCTGAGTACTAACCAGAATCGACTTTGCTTAACTTCGGTCATCTTACAGGAACAGGTTTTTCAACATAAAGTGGTAGTAAATTGAGAAAAAAGAAATAAGATAGAGAGAGTGAAAAGAGAAAGAAAATATTAGGCGGGGAGAAACAGAAATTATAGTAAAAAGCAGTATGACCTCACCATCCGCGGATTGCTATCCGCGTTTTTAATTATCTTTAGTTAATTGAATCCGGATTAGGACCAGTATTATATTTTACGCCTCAGGCTTGTTTCGCGCTTTAAGTGCACGCGGTCTTTGGCAAACTCCGTGGCGGAGGACTACTAATTGTTGCATCGCGAAGAGAAGCAACAAAATTTCCCCATGGATATTTCTAGGTGTTCTTAAGTAATTAATATTTAAAATTAAAGTAATTAATATTTTGATCGAATTAGGTTTTAGAACTTTTGGATAATTAAATTCACATAAAATTATCTAAACTGACTTCACTGAATCGTGTCTTCAACAAAGGTATTTGAATGATCCTGATTAATTTTTCTTTGAAAGGGAAAAATATCGATCTACACCTGGCATCTCGACTTCAGTAATTTTTTCACCGACGTGATGCGGCTTTACCTTTCTTTTTGGTCCGCCTTTAGCGCACAGGGGGTTACAATGACAGAAAAGACTAGGCAAAGAGGGCATTGAAGAAAGGATAAAAAATGAATTGGATTCCAGATAGAGATGGCAATTGAGGCTGCATTGAATTTTTTCGAGATTGGGAAGATGTTATGTCGCCAAGTATAAATGAATAACTCAACAACAGAATCAGAATATAAGTTGTTTTCCGCGGAAAGACGGTTAGTAAGTACAGAAGTAATTAGTAATATTTACAATAGAAAAGATACAAGAGTCCAATCCGTCGTAAGACGTGTGTATACGTGATTACTTCCGGTACGCCACCGGAAGTGTGACTAACTCTCGCACTGACTCTCAAGTGACTCTCTACGACTCTGGATGACTCTTCACGACTCCGTACGACTCATTATTTAGTCGTCCCTCCCAGTAAGGGCAACATATGACACATGGTCAGTTTATATCTGGGATTTCCGGGCTATATGGCCCGGCCAAAAAATGTCTGTCTATTTTGACCCAGTCGTGCTTATACCCTTCGGCGGAACCACGACTGGGTTAATGCTCTCTGCTCGGAAACAGAGAGCGCCCTCTACCCGAAGGCAGAGGGCTGACAGTGTCGTAGAGTCGTCAGTCTATTGACTCCGTACGACTCATTATTGAGTTGTTCCTCCCAGTAAGGGCAACATGTGACACATGGTCAGTTTGGACTGGGATTTCCGGGCTATATGGCCCAGCCAAAAAATATCTGTCTATTTTTGCCCAGTCGTGTCTCTACCCTTCGGCGGAACCACGACTGGGTTACTGCTCTCTGCTCGGAAGCACAGAACGCCCCCCGCCCGAAGGCAGAGTGCTGACAGTGTCGTAGTCATCAGTCTAGTGACTCCGTACGACTCATTATTTAGTCGTCCTTCCCAGTAAGGGCAACATATGACACATTGTCAGTTTATATCTGGGATTTCCGGACTATATGGCCCGGCCAAAAATGTCTGTCTATTTTTGCCCAGTCGTGCTTCTACCCTTCGGCAGAACCACGACTGGGTTACTGCTCTCTGCTCAGAAGCAGAGAGCGCCCTCTACCCGAAAGCAGAGAGCTGACAGTATCGTAGAGTCGTCAGTCTAGGGACTCCGTACGACTCATTATTGAGTTGTCCCTCCCAGTAAGGGCAACATGTGACACATGGTCAGTTTGGACTGGGATTTCCGGGCTATATGGCCCAGCCAAAAAATATCTGTCTTTTTTTGCCCAGTCGTGTCTCTACCCTTCGGCGGAACCACAACTGGGTTAGTGCTCTCTGCTCGGAAATAGAGAGCGCCCGCTAACCAAAGGCATAGAGCTGACAGTGTCGTAGAGTCATCAGTTTTGTGACTCCGTACGACTCATTATTTAGTCGTCGTTCCCAGTAAGGGCAACATATGACACATGGTCAGTTTATATCTGGGATTTCCGGACTATATGGCCCGGCTAAAAAATGTCTGTCTATTTTTGCCCAGTCGTGCTTCTACCCTTCGGCGGAACCACGACTGGGTTACTGCTCTCTGCTCGGAAGCAGAGAGCGCCCTCTACCCGAAAGCAGAGTGCTGACAGTGTCGTAGAGTCGTCAGTCTATTGACTCCGTACGACTCATTATTGAGTTGTCCCTCCCAGTAAGAGAAACATGTGACACATGGTCAGTTTGGACTGGGAATTTCGGGCTATATGGCCCAGCCAAAAAATATCTGTCTATTTTTACCCAGACGTGTCTCTACCCTTCGGCAGAACCACGACTGTGTTACTGCTCTCTGCTCGGAAGCAGAGAGCGCCCCCCGCCCGAAGGCAGAGAGCCGACAGTGTCGTAGAGTCGTCCAGCGACTCTGTACGACTCATTATTGAGTTGTCCCTCCCAGTAAAGGCAACATGTGACACATGGTCAGTTTGGACTGGGATTTCCGGGCTATATGGCCCAGCCAAAAAATATCTGTCTATTTTTGCCCAGTCGTGTCTCTACCCTTCGGCGGAACCACGACTGGGTTACTGCTCTCTGCTCGGAAGCAGAGAGCGCACCCCCGCCCTAAGGCAGAGAGCTGACAGTGTCGTAGAATCGTCAGTCTAGTGACTCGGTACGACTGTATTTACTAGCCTTCCCACGCAAGGCTGGATGTGACACATGGTCATTTTATTGTGGGTATTCCCGGCCATATAACCGGGCCAAAAAATGTCTGTCTATTTTTCCCCAGTCGTGGTTCTACCCTTCGGCGGAACCACGACTGGGTTAATGCTCTCTGCTCGGAAACAGAGAGCGCCCCCCGCCCGAAGGCAGAGAGCCGACAGTGTCGCAGAGTCGTCCAGCGATTCTGTACGACTCATTATTGAGTTGTCCCTCCCAGTAAAGGCAACATGTGACACATGGTCAGTTTGGACTGGGATTTCCGGGCTATATGGCCCAGCCAAAAAATATCTGTCTTTTTTTGCCCAGTCGTGTCTCTACCCTTCGGCGGAACCACAACTGGGTTAGTGCTCTCTGCTCGGAAATAGAGAGCGCCCGCTACCCAAAGGCATAGTGCTGACAGTGTCGTAGAGTCATCAGTTTTGTGACTCCGTACGACTCATTATTTAGTCGTCGTTCCCAGTAAGGGCAACATATGACACATGGTCAGTTTATATCTGGGATTTCCGGACTATATGGCCCGGCTAAAAAATGTCTGTCTATTTTTGCCCAGTCGTGCTTCTACCCTTCGGCGGAACCACGACTGGGTTACTGCTCTCTGCTCGGAAGCAGAGAGCGCCCTCTACCCGAAAGCAGAGAGCTGACAGTGTCGTAGAGTCGTCAGTCTATTGACTCCGTACGACTCATTATTGAGTTGTCCCTCCCAGTAAGAGAAACATGTGACACATGGTCAGTTTGGACTGGGAATTTCGGGCTATATGGCCCAGCCAAAAAATATCTGTCTATTTTTACCCAGACGTGTCTCTACCCTTCGGCAGAACCACGACTGTGTTACTGCTCTCTGCTCGGAAGCAGAGAGCGCCCCCCGCCCGAAGGCAGAGAGCCGACAGTGTCGTAGAGTCGTCCAGCGACTCTGTACGACTCATTATTGAGTTGTCCCTCCCAGTAAAGGCAACATGTGACACATGGTCAGTTTGGACTGGGATTTCCGGGCTATATGGCCCAGCCAAAAAATATCTGTCTATTTTTGCCCAGTCGTGTCTCTACCCTTCGGCGGAACCACGACTGGGTTACTGCTCTCTGCTCGGAAGCAGAGAGCGCACCCCCGCCCTAAGGCAGAGAGCTGACAGTGTCGTAGAGTCGTCAGTCTAGTGACTCGGTACGACTGTATTTACTAGCCTTCCCACGCAAGGCTGGATGTGACACATGGTCATTTTATTGTGGGTATTCCCGGCCATATAGCCGGGCCAAAAAATGTCTGTCTATTTTTCCCCAGTCGTGGTTCTAACCTTCGGCGGAACCACGACTGGGTTAATGCTCTCTGCTCGGAAGCAGAGTGCGCCCACCGCCCGAAGGCAGAGAGCTGACAGTGTTGTAGAGTCGTCAGTCTAGTGACTCGTCCGTCTAGTGACTCGGTACGACTCTCCATGTAGAGAATCCACCATTGCTATATATAGCAATGGGAACAATCCATTATGTAGTCAAATAGGGGCGGTGCCCTAACAGAAGATAGTAAAAGGAAAGGAGTTGCAAAGATGGGAAGTGCGAGAAAAGTGTCTATTCGAGTAGAAGTTACATTAGCATTTATCTATTACAACGGTAAAAGAATGGAACCTACATACTAATCTAGCAGTGCATTTAAATTCACGTGGATTGAACCACAGGAAAAAGTTAATCAGAACAGCTGCCATAAAAATATTTGTAGAAAAGACAGAAGGAACCCACGTCACGGCGGTTGGAAAGTGATTGAAATCGAGATGCCAGGTCATGATCGATTACACTGCAGATCCTTTTGTCGAGAACCTCGAGATGAATAGCAAGACTATTCGATCAGATATGGCAACAATATTCAATGGACAGACAAATAGTAGATTTATAAATGAAATTTATTTCTACAGATATACTCATTGCAGTTGTTCTGCTTGACACTGTTATGATACCCACCTACGAGGAATGAACTCTTCCTCTTGCTATATACCGTGACTTCTAAAGAGTAGTGAAGAGGAGTTGTCTCGTCACAACCGGAGACCAGTTTAAGACCAGTTAAGACCGGTTTTGAACCTATCCACCATGGTGGATAGGTAATGTTTTGACCAGTACCTGGGCGTACGCGCTCAGGTTCCCAACGTTAAAAAAAAGACCATGTGTCACATCTCTCTCAAGTGGGGGAGAAGGGTAAATATTGGAGTTGAAAGCCGTCAACTAGAGCATTCAACAGTAGCAGTTACGAGCAGTTAAGTATGGCTACTAATTACGCTTTGTAATAATACTTTTGGACTTACTTATTTCTATATTAGTTATTATTAACACTTCTATGAATATCTTGTTTCTTGTTTTAGTAATACACTGTTTTGAACCTACCTTCTTGTTCCGTGTCTTACTTCCGGCACACACCGGTCACTGCAACTTTGCGGCAAAGTTCGCCGCAACTCCACAACAAATTGGCGACGAAGATCCACAAGAGACACAAAATCCAAAGGAGGATTTGCAATGAAATCGATTCCGATATATCAACTTCAGTCACTTTCTCACCGACGAGATGTGGCTTCCCTCTATCTTTTGTACAAATACTTTCACAGTTTCTATTCTGACGAGCTTCTTTCCCTGGTTCCCTGACCGCTTGAATTTACTCGTGCTACTAGATTGGAAACTAGGTCCCAACATTTTACTATCAAAATAGTCAAATGTAACCGCCATTTCTGCTGTAGCAGTTTTCTTTCGCACTTCCTTCAATATATTTGCTTTTGCTGATAGCCACAATCTCCAACAAGTGCAAAGTCAATTAACATCTTCTATCTCTTTGATTCCCATCTTTCTCTTATTCTTTCTTCAATATCCCGGGTAACTTGTTTCCTCTTTTTCTCTTCTTTTTTTCTCTCAGTGTAACCCCCTGTGCACCAGTGGTAGTACTGTCTGCTTAGGGTGAAACGATTATTAAAAAATCAGTTAATAATACATAAATTATGTTAAAATAAGATAGATAGTAATGTGAGTATATTTTATATATTAATAGCAATTTAGTTTTGTTTTTGTTTTAACAGTCTTATATGAATCTATTTAACGAGATATTCAAGTCGCAGCAAATTGTAGGTGACAATCAAAGAGACGTGCAACTAATGCCAGGCTAAATGAACCAATCAAATTGAAGTTCTCTTCGGTGACCTCGAGACATCTGATCGTCTTCCTGACTCTTTTATTCGATCGCTCAACCATTACAATCGTCTTCCTTTCTTACAGTTTCTCCGAATGCCGTCTCTGCAAACACCATCCGGGTTTCATTTGCAACTTTACACTTCACATTTGCTCACACCGCCTCAGGCTCCATTGATTGACGTCAGTTTTTATCAGCAATGCATCCCACATAAGTATCTTTGTTGATTATCACCTAGCCACGCACTTTCAATGAAATTGGATTAATTCCAACGAAAGCGGGGGTTGTCTCCGAAAAAGAGAAAATTTGGTATTCGAAGATGCAATCGACAGCACAAATCATGCGATAGGATTCTTTGATAATTTAGACTGAAATCTTCTTCTTCTTCGTCTTCTTCTTCAAGTGTCGTGTCCCTTCAGAACGTAGGCGATCATAGAGTTCCACTTGGCTCTCTCTCTTGTCGCTCTCAACATTCTTCCTCTTGGTATCTCTCCCAAACTCGCTCTGCCATTCATTTTCTCAGTCCATTCAAGAAGGACTTGCACCGCATTCTCCTGTCTCTCTTTCCTTCTATCCGTCCTGTGAGTATTAAATTCTCCAAGCCCTCCTTCTTCATTACATGTTCCATAAAGCTCATCTGTCTGTTCCTTATATTAAGTATGAGTTTTCTCCTCGTTTCCATCCTTTCCAACACCTTGTCGTTATTACATGCTCTGTCCATAGTACCCTCAGCATCCTTCTGTAAAGCCACATTTCTGTCACCTCAAGCCTCTCCTTCATTCTTGAGGAGATCACCCACCATTCACTGCTCTACAGAAGAACAGATATCACATAGCAATCCAGCACCCAGCTCTCGTTTCTTTGTTTCCAATGAGGTTTTCCTGTCTCTCAGTACTCTGAGTAGCTTTTCAGATGCGTTCTTCGCCGTGCCAATGCGTTTTTGAATCTCAACGTTGCTTTTTCCATCCTCTGTCAGAACACTTTCCAGGTATTTAAATACACAAACGAAATATCATTGATATTATCAAGCAAAAAAAATTAAAGAATACAATGGAAGAATAAAGGATAATAGATGGCGCAAAAGGTTGGTTGAATGGTTACCATTCGACAACAAATGCAGGAAAACAAAATCCGACAAAAATGAAATGGAAAGACCAGCCCGACGACGTGAAGGTAAACCATGACATAGAATAGAACAGAATAATTTAATATTCGTTGGTTGGTCGACTGCTTAATGAAGGGCGATGCAAAGACTACTTTTTGTTTTACTGCTACCTTGCGGTTGGGGTGAGCACGACTCCTATCCCTAGATTTCTCCACTTACCGTCAATCCTTCTCTTTGTTGCTGAGTGCTCAGCAGAAAGGCATCGAGTACCATTTTTAAAGTCTTAGGTATAACCCGGCTTGGAATCGAACGCGCAATATCTCGCACCGTAATCGAGCACACTATCATTGTCAGTAATTTAATGTCATTGATGTATGTATTGAAATATGTTTGTTTCTTTAACGGTATTCATCATCTTATGGGTCATCTAATACCAAAATTTAATCTTTTTTTTTCTTTTTTGAAGTAATAAAAACATGATGTTATTCTGCTTTCACAAGTGAATGCATGGTAGATGATTGTTTGTCTAGCGACAAATCAAATCTTTATGGGTCTTTTAATACCAGAATTTAATTCTCCTGGGAGATTTGAAGTAATAAAACATGATTTAATTTTCTTACGATCATTAGTATTTTCTTTTGCAAAAATGGATTGCTGGTAACATTTTTTTTCAAAAGTTGATTACCGGTAATATGTAAAAAATGTATTGCTGGTATTTTTTTTATTTTGGTAAAAAATGTATTTTTATATATTCATAGAGTTTTGATCCCACTTTTGGGGTGAATTATTAGGCCACAGTTGCGGTTGTAACAAGTATTATCACCCCGGGTCAGGGTTCACCTAGGAACAATAGCAATTAAGAGGTGATTCCACGCGCCTCAAAACCTCCAATCTCCAAATCAGAGGCCTTGCTGCAGGATGTAGTTTATCGTCATACCCAACACGTGAGGGTTGAGATAAATTCCCATTCAATTTGAAGATAGAAAACATAAATTTAAATGCAATTTTTTTACACCTGTCATAATAATAAGTCCGATAGTCATGACAAATTACAGCTGGGAGATAATATCGAAAATGATGTCCAATGCCTTCAACCAGTTAACTAGAAAAAGAAATGGCTTGCACATTTTAACCTCCACAAAATTTTTATCTTGTAATCATCATAGAGAACCATTTTTACCCAAAGTTTTTGCTCACCATTAGCATGGTTAATGGTAACCTCTGGGAAAGCAACTTATTGAGCCTTCTTGGTCTCGTATTTTCTACTGACATGAAGTAGAGTAATTATATTAGATCAATTTGCCAGACTTGCTGCTAAGAATATTGGTAATTCACCGTGTCGTGACAGACATTTTTTCTCGTCACAATTTGGAACCGTTCAGAAATCTGCCATTAATACTTATATTGAATATTGCTCCCATATCTGGTCTTGTGCTTTGGCTCTATTTTTTTTTTTATAAGCGTTTCCCCCCGAGCAAGGCATGTCACTGCCACTACTGCGCAGGGGGCTACATAGAGTAGAGAAAGGATGATTAAATATAGGAAATGTCAGAGGGTGGGTGATAGGCGGGTAAGGATACAGAGAATGAGGGTTGGGTAGATGAGAGTGTTCTGAGAATAATTGGGAATTAGTGTGATAGGAGGTGTCTATTGACCCTACATTTAAACACCTGGAGGTTGTAGCTGTCGGGAAAGTAGACTCGTGGAAAGGAGTTCCACAGGCGGGAAGCACGAGAAAAGAAGCTGTTGGAGTAGAATTTACGGTTACATCTTATTTGTTTAACTGTAAAAGGGTGGGACCTAGTTGCTAATCTAGTATCTCGTGTAAATTCATGCTTAGGTGGCACCAGAGATCTAAGCTCATCGGAGCAGAAGCCATGAAAGTACTTGTAGAAGAGGCACAGGGAAGCCACATCACGCCGGTGAGAGAGTGGTTGCAGCCGGTCTGCCAAGTCACTATCAACCACGTTACAGATCCTCTTTTGTATTTTGTCAAGAAGCCCAAGGAGAGCAGCAGGGGCACCCGACCAGATATGGCAGCAATATTCTATACACGGGCGGATGGTAGATTTGTATATGTGCAGAATAGATTCAGGTGGGAAAAACTTCCGGGCCCTGCACAGAGAGCCGACTTTCATAGCAGCAGATATCTCAAGATTCTCGACAAAATCTCAAATGTAGGAGTATTCAGTTTCCTTGTTTCCCAGTCGCCTACAATTTAAAAAAATAAAAAGTGCAACGTCAATCTCTATATGTCTTCCTGAATACTGTTTTTTTTTAATTGTCCATGTTTCCTTGCTTTCCAGCAAACTGTAATCTTTAAAAAATTATATGCAATGTCAAACGCTATCTACTGTCCTGCTGATTGCTCTTTTCTCTTTCCATTCATTATGAATGTTTCTATTCCTAATTCTTCCACTCCCAGAAATCGCTTGTGTTTAAGTGGCCTGAAGTGATATCATTAAAATGTGGGATCCTGAGTTCTATATCAAAAGATTATGTTTTTTTACACGTCTAGCACGTGGAAATGTTTCACAGATTCTGATAATCAGAAAAATAATTAAAAAATAAAGATTTTCATTTTTTCCTAGTAACTAGTCACTCTCTGTAAAAAAAAAAACTTATATACACCTTCCGACCATCACAGAGAGTGATCGGGGGAAGGCGTATATACGTTTTTATCTATTTTTAAAAAGTACATATATATATATATATATATATATATATATATATAGAGAGAGAGAGAGAGAAGGTAAAGGGAGGGAGGCATATATATGTATTTAGAAAGATATAAAAACAGAGATAGAGAGATAGAGATGGAGTGAAACAAATATATAGATGGGGAGAAAGGAAAAAACAGTTTGATACACACACACAATATATATATATATATATATATATATATATATATGTGTGTGTGTGTGTGTGTGTGTGTGTGTGTGTGATAGATTGATAGATATTACGTAATTCTACAGAAATTAACAAAATTAGTATTAAACGACATATTTAAATTTATTTGTTTATATATATATATATATATATATATATATATATATAAACATATCTATATATTTATATATGCATATATATATATATGGGTATATATGAGATATATATCCATATATGGGTAAATGCATGAGAAACGTGTATATATATATATATATATATATATATATATATGTAGAGAGATAGATACATATATAGATACAAATATGTATCTATATCTATATATATGTATATTTATATTTGGATAATTTTTACGTTCTAATGAACGCTAGTGGTTTGACAACCGCTATATTTGAAGCAGAAGAAATGTACAGACATTTTTAGCAACAGTTTTGCGGTTACTTTTGTTTCCATAACTCACACCCCTGAATATGATCTCGGAAAGTAGATGTAAGTACTTGGGTACCTTGAGAAATGAATGATAACAACATCTGTCAACGTTACAGCCCATTTCTGACATCTTTCAATTGTAATACGCGAAAGATTATCCGTGAGTTCGAACGGATTTTATTAGAAATAAGTAGACATAATGTTTGCAATTTATTTAATCTGACATGTCTAAAAAAATTAAACTACCTATATATATATATATATATATATATATATATATATATATATATATACGGATAGATAGATAGATAGATAGATAGATAGATAGATAGATAGATAGATAGATAGATAGATGAGGAGATTTATAGATATAAAGACATAGAAATCAAATGAGAGAGTGAAAGAGAGAGAAATAAAGAGAGTGATAGACATGTTTTATATATGAACGAATTTTACTTATTCCATTGAGCATTTATATACAGATTCCCCCGTTGCAAATTCTTCCAGAGGCAATCTGATGCGGTTTAGAAAATTAATTGGAATTGAGCCATTTTGCTTTAAGTACCTGCGCAGCAGTCAATTAAGTCCAGAGAAATTATCAGAAAACAAATTTAGTTTCCAAAGTGCTAACTCGGAAGAAGAAACAACCTAAATTGTTTAATAAAATTTGAAAGCTTCTCTATTCTGCTTAAGCGGATTGGCTGCATCCAATATATTGCGTATTTATCAGACATCCAGTTGATAAAATTGAAATAATAGTTGTCATGTTTGTTCTTCCTAATCCTGATGTACTTGATGACCTCATTGCTGTTTTTCCATTAATCCGCATGACCGAGTGTTGTCGTGGATGTCTGTTGTGATGTAGTGGATGAGATGTGTGTTGTGATGCAGTGTTGTGTATGTGTGTTGTTTTGCAGTGGATGGGTGTGTCTTGTGATACACTGTTGTGGATGTGTGTTGTGATGCAGTGGATGGGATGTGTGTTGTGATGCAGTGTTGTGGATGTGTGTTGTTTTGCAGTGGATGGGTGTGTCTTGTGATACACTGTTGTGGATGTGTGCTGTGATGCAGTGGATGGGATGTGTGTTGTGATGCAGAGGATGGGATGTGTGTTGTGATGCAGTGTTGTGTATGTGTGTTGTTTTGCAGTGGATGGGTGTGTCTTGTGATACACTGTTGTGGATGTGTGTTGTGATGCAGTGGATGGGATGTGTGTTGTGATGTAGTGGATGAGATGTGTGTTGTGATGCAGTGTTGTGTATGTGTGTTGTTTTGCAGTGGATGGGTGTGTCTTGTGATACACTGTTGTGGATGTGTGTTGTGATGCAGTGGATGGGATGTGTGTTGTGATGCAGTGGATGGGATGTGTGTTGTGATGCAGTGTTGTGTATGTGTGTTGTTTTGCAGTGGATGGGTGTGTCTTGTGATACACTGTTGTGGATGTGTGTTGTGATGCAGTGGATGGGATGTGTGTTGTCATGCAGTGGATGGGATGTGTGTTGTGATGCAGTGTTGTGTATGTGTGTTGTTTTGCAGTGGATGGGTGTGTCTTGTGATACACTGTTGTGGATGTGTGTTGTGATGCAGTGGATGGGATGTGTGTTGTGATGCAGTGGATGGGATGTGTGTTGTGATGCAGTGTTGTGGATGTGTGTTGTTGGATGGTGTGTTGTTGATGTAGTGGATGGGATGTGTTGTGATGCAGTGTTGTGGATGTGTGTTGTGATGCAGTTGATGACATGTGTTGTGATGCACTGTTGTGGATGTGTGTTGTGATGCAGTGTTGAGGATGTGTGTTATGATGCAGTGGACGGGGTGTGTGTTGTGATGCAGTGGATGTCAGCTCGGAATGTTAAATCAGAAAGCCAAGATTGAATTCCAGTTGAATTCGTTGTCTTAATAAATTGAATCAACACTCATACTAGAAAAAAAAAAAAAGAAAATTTAAAGCAGCCTCGACGATATCCTCGTCTATGCACCCCTGTGTGCGATGGGATTTAAGATTTAGGAGGACGTAAAGTCATTGATCAGTTCCTGGCCAGTTCCGTTCACATAACTGTCTCGAAAATTGTAGAGGCACTCTTTAATGCGCAGATTATTTTGGGATAGTCGACATAGCGAAGCCCATCACTTCCCAGAGTAAACCCCAGCCTTATGCCTAAATGTATTGCTTGATTGCTCAAACAAGTGTTGGTTGATTCCATCGGCGGAATCACCTAAGGTACGTTGATATCGATATATCTTGCCCTTTGCTCAGCGATGCACTGTCATCACCGCTCTGGGAGCATAGATAGACTGAGAACCCTGTCTACTAGCCATTGGTCTCACCAGGAAAGAACAAGCTGATTAACCCGTTTAGAGAAATTCGATAGATCACTGTACTAGACTAGACTATGCATCGAGTAGTATAAGATTATAAAGTAACAATAGCACTCATAAAGAAGACCCATAATGTTTCTACTAAGCTAAACTCAATTTTGGTTAAAAATCCTTATAAAATGAAGCACATAGTTCTGATTGATTATTCTCTTTCCAGATTTATACCGATGAAGCTACCAGCGTGTTAAAACTTTTTTGAAACAGCGAAAGGATACACAGGCGGTCTAATATAAGCAAGGAACGTATTTAACGATCAGAGTTCAGGTTCTAACCGTTACGTTCTCTTTCGTACAAATTCTTTTAGGAATCCGTCGCTTCTCTCCTCAGTTAAATAACGAAGTAGACTGGGCTTTCTATACATGGCTGCCTAAAAAGAAAAGAGCATCTACATTTAAAACCGTGGAGAATGTAACACACACACACACATATATATATATATATATATATATATATATATATATATATATATATATTTCTTCAATACATTTTTGAGAAAGTTTTCCTGTTTCTATGTAAATGGGCGGGCGGCTTTTATGATGTGATATCTTCATATATATCACATATAATTCATACATCACATCATAAAAATCGCTCATTCACACAGAAACAGGAAAAACTTTCTAAAAAAATGTATTGAAGAAAAAATAATTCCGAAATTAAACTCGTGAAGATATCACACACACACACACACACACACACACACACACACACACACGTGTGTGTGTGTGTGTATGTGTGTATGCAGTCTCTCTCTCTCTCTCTCTGTCTCTCTCTCTATATATATACGCTCTCTTACTCCGATTGAGCACTATGGGAAAATGGTAGACTTAAAAAAACAGTAGCTGCTCACGCATCATTCATTCAATAAGGAATTTGAACACTCTCGGTTACTAGCGTGTTTACATTGTATATAACACGCTAAAGTCCGCCTTCCTCTACCAAGCGCCCATAGCTCAGAGTCAGAATCGCCGACTGATGTTAATTCGGTTGGGTTTTAATCCTGGCTGAAAGCAATCGGGTGTCTAACCGTACTGATGAACTGTGATACAGCGAAACAGATAAATGCGGATGACTAATTATAGATACATATATTTGAACATTCTTTTTTATCAATACTAATGTTTGAGTAGATAGTCTGTTTTATTTTAAAAGTACACACACACACATATCTATCTATCTATCTATCTATCTATCTATCTATCTATATATATATATATATATATATATATATATATATCCAAGTGAATAAGGAACAAAGAAAATATTAACAACGTTCAAAACATGAATTTTAAACAGTGTTCACTATAGAAATAAAGCTATGAATATTTATTATAAATTATACTTTAGAACATGTTCAAATTACAATCTACTACAAAGTGTACATTTTGTTTCGATATTGAATGGACAATGTCTCATCTGGTAATATACGCTATTTAGGTCACTTATGTCTCTTTCTGTCCTGTTATTTAACCCATAGCCTTGGTCGGCAACCAGTCTACCGCAGAAAGCAATGGCAACCTACTGCGGGATAATCTTCTGCCCAGTCAGTCATGTCTCTTTCGAGACATGATCGCCCAAGCGTGTATCACGTATGGCACTGAACTGATGTCTCTTTCGAAATATGATCGCCAACGCGCGTATCATGTATGACACATAATGACTAAAAACTTATTTATAGAAACCCTTTTCCGGTAACAGCTTTTACAGAGAATAGATTTAAATGCAGGAATAAAACGTTCATCCTTTAAAATTAAATTTGCCATTTCCTTGTGCATTACTTCTGCCAGTTCGATATGTTTTCTAGATTACAGTCATCAAAACTAATAGATTTTGATTCGTCAGTAATAAACAGAGATGAGGTAAAAGTAAAGTGTTGGAAATTTTTTTAATTAAGAGTCTACCCTCTTTATTAAGGTTGGGCGTAACCCTTAGCCCTTCATGAATTCTGCTAGATTAGTTATACAATTTGGTGAAGGATTTCCATTAACTATTAACCCCGGCAACCGCATTTCCATTATAGCATTTTTTCTGCGTTAATTTTCTAGTATTTTCTAGTGCTTTCTTACAACTCATTAATTTGATTTTTCTTTTTGTCGATTTCTTTTTTTTACTAACACAAGACCAAGAACGACTGAGTTTACTAGACGACCAAAGCTGCCATTTTGACGATATAAAAGAAATTGATGTAAGAAAGTAATGAATACGTTATAACCAAGAAGACTTAAAAATGTCTAACGCAACGATATTTTTTAAATGCTGGCAGACCAATAAAAATATAAGCGTCATATTTACTGACTTTAGTCCTAAATTAAAGCGTGCTAATGCTAAAACTGAAAAACAGGACTAATTTTGAGAGGTAAAATTAAGTCCAGCAGTTACATTTCAAATCCTCCTTCACGCCGTGTAAAGATTGGTAGATCCAAGATACTTATTGTAACTGAAAAATTGGCACAAGGTCAAAATAGGGGTTGCGGAAGGCTGTTCATCATCTGTCTTATGACTAAACTTAGTTGGCTACAATCATGACACAAACCTACCATAATAACCCTTACACCAAAACAGTCTTAGTTACCATTCCCATTACAACCACTATAATATCTTAAGTAATTTATCACAATTAGTTCATATACAATTTGTGTGGGACAAGGGGAGGGATAACATTTACATGAAATTTTAAAATACCTCAATGAATATTTACAATGAAACATTATCTGCTTACAGGAAACAGGGATCCTTGTCTCAGTTCGACAGCTATTTCGCCGACGGCTGGTTGAGAAGTTCGCATCACAGAGTGAGAAGCGTTGAAAAAAATTAAAAAAGATAAGAGTCTGGGCATCGATGGTTTACCCTACGAAGTAGACTTGAGACCCATATTTGTGCTTTTGCTGGAAATTTTCTCAACCACTCGATGGAACAATAGACTATTCTCCAAAGTTCCACCATAGGTGTGATAAAACTTTTACACAAGAACAAACATGGAGGGATGAGATTGGTAATTTAACAATTCTTAACACAGGGTCGAAGATTTTGGACAACGTTCTGGCAAACTGTTTACAGACTTGTATTGTAATAGACGATTTAATATAACTTTCATTTGGTCCGCATGATGATAGAAAAAGTCGACGGAGAAGCCGCACGTATCAACTTTGATCAGTCCAAGGTCTTTAATAGGGGAGACCATCATTTCTTGGAGGCTGTTTTGTCTGCGGCCGCATTCAAACTGTACTTTCGTTCGTGGATTCGTCTTTTGCATGCGAAAACCAGTGCTATGGTGAAGTGACCATATCCATTCGCCAAAGCTGTCACCATTCTCTCTTCCTCTATATGCTTGCATAGGATTATTTCCTGTGCAGGTTGGGGGAGAATCCGGTTCTTTGTAGGATGACATTAAGTGATGTCAACACTTCGGTGAAGTACAGCGTTTATGCCGATGATGTCTCAACGCTTGTAATGTGCAGTACTGATGAGGTTGGTAGAGGAATTAGGATACATGAAAATGTCACAGGATCCAAAATTAACTGCGGTAAGTCTGTAAGCTTACGGTTAGGTTAAAAAGGTCGTCCTTTCCTTGTCCCCTTCTGTTGGACGGACGGACCTTGGAAGATATGCGGTTTCTAGTTCGGTTCAAACCTCCAGCTGAAGAAGAACAGATCAGATGTTCTAGAGAAGTTCATACACGCAGTTAGTCTGTGACTTCAACAGAAGCTTTCCTCGAAGATGTGCGTTACGTACATCTACCTCTCATGATTTACCGCATTCCAGTTCTACTACACCCGTCCACCTATTTAGATAATCTAGTGAAAGCTCATATTGCGCGTGGCGAGGTCTGCTACCCACATCCGTCTGAGGGCGGTCTTGGGATATTGGACATAAAGACTCATCTAGACATTTTGCAATTGCATTTCCTTGATCGGATGTATACACAGGATGAGGAAAATGACTACTTCTGGAAGGAAGATTCCAGAAAATATTTTCTGTCTTTGAAAATATTTTCTGTCTTCTGTCTATGCGCTAGAAGATCGTTCTCGGATGTAGATTGACCACTGACAAGGCTTTATATTGGGTGTTAGTTAGGGGGCCGTTCACGACGGTCTGATCAAGGTGCTTGGTCTAACGAGGTGGCCTACTTGATAAACCTGAGCAAATGGATGGTGGGGCGGGACAAAGAGAAAAATATTAAGAGCTCTTGTCGCTCTTAATATTAGAATTCCATGATCGCCTACGTTCTGAAGGGACACGCCACATGAATAATATTAATAATATTACTACTACTACTACTAATAATAATAATAATAAAAGTAAGTTCTTTTGATTGAGTTTGAGTTTTGTTTAAAAGCTTATGAACCTATGTGGGTTATTTAATGACAAAAATATATTTTTTCCTAATGTTCGGTTATAGTGAGAAGATTGATTTAGTCAGATTTTAATCAAAATTTATTTTTTCATTTTTTTAGAAAACTAAAAATGTCTTCTAGTTTTGTATTCAAAAATGTTTTGATGAAAATAATTTTTCCTTCAAAAATGTGTTATACTAATAATAATTTCTTCAAAAATACAATATTTTTCCTTCAAAAATGTATATTTTTCTATAAAAGTCTATTTTTATGTATATAAAATAAATCTATTTTCATAGTGTTTTGATCCCAATTTGGGGGTTACCCATTTGCCCATAGATGGGACCCTAACAGGTGCTACCACTCCGGGTTAGGGTGGATCTGGAAACAACAGCAACTAAGAGGTGGTACCATGTTCCTCACAACCTCCTAATCAGAGGCCTTGCTGCCGGATGCAGTTTACCGTCATGCCCAGGACCATCTTTTGATTGCAATTTTTTTAAGTTCACCCTATACGAGACTCTCGAGGTAGAGGGCTACAGAGTAAGTGACACAGTTTATGTGGATAAGTGAGAAAAATAACAGTTAACGTAGATTTGAACAGGTTTAAGTTGTCGTGATCAGGAAAACACCCACTTGGGAGCAGTCGTTTGCGGAAAGACGCTGTTCAAGAAGAATTTACCGCTCATCAATGGAATACGAAAGGAATGAGGGTGGTTCGCTAGAATGTACGAAGTACGACAGGTTTTAACTATGAAGTTTAGAACTGTTGGATTTAAGAAATATAGTTCGTCTGAGCACTTTTCATGAAAATAGCGACAGAGCTTGCAACGATCTGTGTGTGGGGAAAGGAACGAAAAATAAATTGAACCCACAAGAACGCGGAGACACTTTTGAACTCTATCAGGACAGGGAGGTGAAAACTGGGCGACTCCTGTTCATATATGGAGGCAATCATTGGCGGATTGAGTCGAAAATTTTCTACCGAGAAAACTTACAAAAAGGCCCAGTCAAAAGGACCCACTTAACCCCAATACGTAGTGAATTAAATAAAAATAAATTCTTTTAGGCAAATAGAATGTTACATCTATTTAATATTGTTTTATTTATGTTTATGCATGTATAATACAAATATTTTTAATAGTTTTATACTGAAAATGAAAATCTTAATCACAGAACAAACAATCTGCAAAATTGCTTCCAAATTAAAAAAAAATTATAACCTGTGCACTGTTTCATTGTGTCCACGTATCACGACAACAGTCAAAATTCAGTCACTTATAAAGCGCGCATTACCGAGAAAGTAAGTTGTCTAGAAAACTGGGTCGATTTTTTTCACAGGAAAAGGTATATCATCCATAAAAATTTCAGATAGTAAATCTTTTTTTATGTTATCGACATTAAAATTTCAACTAGCTAATTTGACAGCAAAGAGCGAAATCGAATTTTTACGATTTTATGCTAAGTTTACTGAACGCACGTCTACAACTGACTTACAAGGTCAAAAGATATTTGTAAACTAAGAAAAAATTCGGGTATGCAGAAACATGCAAAGAATAAACAGGACCCGGAAAGAGAAAAGCAGGCAATTCCGACATGAAGCTATATCAAAGTGAGTTTCAATTATCCGTTCTGATTCTATATGTCTAGTTGTTTGAAAGTCTGTCAATGTTTAGTATTAAAAACTCTAGTTCATTGCTCAGTTCTTGCATGTCCAAACCAAGAAGACTGCGTATGTTTGTCAACGCTTGTGGTGGCAATCCATCTCTGAGTTTTATGAAACGGCGTGAATTGAAACATAAAGTAAAAACAAAATACTTAAGATCAATATTATAATTTTAAGTTACCTTAAAAAGAAAAGTGATATTCACAAATAGGCAACATTTTTATGAAACTGTACAACTAAGATCCGGAGACGCATTTGGATGGGCAAAGGTGCATCTCAAAAGCTAAGCAAAGTATTGAAAAACAGAAAAAAACATTCGTTACAAACAATAAAAAGAGTATAGTCTTACGTGATATCTGTCCTTCTATATAAGACTGAATGCTGGACAATCTTCTCAAAGATGAAAAAGAAACTTCAGACAACAGAAATGTGGTTCTACAGAAAAAATACTGAGGATACTATGGACCGAACATAAGAGCGACGACGAGGTTTTGGAGAAAATGAACATTTATAACTTCATGGTTATTAGAAAAACGTTCAACAATACTTGTAATTTGATCAATCAATCGACGAAACACATTTCCATCCTGTAGAGATACACTGAATCACCATTCTTATTTTTCTTTCTTGATGTTCACATCTTCCTGAATTCTTCCACTATTGCAAAATCGGTCACTTCTACAACATTGAATATTTTATTCATTGCCTCAGTTAAAATAAATTTTGAAATCAGATAGTGTAATACTATTTCTCGCCCATATATTCTTTTTTTGTCTGATTTAATAGACCGGAGAGTGAGAGAGAGAAATTAATATTAGTGGTATTATTAATTGTGCTTTATTGCAATCCGCGATATGAGCTTACGCAAAAATTTTTTAATACTATTATGTACTTGTAAAATCCGGGGAATAGAGAAATTGGCTGAGAATTGAAAAAAAGAAAGAAAAATATGGTTTTCTTTCTTTTTCATATATGAAACGAATTGTTTTAAGCCAACTAGAAGTTTACAATATGGAAGTAGCCATAACAAAATCTCAGGATTTACTGGATGAGCTCAGGTAAGGTTAAATCCGCAAAGGTATTTTTGGGAAAAAAGGGTTTGAAAATCGAAAACCTGGGGAAGATGTAATCGAAAGAAAGAAGACAGAAAGACATAACGTCATGTGAGCTGTTGATATTTCATTCGTCGAGCCATGGCTCCCCGAAAATCGTGTGGGTGTAAAATAATCTCATTGGTCAAAATAATCTCATTGGTCAAAAGCTTTGAGTTCGCTAGGATTGGGGATGACGATAAAAATGGAGACTCAGCGAGAAAAATCAGATACGGAGACCTTCGAGAGGCAAGGAAAAACAACCCCCATCGTCACCGTCATTAGATGCCTCGTTTGCTCTAATTCGGTAAATTCCGTTAAACTCCGATAAGAATCCGAAAGAACTTTGTTGTTTTAAAAGTTGCGGGAGAATTGATTTGAAAATTGAAAGCTCTGATATTTGGAAAACGAACTCTTCGTTGTAAACTGGCAATCCAACAATTGTAATTTTCTGCTCCTATAAGTAATGTTTTTTTTTTATTATAAAAACCTTCTTCCGTAACTCATCCAGGCGTCTTAGACTTATTCATTTATTTAATTTTTTGTGCCGTAACTGTTTTATTTTAACCACAAGTGTACACAAGTGTTCGGTCTGGATGTGGTAGAAATACGGCTACTGGGTTAGCATAACGTGACTTTTTGAGATCAAATCACAGCGTAGGCAGTAGGTCCGTTGTTGTAATAGACGCCTTCAGGACTAGCTACTGCGATCAGATCATCACGACCAGCGGCCCGAAAGCGTCGACATAATTGGCACCGTTTCGACATCATCGCAGCAGGCTCCGTTCTGGAACTAGCGAACCAACCAACCAGCCGGCTGGGCAGAGAAGAGTGTCACAAAAGGAAAAATTTAAATTTGCATCAAATAGAGAATTTTAAAATCTTTTAATGTTTGTTGCATTCCTATGGAATGTGTTATTTGAATTCTTCCTGCAAAAGATGCAATTGCAGATAAGGGCGTAGTTGAGAAAAGTTATTGTTCACGATTCTATACATTTATTCTTCTTGGGTATCTTTATGATCATTACTTTGATGAAGTTCACCTTACTTTTACTTTGTTATCAATTTCTTCTCTTTCTTCCTTTCTTCATTTTCTCTTATTGGACCTGCTGTAAAATCTTGATTTTCTTGTGAGTGGTGGGGTTCTTCCGAATCCGATGTATCTGGTTAGACACTCTAAAAGTATGTCCTGTGAACTGCTCAATTAACAGTTTCGCGTAACATTTTCTTATTAAACTCAATTCGTTTTGCTTTTGAGCACCAACCATATAGTTGTATTTGCTCTCGTGTCAGCCATCCATGCCGAACAAAAAAAGCAGGTAGAATGCATGTGTATAGATTTATGGATAAAAAAAATTAGTAAATAAAGAAATGTGATATAAACCTTCAAGAGATTACGGGCTCAATTTAAACACACACCGTGACAAACACTGTGACACACAGACACACACACACACACACATATATACATATATATATATATATATATATATATATAGTGTTAAGTTGAGATGATGATTAGTGCTAAGATTGCTGCTTTTTTTCGGTGGTTTATTAAATAAAAAGTATTTTGGCAACCCGGTTTTTGTCATAAAGTGCTCGATGTCAATATACAGATAAAGCATTAATAGAATTAATGTGGAAAAGTTTGTCACTCAACTGAGCACTGCTATGCCGAGTTCAAAGTGTCGTGAAGACATTATTGGGACTTCTTCACTGCTCAGAACTTTTGCTTGTTCTAAAAGCTCGGAGGCGTGAAGACATCACAATAATGCCTCCACAAAACTTTGAAGTTACCATAACTGCTCAGTTAAGTGACTTTATCTTTCTCTCTCTCTCTCTCTCTCTTTCTGTTTATATATATATATATATATATATATATATATATATATATATGTGTGTGTGTGTGTGTGTGTGTGTGTGTGTGTGTGTGTGTGTGTTTAGACAGAAATTTTTCTTTTAAATATGCCAGATTAAATAAATTGCAAACAGTATTTTTATTTTTAATAAAATCTTTTCATACTTATGGATAATCTTTACCGTATTCCAATCAAAAGATGTCAGAAATGAGCTGTAACGTTGACAGATGTTATTTTCATTTATTTCTCGAAGTACCCAAGTACCTTCAACCTCATTCCGAGATCATCTTCAGGAGTTTAAGTTATGGTAACAAATGTAACCGGAAAACTGTGTGGCTAAAAATAACTGTACATTATTTCTGCTTCAAATATAACGGTTGAGAAATTATCCAAAATGGAATTTTTTCTTATTTGTTGTAATATGATTGTCATGCAGGTGTTAAAGCAGGAAAAAAACTGTTATTTATTTTACAAATACACCGGTTCTTGCTCGATCACCGAAGTTAAGCAACGTTGAGTCTGGTCAGTACTTAGATGGGTAACCGCTTGGGAATACCAGGTACTGTAAGCGTTTAGTGACGGATGTGCGTTGTGGTGCAGTGGATATCGGCTCGGAAAGAGAAATCGGTGAGTCGAGTTTAAATTCCAGTTGAATACCCTGCATTCACTTAAGCACTGGTACTCTTGGGAAAAGTATTAATCCGTTCCTTCCCTCCAGTTATGGGTTAAATAACAAGGGTAGGACTTGGGGACCCTACCCTTACAAACAAATCCCAATTAATCTTGAAACTCGAAAATAAAAAAGTATTACTAGACACAAAACTTATATAAAAACAACAATAAATTGTTGAAAGAAAAAGGTATTACCAGCAATAAATCAATAAAATTTAGTTGGCAATAAATGCCATAAAAACAAAACAAACAACCAAATCCTTCTTCTGATTTCTATATCTCTGGTTGCCTTTCTTCTTTAGGAAGATCTCCAATGTCCATATGCATGGGACTGGCGTTTATGTCAGCAGACATCCCTTATTAGCGAGGATGATTTCTCTTGAATTTCTAGATCAGTCTTAGATGAGTCTCCGTTTCTTTCTACTAAGCTCGGTTAGTTTTTTATCTTTCTCTACCTCTCCTTTTCATCAGCAAACTGTTACATACTTGACAGTCTCTAACAATGTAGATAAAGCCATTTCCTCTCATCTGTTGGATCATATATTTGGGTTTGGAGACTTTAATGCGCACCACGCCAAGTGGTTTAAAACTCTGTCACAGATCTTGCTGGTGTCCCTACCATGAACATTTTAATCACTTAATCCTTTAAGCAAGTTGTGTATTTCCTGACGCGTCTCTCTAAAAAACCCTAATAGAACTTACTCTCTGCTAGATCTCTGTTTCACTTCTATCCCTGACTCTTGCCATATCATGCAGCCTTGCCCTCTTGGCAACGCTGACCGTGGTTTGGTTTCAGTTAATATTTTTTCCACTTCCCCTTCCTCCTAAAGCCTCTGACCAGCAGAATATCTTACTGATACCAAAGAGCTGATTGGGAATCGTTTTGCGCTTTCCTGTATGACATCCTTTGCAACAAAACTTTTAGTCTTGAAGACTGCGTCCGAGGTCTCCTCTTGGGTTAAGGCTGACATCAATGCTTTCATACCAGTCATGAAGTTACGACTTAAACCCTATTCATCCCCTATGGTTCTCCCCTGCTTGCTCGGCCGCTATTGCTCACAGGAATCACTTCTTCTGTATTTATTGGACCAATGCGTCTGACTATAATAGGCTCCTTTTTACCTCTGCTCGTAATGATTGCAAAAGGATCCTAAATGATGCTAAACTGTTGTTTGCTAAAAGAATGAAGTTCGGCTCCAAAGATTACTGGCGACTTTGTAAAATTTTGTTAAAAGATAGGAAGTCTTCAATCCACCCTTTAATCATTAAATTTGAATTCCTCATAACTTCAGCGGACAAGGCCGAAAGTTTAGCTCGCAGATTCTCCAACAACTCAACATTTGATTTGTCTGAGGTATCCGCACGAAATTTTCCACCTACAACCGAGGCTCAAGTTTTCGAGGCTATTATCAATGCTGAAGTAGTACAACATCTCACAGCCTACGGCCTCTTCTTCGATAAAGAGTATGGTTTCCGCTTTACCAGGTCTGCTGCTAACATGCTAACAACTATCACAGAGTATATATACCAAGCTCTTGATAAGAACGGCGAAGTTAGAGCTGTTGCCCTTGATATCTCCAAAGCGTTTGACAGAGTCTGACATGCTGGTCTTCTACGCAATCTACATTGTTTGATCTAATCCAGTCGTTCCTTTCAAATCGCGAAATGTATTTAACATTGAATGGGCATCCTCCTAGTTATTATCATACGAACGCGGGTGTCCTTCAAGGCACTATTTTAGGTCCTACGCTTTTTCTGATCTTCATCAACGATCTCCCTGATGTAATCAGATCCCAAAGTATGCATCTGCGCTGACGACACCAGCGTTTACTTCTGCCTTGATAAGAAATCTGGCAATAGAATGCATTTTGTTATAAGTGTCACTAAATATGTGTAGAGTTTATGTATTCAGGTGTATGCTTTATACTGAACACAGTAAGTATATTATTGCCGGGTTCATAATTGTTGTTATGAAGTGTAGTATTTTTCATGTTCTTTTTCTATTATTAATAATGCTTAATAATAATAAACAACAAAAAAAACTTAATGGTTATACATTCTTTGTCATTTTAATATAAACCTATATATATATATATATATATATATATATATATATATATACGCAACGTTCATTCAGCAATGAATTAGAACACTCTCAGATATTGGGCGTGTATAATGATAATATACACGCTAAAAAGTGTGCATTCTTCTACCGAGCGCCCATAACTCAGAGGTAGAATCGCCGACTGACTCCAATTCGGTCGGGTTTCAATCCTGGGTTAAAAGCAATCGGATTCTAACCGTACTGATGAGCTGTGATACAGCGAAACAGATCTGTATGCGGATCACTATATATATATGTATTATCATAGTCCAATCGGAGCCGATTTAGTAAATGGGTAAACTTTTAAATGTGGCTTACGAAATTCTGTCACTGGTAACGCATCACTCAATTCCCGGGCCAGACATTTAGACAATGCCATTAATTAAAAACCATATGATTTTTATGAAGTACTAATCTTCAAATGGCACGTGATAATTTGGGCCTAATTGGATCATTAATTTAATTTACAGTTATTTAACTAAAGCTACTGTTGCAAATTTTCAAAACAATGGAAAATCTGGATTTCTTGTGTTAATAAAGCATTGCTTTCTGATGGGAAAAATACTGTTAAAGCAATGTAATAGCTTGATAAGTGTTATTCGGCATCTGCTCCGTCGGAAACAACAGTTAAGGGGTGATTGCTGAGTTTAAACGCGGTCGTACAGACACAAATGATGCGGAACGCTCAGGTCTATCAAAATCGGCAGTTGTTCCGGAAAACAACAAAATAATCCACAAACTCGTTTTGGCCGATCGTAAATTGAGGTTGCGTGAGATAGCAGAGGAGTTGAACATATCAGAAAGTGGTCTATTCACCATTTTGCATGAACATTTGTCAGTGAGAAAGCTGTGTTCAAAGTGGGTACCACCTTTGCTCAAATTTGATAAAAAACAACGACGCATCGACGATTCAGAGTGGTATTTCCAACTGTTTCAACGCAACAAGAAAGAGTCTTTGCATAAATATATGACAATGGATGAAACATGAATCCACCACTTCACTCCAGAGTCAAATCGGAAGTCAACTGTGTGGCCAGCTCCAGGCGAAAGTCGTCCAAAACGACCAATAACGCAAACATTAGCAGGCAAAGTTTTGTTCCACGTATATTGAGGGCGCAAGGTATTTTTCATTGATTAGCTGAAGAAAGAAAGAACCATCAATAGCGAATACTATATAGCATTATTCGTACGTTTAAAGGAAGACATCGCCAAAAAAAAAAAAAAAAACCACCACAAATGAAAAAAAGTGATCTTTCACCAAGACTACGCTACGAAGGCAAAACCACATGAATTGCACTTCGAATTGCTTCCACATCCATCCTTTTTTCCAGATTTAGTTCTCAGTGACTACTGGCTGTTTGCAGACCCCAAAAGAATGCCCCAGGAAAGAGATTTGGCTCTAATAAAGAAGTGATCGTATTTTGAGGCGTATTTTGAGGCCAAAGACAAATCGTTCTACAAAAAAAGGCATCGAATTTTTAGATTAGCGTTGGAATAAAGTCAAATTTTGCGTAAAAGTTGTTACTTTATTATTAGGCTCGGGATTGATTGAATAAGGTGTTATAGAAGCGGGCTAATTTTTGAATGTGGCCGACGAAATTCTGTCACTGATAAAATATGAGGTCTAACTTAAAAAAAAACATATTATAAGTACTTATTATAACTATCAGGTTAGGGTTAGAGAAAATAATTAGTTTCAATAAATAGCCGAATACTTATATCTGTAAATATACTCTTACTAAGGAAGGACATATTCAAATCGGGTAGGCCATATACGATACCAGAATCGAAAAGCTATATCGGCACCGTACAGTCTTCAGGAAATGGGAGATCATAATTCTCTTCAAAACACGATCCATTGTATCTCTAAATAATATATTTTACTATCCCTTCCTCTCCCTAAATTGTTTAACTTGGATCGAGGTGATCCATGACCTGGATTAGCTACTAATATTATAGAAGTACAAGGTTTGCGTTGTGGTGCAGTGGATCGACAAATCGTGGAGCCGAGTTCGAATTCCAGTGGAATTCCTTGCATTCACTTACGCGCAAATACCCTTGAAAAAGATATTAATCTATCTCTTCCCTCCAGTTATGGGTTAAATAAAAGAACAGATTGGGTTCTATAGCCTTGGCTGGCGACCAGTCTACCACAGAATGTAATGTCAAACTACTGTGGGATAATCTTCTGCCCAGTCAGTCATATCGCGAAACAGACATGATCACTCAAGGGTGTATCACGTATGGCACTTAACTGACTGTCAAGTTTTCAGATGTCTTGATATTTTTCTATAGGTAGTGGTAGATACGGTCTAGCTGAGGGGACGGCTTCCTAAAGTAACGTCAACGTCCAGGGCGTCAGGACTTCTCTTACTGTTTGACCTGGAGAAGGATGGGCCCTGGCAAGTATAACTTTCCCAAAACATGCTACATATATTGTACAGGAAAGGGCTTATACCAAGTTGTATTCACGGAATCGCTGGGCCGATGAATCTCTAGACTGAATTCAACGGCTAGGACTTAGGATTTCCCCGATGGAATCAATTACCACGCATTCGGGATCCAGGAGAGTCAACAAATTGGACATCGATTGTGGTTTGACCAAAAGAGGGATAGGCTTCGACTGATCTACTTGACCTAGACACGCCAAGTATGAAAGTGTACCTCTTATGCTTTCAACCCAGATAATGGTATTTTCTATACCAGGTGAACACGATCATGGGATTGATTATGATGATGACTGTCCCTGTCGGATTTTGAACTTGGTTCGTAAACTCTGTACCGTTAAGAATTAGTCTATCTAAACCTTCTTCTCTCGTTACAAAGGCAGAGAAAACCTTCCAACAGCTGCCCGTATATACAAAAAAAAAATCATTCAGATCGGTTATCTGTTCAGTGCGTCTGATTGCGTTAACATCTCGTAAATCGATGGCCGGGTCATCTTTCGCTGAATCTTAAGAGTGTTGACAAGCAAAGGTCTTCTGTGGAGATTCTTTGAGAGAGACCATTGTCACCGTCTTGAAAGAC
This sequence comes from Ascarosepion bandense, assembly GCA_037127315.1. NCBI lineage: Eukaryota > Metazoa > Mollusca > Cephalopoda > Sepiida > Sepiidae > Ascarosepion > Ascarosepion bandense. Next base: position 2,015,571 of record JBBBDQ010001498.1, on the reverse strand, counting down.
AGAACCCGTAAATAAGGCAATAGAATGCATCAAATTTCGGATTTGTTCGTGGAAACGGACTGTTCCTGTTACGACTTGGGCAAAGTCTCATTATTTTAAGTTACATTAGAATCTTAACTATTTTCTTTTAATCAGTGAAGGAAATCAACACGATTCTGCCTTCTCAATAATTGGCGACTGCAGGGAAACTTATAGCAAAGCTTTATACTGATTTTGGCCATTCATCTTTTTAAATCAGACGCCCCTCATCCAAGTGAGTAAAGCCACTAAGGCACAAGGGGGATACTAGAGGAATGACCAAGAAGAGAAAAGATAATGATTGATATCGCATTTGAACTTTTGAATATCAAAGTTGGTTGGAAAATATACAGCCAGAAATCTAAAATCCAGAAGGACGGGAAAAGAAACAGTTAATATATAAATTATGGTTACACTTAGCCAATTCAACCCTGAATTGATGAAATATTTTGGCTAATCTAGAGGAAAATTTCGCTAGAAACAAAGAAGAGAGTAGTGGATTGCTATGTGATATCAGTTTTTCAATATGGCAGTGAATGCTGGACAATATCATCAAAGATGAATAAAAGACTTGAAGCAATTGAAATGTGGTTCTACAGAAGGATGCTGGGGATATCATGAATCGAGCATGTGAGCAATGATGAGGTTTTGGAAAAGATGGAAAGGAAAAGGAAATTAACACTGAGCGACAAGAAGAGACACCTAAAGTTCCTGGGACATGCAATGAGAACCTGATACTAACAGTCCAGATAGAGGGGAGGAGAGACAGAGAAAAACAGCGTGTAACGTACCTGACTGGCCTGAGTGGGCGGATGGCAGAGCGTGGGTTGTGTGGTCTAACAGGAGAAAGCGTGCTAAAAACAACCAGGGATAGGGAGACGTGGAAGGCCATGATCGCCTACGTCCTGAAAGAAGAAGTACTGCGCTTAAATACATAAAGTTTAGGTACCAAAGGAAAGAGTTTTTCCGAATAATCACCATGAAAGTATTTATAGAAAAGGCACAGGGAAGCGAACTACATCACAACATTGTGAAAGTGAGTGAAGCAGAGATGCTAGGTCAGGACCAATAAAATTGCTGATTCTTCTTTAGATCTTATCAGGGGTCTCTAAATATATAATAGGAGCGCTGGGGCATATTTGGTAGGAATATTCGAACCATGGAGGAATGGTAGACTTATAAATATATAAGATAGATTCAAGGGAGAAAAAATTAAATAATTTGTTTAAGTCTAGCAACGAAGCTAACCATTTATCAACAAAAACTAAACTCATTGCTAATTAAAATAAATTGTAGTAAAATGCAATCTGCTTGTAAAGCAAATATCACATCTCGCAACCTCCAAAACTTCAGGAGAGCAGTTAGGTTTTCATTTACTCGAATGTTAAATTGCTGCAATTAAGTCATTAGAAATTGACAAATGTTATCAATCTTTGAACCTTGTATGTCACAGTATATTATCTTTGGGAACTTTAGATTATTTGACCCCTTATTGTGGCACAAAGTCGAAAGTATCAGTTGTAGTGGATCTAGTAAAACCAGCATGCTGACCCTTACACCAGGTCGTGTTACCCAAGCGTATATCTATATAGACAAACATATCGTACGATTTTAAGCTTATAATTGCTCCTTATATTGAAAAGGATTAAGAATAATTTGATTTTAGTTTATAGGGCAAAATACAACATAGATTTTATTTCTAAATAAAAACAAAAGATATAGATCAAAATGATAGTTCCACTGGGTCACCACAGATTTCAAGTTTGTGGGTTACTGAATGTATGTTGTCTTACGGACCTAAGAATTGTAGATTGTGAAGATATGTAAGATAGATAAAGGGTGATCTGAGACTTGAGGAGGTTAAAATTGTAGCAACCGGTTAAGCATCCCCGTGGAAGTCTGTTTCAGGAATAAGTATCTTTTGGAAAGAAGCCGAATAAAACTTTCTTCTTACCAGTGCAATGCAAAAGGAATGAAAATTGTAAACATCTGTGCGCACAGCATGTCGGGTTCCCTAGCAGAAAATTTCTGAACTAGTTGACCTAAGGAAAGCCACTCATCCGAACATTGTCCATGGAAATAGCGATAGGATTCGTCTTTGGAAGAGTAAATAGAATTGAAAATAATTAATCACCTACAAGACCGCGTGAATGATTTTGAGATCAGTCGAGGCTGGAAAGAAAGGGTAAAAAAGCTGCAACCCTGATATATTTTTTTTCTAAGTTCATATAGGCAAGGATATAATGTCACTGAGACGCAAACGGGCTACTGGGAGAGAAAGAAAATTAAAAGATATTAGAACGAACCGAAAACCCACTCCTAAACAGGAAACTAGGGATAAACATTTTTTTTAAATCATTCTCTAACCCCAGACAAAACAGTAATGCTGTTAGTACGCAGAAGACTGAGAATAGGGAGAACTGAGGAAAGGGCAAATAATGAATGGGATTCAAGAAGACAGAAGATGTCGATTGTCGTTTCATTTAATTTTTTTTTTTGAACCAGGAGAGCAAGTAAATCGAAGGGAATTCCAGAGGTAAGAATTCCTAGAAAAAGAACTAGAAATGGCGGCTGCATTTTGCTATATCAACAGAAAAAAATAAGTCTAATCTAGTAGTACGCTGAAATTCATGTGGTTGGGGCACCAGATAAAAAAGTATCCACTCCTGTTTAAAAGACTGTGGAGGAGGGGAGGGAATGAACCGGACGATAGACGAACCTATCTTCTCGTTTTAAGGAAAAATAAAAATGAATAGTAGATAAATCTTTAAAGTTCAGGCGGAGACGTTATTTGTATAGAGATGAAGTAGACTTTAGAACGTACCGGAAACACAATTTTAAACAAGAAACAAGTGATAAACCTTCACTCCTGATATGGAAGCGATATTCCATTTTAGTCTGATCTAAATCTTGTAAAGATAGCGCATAGTAATACTAATGGTAATAATAATTTTGCCAGTGCTGCTTTCGGTTCAAATTTAAAAAAATCGTTCTCTTAAAACGATTTAACAAGAAAATAGGTTTCTCAACTTCACTAGTTGTTATCGTTCTTTCCCGTAATAAATATTTACCTCGTTACCTTACTAAACGTGGATGTGACACAAGGTCGAGGTTTAATGTAGGGAGACCGATCGCTTGCGGATGGGCAAGGGCTAAATATTGCGCAGTCCCCGCAAACGTTGATCGCGTTGGCCTCGGTGGCGACCACCGATCCAGCTCTTTAGTGCAATGTGGTGGTACAGCCCTTGGATATTGTTGCCCGGGACCGGGTAAATTCTCCGTGAAATTTTTCTCAGATGCATGTCTGTCCTCGGACAGAGATACAATGGAGCCGCACTCTTCGCGAGGACAGGGGCGCAACTGAGAGATTATCATCCGCACCAGCCAAAAAATAGCAGTAAACTTTTGTCCGAATTATTATGCAATGTCAACTGATTGATTATGTCATTTTCTCTTTGAGTTATATGTGCTGTCCATTTTAGTTGTTGCTGATGTTGGTTGTTCTCAAGTGATATGGTTTGTGGTTTCTGTTTTTTGATAAGATTTTTAGTTTGGGAACCTGTAGCGTCAGACCACAATGTTCAAAATCGCATGATATTTACCTAGACACACACTTCACTCACTCGTAGCATTTTCTGCCATTAATCTTAGAAAGTGGTTGTTTATATCTGACAGTTTAGATATTTATAAACGTGTTTGACGCCAGATATGACAACCATATGTAAGTCACGATCTGATGAGGCTATTTACGAACATGGCTTGAGCTTTCAAGTTGATGTTTTGGTTTTGTAGAAACTTGCGATATTGGGCGAAACTACCTCTGGTTCAGCCTACGTTATGTTCAATTTCCTTTTCTTCTATACTAAAATTTGTTATAACGAATCCATACACCGACGTATTTGAAGTGTTCAGTATTTACTAATTTCATACCCTAATTTTTTTCTGATGGATTTAGATTATTCAATGCTTTCATTAATGCCAGATGGAATACGGCAATATCTGGGGAAGTGTACGGAGCCGATCAATTTCTTTTTCCGGGTATATGACTTTCACTTGAGGTCTATAGTGAACTGTGTCCCAATTGACGCTCAAAGCAAAGAGCTGCTTTGGGAGAGTAATCAGTCATCGTTACTCGCGAGAATTCAGAGTCGATTTCGGTGACCATGAAAAGTTACTGGCGTTGTTCTTGTGGGAATGAGAGACACAACTCAGTTTTCCCTCGGCGGATCAAACTAGAAATCCGCTGGCAGCCTCTGGTCATCTTTGCAGGACTCGACTTCTAGATCAAGCATCCAGATCCTTCCAATGTAACTCTCATCATGAAAAAATGACTGTGGATCAATCAGTAGCCACGTTTTTCTAGAGCAATAATTTTCTCTGTTTTGTTCATTTAATGGTGTTAGTTTAGTTGCAATCATGCCTTTAAACTCTTACATTCGCAACACCTACTTTTTTAAAAGTTTACGCTGAAAAAAAACGAAAGTTGAAACACGGGTTCCCGTATGATCACCGAAGTTACTTATGTGGGTGACCGCTTATCAATTCCAGCCGCTGCAAGCTTTGAGGTGCTGATGTCTTTATGTATAATGGCACGGAATTTCATTTAAAGTTGGGTTCGTTATATTCACTTAAGCGCAAATACTATTGGAAAAAGTATGAAGCCACTACTTCTCCTCCCCGGCTATAGGTTAATTAGTAAGACTGGCATCACAAAACCAACTCAAAAAATTGTTATAATTGAAAAAAAATCTGGCAGCAAAGTGGTGATAAACCGTAAAAAATGAATAGATGAATCAATGCTTTTTCCAATATGTTTTTACTGTTCTATCACCTTTTCTTGATTATTACGTATATAATTTTTCTCAAATATCTTTCAGTCCGTTAAGTGCAATACGTGATACACGCTTGGGTGATCATATCTCGAAAGAGACATGAATGACTAGGCAGAAGATTTTAAGATTTTACCGCAGTAGGTTGCCATTACTTTCTGCAATAGACTGGCTGCCAACCAAAGATACAGAAGCCAATCTGTCCTGCTTTTTTAACCCATAGCTGGAGGGAGAAGTGACGGAAACATACTTTACCCAAAGATATTTACGCGTATATGAATGCAACGAATTCTACTGGAATTCGAACTCAGTACTTCACTTTCGCATTCCGCGCCAATATTCACTGCACCGCAGCGCACATCCATATAGCTTTAGACATTTTGAAAAGGATTTTTTACTTGTTCCTGACTTGATCATGGGTTCAGTTTATGTTTTGTTACGTTTGGGATGTCTGTTCAACATTTTCTTTATTTCCAAATTTGTGTTTGCATCACTATCTAACATTACATTATCTTCTTTTATATAGTATTTCTTGAGGACGTAGACGTTCATCGCTCTCCACAGTTTCCTAGTAAGATTTACCTGTTCCCTATCCCGACTGTCATTGTTCTACAACTCATTTACACAAACATTAAGTATGTTACTAGCTGTTTCTCTCTGAATCTCTTGCGTTCATTATGTTCTGTGAGTGTCTAATTCTCCAAGCCAGCTTTCCTCAGTATTTCTCTTGGAACTATCATCTGACCTTTTTGCATTTAACTTTAATCTCCAAAGATCAGTCAGTCGTTATCTACTGTCTTCCTGTTTGCTCTTCTATTGTTTTCATTCATTCATAATCTTTTCTGTTTTCTAATTCTTTCACACATATTGTATTTTAGTGGCATTACTGCCTTTCTTGGGCTAGATTTGATTTTTTAAAAAAAGGTTGTTATTTTTTCTTTATAATCGTGTCGCCACAAGCAAGGCATTTTTACTGTTGTACAGGGGGTTACATAGGAGGAAAGTTATGAGAAAGGGACAGTTTAAAGGGGGTGTCAGGAAGAGGGTAAGAGAAGGCTGAGAATACTGATGAGAGTGGGTTGGACGGAGAAAGGAGCATGAGAGAGAGGATGTAAGTTAGTGAGACAGAAGATGACTATTGACTTTACATTTGAATTCTTGAAGATTGTAGCTGTCGGGAAAGCAAGTAAACGGAAGGGGTACTAGTGAGCTAAGTTCATCGAGCAGAAGCCGTGAAAGTATTTGTAGAAGCGACACTGGGAAGCCACATTACGTCGGTGAGAAAGCGGCTGTATCCTAGCTGCTAATTCGGGATCGATCACATTATAGCTGAATTTATGTTATGAATTATCATTAGTTACATTATATTAGTAAAGTTTCTGTTTCCAAATATTCCACACACAGAACCTTCTTGTATCATAGTGGGTTTCACTCCTTGCTCGGGGTGAAATCGATTTAAAAAAATGTATAAGAGTCATTTTAGTTTCAATATTCATTTAAATAACGTCGTTCCTCACATTCTACTGTAGAGCCATATTTTTGGTACAAGACTCTTCTTCATCTATGCAGAGATGTTCAAGCTTTCAATGCCACACAAGAGGATTGATATTGCAAAACAGTTCACAACGTTTTACTTCGTTTCCAAAGAAGATTCATTGTTAATATTTTACTAGAGATCGTTAATCACTTTGAAGCAACTTCGGGTTTTGGTATCATATTTTCTGGCATTTGTTAAACACTTCTCAGATATTTAAATTTTCATATATCTTACTTTAAAATTAATTAATTTTCTTAATAAGCTATAACAATCATTGTGCCAGAAATAAAAAAAAACATAATATAAATGATTATCTTTTATTTAAATGATGTTGAACGAATTCTAATAAAATACAGTAAACTGAAAATTTCCCTATATCGGCAATTTTTTAAAAAATCATTTCAGCCCTAAATAAGGCAATAAAGCCACTATGATGCAAGCGGTTACTGAGTGTTAGAGAATATGAGGAAACACACATTTAAGAAAAGAGGGTAATAAAAGGTTATGAATTAAAAGACAAAAGATAACATTTGATATTGCATTTAAATTTTTGTAGATCAAAATAGATTGGGAAGCAATCAGCCAGAGTTTCACACGTGAGTAGTGCAAAAGAAGAAACTACTAGCATCGACACTTTCAACTGTAAAATGATGAAACTTTTCTATCAATTTACCAGAATATTTACCATGAAATAATGTAGAGAAATCAAGAATATCTAGATATATTTCAGGAGCAACTGATCCAATTTGAAAACAAAAATCAAAGCAAGGACGAATGGTAAACGTATAAATGTGTAAGATAGTTTGGCTATAATTAGTTTAGTGCTTACGGTCATATAGCGTTGAATACACCGTTTCCCCTCTGATCACCGAAATTAAACAACGCGAGCCTGGCCCGTACTTAGATAGGTGACCGCTTGAGAATGACAGGTGCTGTAAGCGTTCTTGAGGTATGTGCGTTGTGGTGCAGCTGATTTCTCGGAATGAGAAATTGGGGAGCCGAGTTCGAATTCCGGTTGAAAGCCCTGCATTCATATACACGCTAATACTCTTTGGAAAGTTATTCATCCGTCCTCCTTCAGTTATGGGTTAAATACCAAAACAGATTAGCCTTGGCTGACAACCAGTCTACCAGAGTAGGTAGTGGCAACCTGTTGCGGGATAATTTAAAAAATGCCTACTTAAGCGCTGTGGAATGCATTCAGAGCATAGTGAAAACAATAATATCACTGTTGGCCATCAACTGCATCCCTGACTGTCTCCAGTAAGTTTCGCCTATGTCGTGCCACCTAACCCAGATGGGAAAAGAGAGTGAGGTTGACGACCGTGTGCAATTCTCCCTCACTTAAATCCAATTAAAGCGCAAGTCATGACTTCGACTAGAAATCGTGGTCTTCCTCACCTGCGAGTTTAGTTTAGTTTCGTAATTACTTTGTTTATCTACCTATATGCAGGAATGGGATGTTCCTATGCTCTATGTGGGAACTATTGGATTAAAGGGTAGCAGAGTAAAGTGATTACACTGATCCAAACTCTCTCTCTCTCTCTTGTTGAACTTTCTGCCTCGGGCGGAGAGGAACCCAAACCAGACTCCGCCGTAGAGTAAAATCTTGTCCGGGGGTAATAAACAAGAACCCGACACAGCCTTAAGCTGAGTCCACGGAATAATTTTGGCTGAGCTTAAGGGTTCGGAATCAAACCTTTAATTGACATTGTGACACATCCGCCTTAGTAGGGAGGTGACAAATACCCAGTAGAGTAGAGTGATTATACTGAATAGCAGATCACTAGTAGTGTATCTGTTTCCCGCAGCGTGCAAGTCTGCTACTTGTTGATATACTATTATTTCCAATCTCCATTTTAGTAATTACTCACGCAGTAACCTTTTACAATTACAACAGTTTGCTATCCTTGACTTAAGCCACAATCTTTCGATTACAAGAAGGTGCATCCTGCGAACGAACCTGATGTCTGATGTGAGCTGTAACGCTACAGGGCATATTATTGTTGGCGTACTTGTCTTAATCCACAAGCATTCGACTCTCGATCTTCAGGCAAATTTCGACTGAGTCGAGGCTCTGTCTACAGACAGAGATTCTGCTGAGAAGAATAGGAAAGTACTCGATCTCATGTATGCTGTGGCTGGGCAAATTTAAACAACTTACCCGAATGGTTTCCAACGTAACGTCTAACCTTGTGTCACATCCCGTGCCAGTAGGGGGACTATGTGAGAATTCCGCTATATCTCGACACTGAGAATAAACCCGATGTCACGTTTAAAGTGTAACGCCACAAAAATGATTACTATTGCTGTCCTTATATTAATCTACAAGCTTTTCACTAGAAGAAGCCGAATCCTGCGAATAAACCCGGTGTCAGGTCTGAGGTGTAACGCTGTATGGGCCTGGGATTCTCGTCTACTTTACTCCTATCACGGCCTTATGAATTATTATTATGAATAAGAAATGTAAGGAAATGTGTATACCGTCATAAATGAAGTAATCCTGTGGTTCATAAAAGAGGATGTATATGTATGGAAGGCCTTACAATGAAAAAAAAGTGAAAACGTTGGAAGGAAAGAAAACAAGAAGTTGTGTGGGCCGAGAGGAAATAGCTAAAAACGAATATAATGCACCATTTGTAATAGTGACGAAATGAACAAGAAAAAAGAAACTGTTACACAGATATTCAGAAAGACAAATAAAGAAATGGTCTTCAAAACAAGTGAATCCGAGAAAAAAAATAACCAAAACGTGGGAACAAATAATGTTTTGTTAATGAAAAGAGGAACGGGCATAAAAGGTGAAAATAATATTAATAATAACGATAAAAAAAATTCCTGCATTAATGAACAAGAAAGAAAAAGGCAGAACAGTTTTGTTAAAAACAAACATAAATTAAAACAAGTCAGCTGTTTATGAGTCAGTAAGCATGACGTCAACAGAAAATGCCGTGACCCCACGGCACTTTCTTCAGCCCGCATTAGTGATTCTACTCCTACAATTATTTCTGTAACTGCTTCATACTTTGCTGGGGTCATTTCGTTATAAACGTAAATGATTAGTATGTGGACTGACAGTACTTTTGCAACTATTGCTTTTAATATCTATAATACATCAGAAGCAGCATTTGCTCCTGCTGATGACTTTAATACGTCATCAATCTAAGGAAAGTTATATTTTCCCATTATTTTGTGTTTTTCTTTTCATATAGAAATATGAAATTCAGTTTATTTCTTTCATATTTTTCCGTTTTTATATCGAAATATATCAGTCAGTCAGTTAAGTGCCGTGCGCGATACACGCTTGGGCGATCATGTCTCGAAAGAGACATGACTGACTGGGCAGATTATCCCGCAGTAGGTTGCCATTGCTTTCTGCGGTAGACTGGTTGCCGACCAAGGCTATAGAACCCAATCTGTCCTATTATTTAACCCATAACTGGAGGGAAGAGACGGATTAATACCTTTCCCAAGGGTATTTGCGCGTAAGTGAATGCAAGGAATTCAACTGGAATTCGAACTCGGTTCCCCGATTTCTCGTTCCGAGCCGATATCCACTGCGCCACAACGCACATCTTTTCCCTTTATTTTGCCTTTTAGAAATATGAACGTCACTTATATTTCTATCATATTTTGCTGTTTATATATTGAAATATGTACTTCTGTTACATTTCCCCTTTATTTTACCCTTTATATATAGAAATATGAAAACCAGTTATACGTTCTTGAATTGACCTTTTTAGTTAGAAATATTTGAATCTGTTAAATATTTTTGTTTTTCAGTTTTTGAATAAATTAAATATTTAATATTTTCTCTTTATTTAGCATTTTTATAACGAAATATGAAAACCATTCCATTTACTCCTTATTTAGCTGTTTTTATAGAAATATATAATTCTTTTATATTTTTTCGTTATTTTGTCTTTTTCTATTTAGAAATATTAAAATCTGCTAGATTCCCACTAAATTTTGACGTTATTTCTGAATATTGCAATATTTTATGCATTTTTCTTTTATTTTTGGTTTTTAAATAGTTTTTTTTATTTAGAAATATGCAAATCTGCTACAATTTATCGCTATTATTAATTTTATTTAGAAAACATATTTGTTTTCTATTTTTATTTATAAAAACAGTTATATTTTCCCGATATTTTGACTTAGTATTTAGAGGTATGTAAACATGAGAAGTCGAGAATATCCAAGAATATATGTATTGTGGGTGCGAACATATGACTTGAAAACGCATGCTACTTGGTTAGATATCATTTCTTTATGAATTGCACGAACAATGTTATTCGAGTTTGATCTTGATATTTACGCAGCTATTTTTTTTTCCTTATTCCTCATCTGGATGTTGACGATCATGGCTCTCTACAGTTCTTATCTTTTGTTTTTTCACTATAAATCTTAGTCTAGGTTTTGCCATCCATTCTAATAAACTCATTAGGCATATCGCTCGCTGACATCTCCTGATGCTTTTGATAATCCTGTGAGTATCAAAATCTCCAAGCCCTCCTTTCTAATTGTACGTGAAAGAAATTAAAGCTGTTGATTACTCCTTTTTTTAAAATTTTTAATACGTGCCATTTTATTTTATTTTAATTTGTGGAATAAAAATGACCCCACCCCCATAAATGAGCTATGCCGGAACCCTATATAAAGAAGTAAAAAAAAGTTTAGAGAGAGAGAGAAGTTCCACTCGACCTCGAAAGTGTCAGTCGAGGTCTGTCTTTGAGCAGAGTTCGACTTAGTCTAGGCTCCGTTTGCGGTCAGAGTCACGGCTAAGAAAAACACACAGGCTTAGTGCACAATCCCGCGTATGCTCGGGCTGGATAAATTTGAACCGTTGGCTGAAGTGTCCGAGCTTGAGTTCATAATCACTAACAGTGTGTCACACCCCATCTAAATGGGGGAACTCTGCGTAAATACCAAGAGTTCCGCTCGATCAAGAGCTTGACGGACTCTCGATCCTCAGGCAAATTTCGACTGAGTCGAGATTCTGCTGAGAAGAATAGGAAAGTACCCGATCGTGTGTATGCTGTGGCTGGTCAAATTTAAACAATTTACCCGAATGGTTTCCAACGTAACGTCTAACCTTGTGTCATATCCCGTTCTAGTAGGAGGACTATGTGAGAATTTCGCTATATCTCGAAACTGTCCGTCAAGCTAAGTCGAAGCCCCGACTATAGAGAGAGACTTAGTAGAGGAAAATAGATTATATTGCTATATTCTGTTTATGCGGGGACTGGGCAAATTTTGGTCCTTGACTTGAGTTTACACGTTCCGGTCCCTAGCTTGGCGGCAACGTCTCATTCAGTTAGTTAAGTGTCATACATCATACAGCCTTTGGCGATCATTTCTCTTTTAATTCATGACTGACAAGACAAAAGATCTCCTTGCAGTGGGTTGGCATTTATTTCTGCAAAATACTTGTTACAAGCCAAAATCTGTAGGATCCAATCCATCCAGGCTATAGCTGGGAGAGTAGAGATGGATTCATATATTTCCCAATGGTCTTTGTGCGGAGGTGAATATAACAAACCTCATTGGAAATCGAATTCGATTCTCTAATTCTTTTATTCCGAGCCGCTATTCATTGCACCACGCCGCACATAAATACAAAAATGTCTCGGTACCATAAGGGAAAATTTATCAGAACAATTACTACGAAAATGTTAATAGAAATAAAACAGGGAAATTAATTTAGGACTGTAAGAATTTGACTGAAGCGGAGATGCCAGTGCTCGGACCAATAATATTCTTCTTTGTATGTTGTCAAGAATCTCTAAATACATAGAAGAAGCATTAGATGTGATAGCAATATTCAATGTATGGTCTAATGGTAGCACTTTAATGTGTAATATAGATTCAGGTGATAAGAATAACTTATCACGACACTGTGAACTAATCTTCTTATAAGCAAGCCTAGCGCTTAACTCAATATAATGTTTCAAATTTATTTCAGCAGAAAACGTAAGCCTGAAGGTGGGTTGTAATTAGTTGACATAGGCAGACTTGTAATTCATTGGCATAGGTGGATTGACATAGTCGGGTTAACATTAGTCGACATAGGTGAGCTGTCATTAGTTTGCATAGGTAGGTTGACATTATTTGACAAAATCGAGTTGAAATTATCTGACATCAGTGGGTTGGCATTACATAAACATAAAGGACAAAAAGTCAGCTGAATTTAGAAGTGAAAGGGGAGACTAAGAGATGAGCCAATGTCAGCAAATGCTATCAAATAGAAAACAAAATTTAGTAGTGTTCACAATAGTTTGAGGGATCACAAGCGATTGATTAAGGATTGAATAAATTAACATTGCTCATGAAATAAGATCATTATATGTGCAATGTAACGCCTTAAACTCCTCCCACATTTGAAAACTGAATGCATGGTCATCAGCAAAAAGAAGACCCAAAAATGATAACTACAGGTCGGAGAAACTAAAATAAAACAAGTAAAGAAATTTAAATATCTGGGAAGCATACTGACAGAGGATGGGAATTGCGATGTAGAGATTTAACGACGCATTGCCATGACCATGGAAGCATTTCAAAAGCTAACCAAAGTACTGAAAGACAGAAAAATCTCACTGGAAACTAAGAAGAGGATTGCTATGTGATTGCTATGTGATGTTTGTCTTTCTGTATAGCAGTGAATGTCGGACGATTTCATAAGGGATGAAGGAGAGGCTTGAGGCAGCAGAAATTTGCTTTTTTTACAGAATGATGCTGAAGATACCATGGACGGAGCACTTGAGCAACGACAAGGTGTTGCAGAGGATGGAAACGAGTAGAAAACTCATACTTAATATAAGGAAGAGACAGATGAACTTTCTAGGACCTTTAATGAGGAAGGAGGGCCTGGAGAATTTAATACTCACAGAACGGATAGAGTGAAAGAGAGACAGGGGAAAGCAGTGCGAGACCTACTTGATAGGCCTGAACTAATGGATAGCAGAGTGGGGTTTGGGAGAGATTCAAATAGGAAGAATTTTGAGAGCGACAAGTGGAAGTCCATGATCGCCTACGTCCTGAAGAGACATGGCACATTAAGAAGAAGAAATATAATGAAAAATTTTAATGTAGAAATGAAATGAATATGAGGATGAAAGCGAATAGCAATAGTCAGAAATTCAAGCCAGCATTACTTAGAAATAAGGACATTATTAGGTACAATGAAAACTCATTGAAAACAGTTTAGTAGAGGAATGTACTGAATATCAGGAAGAAAGATATTAGCAATAGACACCAATTCAGGTCCGTCCTAATGAAGAATAAGGTCATTAGACGTAAGATGAAAACTCATTGAAAACAGTTTAGTAGAGGAATGTACTGAATATCAGGAAGAAAGATATTAGCAATAGGCACCAATTCAGGTCCGTCCTAATGAAGAATAAGGTCATTAGACGTAAGATGAAAACTCATTGAAAACAGTTTAGTAGAGGAATGCATTGAATATCAGGAAGAAAGATATTAGCAATAGACACCAATTCAGGTCAGTCCTAATGAAGAATAAGGTCATTAGACGTAAGATGAAACTCATTGAAAACAGTTTAGTAGTGAATGTACTGAATATCAGGAAGAAAGATATTAGCAATAGACACCAATTCAGTTCAGTCCTAATGAAGAATAAGGTCATTAGACGCAAGATGAAAACTCATTGAAAACAGTTTAGTAGAGGAATGTACTGAATATCAGGAAGAAAGATATTAGCAATAGACACCAATTCAGTTCAGTCCTAATGAAGAATAAGGTCATTAGACGTAAAGATGAAAACTCATTGAAAACAGTTTAGTAGAGGAATGTACTGAATATCAGGAAGAAAGATATTAGCAAGGACACCAATTCAGTTCAGTCCAATGAAGAATAAGGTCATTAGACGTAAGATGAAAACTCATTGAAAAACAGTTTAGTAGAGGAATGTACTCACATCAGGAAGAAAGATATTAGCAATAGACACCAATTCAGGTCCGTCCTAATGAAGAATAAGGTCATTAGACGTAAGATGAAAAACTCATTGAAAACAGTTTAGTAGAGGAATGTACTGAATATCAGGAAGAAAGATATTAGCAATAGACACCAATTCAGGTCAGTCCTAATGAAGAATAAGGTCATTAGACGTAAGATGAAAACTCATTGAAAACAGTTTAGTAGAGGAAATGTACTGAATATCAGGAAGAAAGATATTAGCAATAGACACCAATTGAATTATCCTAATGAAGAATAAGGTCATTAGACGTAAGATGAAAACCTCATTGAAAACAGTTTAGTAGAGGAATGTACTGAATATCAGGAAGAAAGATATTAGCAATAGACACCAATTCAGTTCAGTCCTAATGAAGAATAAGGTCATTAGACGTAAGATGAAACTCATTGAAAACAGTTTAGTAGGAGGAATGTACTGAATATCAGGAAGAAAGATATTAGCAATAGACACCAATTCAGGTCATCTAATGAAGAATAAGGTCATTAGACGTAAGATGAAACTCATTGAAAACAGTTTAGTAGAGGAATGTACTGAATATCAGGAAGAAAGATATTAGCAATAGACACCAATTCAGGTCCGTCCTAATGAAGAATACGGTCATTAGACGTAAGATGAAAACTCATTGAAAACAGTTTAGTAGAGGAATGTACTGAATATCAGGAAGAAAGATATTAGCAATAGACACCAATTCAGGTCAGTCCTAATGAAGAATAAGGTCATTAGACGTAAGATGAAAACTCATTGAAAACAGTTTAGTAGAGGAATGTACTGAATATCAGGAAGAAAGATATTAGCAATAGACACCAATTCAGGCCGTCCTAATGAAGAATAAGGTCATTAGACGTAAGATGAAACCTCATTGAAAACAGTTTATAGAGGAATGTACTGAATATCAGGAAGAAAAAGATATTAGCAATAGACACCAATTCAGTTCAGTCCTAAGAAGAATAAGGTCATTAGACGTAAGATGAAAACTCATTGAAAAACAGTTTAGTAGAGGAATGTACTGAATATCAGAAGAAAGATATTAGCAATAGACACCAATTCAGTTCAGTCCTAATGAAGAATAAGGTCATTAGACGTAAGATGAAAACTCATTGAAAACAGTTTAGTAGAGGAATGTACTGAATATCAGGAAGAAAGATATTAGCAATAGACACCAATTCAGGTCAGTCCTAATGAAGAATAAGGTCATTAGACGTAAGATGAAAACTCATTGAAAACAGTTTAGTAGAGGAATGTACTGAATATCAGGAAGAAAGATATTAGCAATAGACACCAATTCAGGTCCGTCCTAATGAAAAGAATAAGGTCATTAGACGTAAGATGAAAACTCATTGAAAACAGTTTAGTAGAGGAAATGTACTGAATATCAGGAAGAAAGATATTAGCAATAGACACCAATTCAGGTCCGTCCTAATGAAGAATAAGGTCATTAGACGTAAGATGAAAACTCATTGAAAACAGTTTAGTAGAGGAATGTACTGAATATCAGGAAGAAAGATATTAGCAATAGACACCAATTCAGGTCAGTCCTAATGAAGAAATAAGGTCATTAGACGTAAGATGAAAACTCATTGAAAACAGTTTAGTAGAGGAATGTACTGAATATCAGGAAGAAAGAGAAGAAGCAATAGACACCAATTCAGTTCAGTCCTAATGAAGAATAAGGTCATTAGACGTAAGATGAAAACTCATTGAAAACAGTTTAGTAGAGGAATGTACTGAATATCAGGAAGAAAGATATTAGCAATAGACACTCAATTCAGTTCAGTCCTAATGAAGAATAAGGTCATTAGACGTAAGATGAAAACTCATTGAAAACAGTTTAGTAGAGGAATGTACTGAATATCAGGAAGAAAGATATTAGCAATAGACACCAATTCAGGTCCGTCCTAATGAAGAATAAGGTCATTAGACGTAAGATGAAACTCATTGAAAACAGTTTAGTAGAGGGAATGTACTTGAATATCAGGAAGAAAGATATTAGCAATAGACACCAATTCAGGTCAGTCCTAATGAAGAATAAGGTCATTAGACGTAAGATGAAAACTCATTGAAAACAGTTTAGTAGAGGAATGTACTGAATATCAGGAAGAAAGATATTAGCAATAGACACCAATTCAGGTCAGTCCTAATGAAGAATAAGGTCATTAGACGTAAGATGAAAACTCATTGAAAACAGTTTAGTAGAGGAATGTACTGAATATCAGGAAGAAAGATATTAGCAATAGACAAATTAATTCAGGTCCGTCCTAATAAGAATAAGGTCATTAGACGTAAGATGAAACTCATTGAAAACAGTTTAGTAGAGGAATGTACTGAATATCAGGAAGAAAGATATTAGCAATAGACACCAATTCAGGTCAGTCCTAATGAAGAATAAGGTCATTAGACGTAAGATGAAAACTCATTGAAAACAGTTTAGTAGAGGAATGTACTGAATATCAGGAAGAAAGGATATTAGCAATAGACACCAATTCAGGTCCGTCCTAATGAAGAATAAGGTCATTAGACGTAAGATGAAAACTCATTGAAAACAGTTTAGTAGAGGAATGTACTAAATATCAGGAAGAAAGATATTAGCAATAGACACCAATTCAGGTCAGTCCTAATGAAGAAATAAGGTCATTAGACGTAAGATGAAAACTCATTGAAAACAGTTTAGTAGAGGAATGTACTGAATATCAGGAAGAAAGATATTAGCAATAGACACCAATTCAGGTCAGTCCTAATGAAGAATAAGGTCATTAGACGTAAGATGAAAACTCATTGAAAACAGTTTAGTAGAGGAATGTACTGAATATCAGGAAGAAAAGATATTAGCAATAGACACTAATTCAGGTCAGTCCTAATGAAGAATAAGGTCATTAGACGTAAGATGAAAACTCATTGAAAACAGTTTAGTAGAGGAATGTACTGAATATCAGGAAGAAAGATATTAGCAATATTAGACACCAATTCAGGTCAGTCCTAATGAAGAATAAGGTCATTAGATGTAAGATGAAAACTCATTGAAAACAGTTTAGTAGAGGAATGTACTGAATATCAGGAAGAAAGATATTAGCAATAGACACCAATTCAGGTCAGTCCTAATGAAGAATAAGGTCATTAGACGTAAGATGAAAACTCATTGAAAACAGTTTAGTAGAGGAATGTACTGAATATCAGGAAGAAAGATATTAGCAATAGACACCAATTCAGGTCAAATCCTAATGAAGAATAAGGTCATTAATGCAAGATGAAACTCATTGAAAACAGTTTAGTAGAGGAATGTACTGAATATCAGGAAGAAAGATATTAGCAATAGACACCAATTCAGGTCAGTCCTAATGAAGAATAAGGTCATTAGACGTAAGATGAAACTCATTGAAAGCCAGTTTAGTAGAGGAATGTACTGAATATCAGGAAGAAAGATATTAGCAATAGACACCAATTCAGGTCAGTCCTAATGAAGAATAAGGTCATTAGACGTAAGATGAAAACTCATTGAAAACAGTTTAGTAGAGGAATGTACTGAATATCAGGAAGAAAGATATTAGCAATAGACACCAATTCAGGTCAGTCCTAATGAAGAATAAGGTCATTAGACGTAAGATGAAAACTCATTGAAAACAGTTTAGTAGAGGAATGTACTGAATATCAGGAAGAAAGATATTAGCAATAGACACCAATTCAGGTCAGTCCTAATGAAGAATAAGGTCATTAGACGTAAGATGAAAAACTCATTGAAAACAGTTTAGTAGAGGAATGTACTGAATATCAGGAAGAAAGATATTAGCAATAGACACCATTCAGGTCCGTCCTAATGAAGAATAAGGTCATTAGACGTAAGATGAAAACCTCATTGAAAACAGTTTAGTAGAGGAATGTACTGAATATCAGGAAGAAAGATATTAGCAATAGGCACCAATTCAGGTCCGTCCTACGAAATAGCCATGTCATTAGACGTAAGATGAAAACTCATTGAAAACAGTTTAGTAGAGGAATGTACTGAATATCAGGAAGAAAGATATTAGCAATAGACACCAATTCAGGTCCGTCCTAATGAAGAATAAGGTCATTAGACGTAAAAGATGAAAACTCATTGAAAACAGTTTAGTAGAGGAATGTACTGAATATCAGAAGAAAGATATTAGCAATAGGGCACCAATTCAGGTCCGTCCTAATGAAGAATAAGGTCATTAGACGTAAGATGAAAACTCATTGAAAACAGTTTAGTAGAGGAAATTGCACTGAATATCAGGAAGAAAGATATTAGCAATAGGCACCAATTCAGGTCCGTCCTAATGAAGAATAAGGTCATTAGACGTAAGATGAAAACTCATTGAAAACAGTTTAGTAGAGGAATGTACTGAATATCAGGAAGAAAGATATTAGCAATAGACACCAATTCAGGTCCGTCCTAATGAAGAATAAGGTCATTAGAGACGCAAGATGGAAACTCAGCTTGAAACAGTTTAGTAGAGGAATGTACCGAATATCAGGAAGAAAGATATTAGCAATAGGCACTAATTCAGGTCCGTCCTAATGAAGAATAAGGTCATTAGACGTAAGATGAAAACTCAGTTGAAAACAGTTTAGTAGAGGAATGTACTGAATATCAGGAAGAAAGATATTAGCAATAGACACCAATTCAGGTCAGTCCTAATGAAGAATAAGGTCATTAGACGTAAGATGAAAACTC
Source organism: Ascarosepion bandense (assembly GCA_037127315.1). Classification (NCBI taxonomy): domain Eukaryota; kingdom Metazoa; phylum Mollusca; class Cephalopoda; order Sepiida; family Sepiidae; genus Ascarosepion; species Ascarosepion bandense. Next base: position 1,996,507 of record JBBBDQ010001498.1, on the reverse strand, counting down.
ATTGAAAACAGTTTAGTAGAGGAATGTACTGAATATCAGGAAGAAAGATATTAGCAATAGACACCAATTCAGGTCCGTCCTAATGAAGAATAAGGTCATTAGACGTAAGATGAAAACTCATTGAAAACAGTTTAGTAGAGGAATGTACTGAATATCAGGAAGAAAGATATTAGCAATAGACACCACCCAGGTCCGTCCTAATGAAGAATAAGGTCATTAGACGTAAGATGAAAACTCATTGAAAACAGTTTAGTAGAGGAATGTACTGAATATCAGGAAGAAAGATATTAGCAATAGATGACTAATCATAGGTCCGTCCTAATGAAGAATAAGGTCATTAGACGTAAGATGAAACTCATTGAAAACAGTTTAGTAGAGGAATGTACTGAATATCAGGAAGAAAGATATTAGCAATAGGCACCAATTCAGGTCCGTCCTAATGAAGAATAAGGTCATTAGACGTAAGATGAAAACTCATTGAAAACAGTTTAGTAGAGGAATGTACTGAATATCAGGAAGAAAGATATTAGCAATAGACACCAATTCAGGTCAGTCCTAATGAAGAATAAGGTCATTAGACGTAAGATGAAAACTCATTGAAAACAGTTTAGTAGAGGAATGTACTGAATATCATAAAGAAAGATATTAGCAATAGACACCAATCTAGGTCCGTCCTAATGAAGAATAAGGTCATTAGACGTAAGATGAAAACTCATTGAAAACAGTTTAGTAGAGGAATGTACTGGAATATCAGGAAGAAAGATATTAGCAATAGACACTAATTCAGGTCCGTCCTAATGAAGAATAAGGTCATTAGACGTAAGATGAAAACTCATTGAAAACAGTTTAGTAGAGGAATGTACTGAATATCAGGAAGAAAGATATTAGCAATAGACACTAATTCAGGTCCGTCCTAATGAAGAATAAGGTCATTAGACGTAAGATGAAAACTCATTGAAAACAGTTTAGTAGAGGAATGTACTGAATATCAGGAAGAAAGATATTAGCAATAGACATTAATTCAGGTCCGTCCTAATGAAGAATAAGGTCATTAGACGTAAGATGAAAACTCATTGAAAACAGTTTAGTAGAGGAATGTACTGAATATCAGGAAGAAAGATATTAGCAATAGACACCAATTCAGGTCCGTCCTAATGAAGAATAAGGTCATTAGACGTAAGATGAAAACTCATTGAAAACAGTTTAGTAGAGGAATGTACTGAATATCAGGAAGAAAGATATTAGCAATAGGCACCAATTCAGGTCCGTCCCAATGAAGAATAAGGTCATTAGACGTAAGATGAAAACCTATTGAAAACAGTTTAGTAGAGGAACGTACTGAATATCAGGAAGAAAGATATTAGCAATAGTAAATTCTAATTCAGGTCCGTCCTAATGAAGAATAAGGTCATTAGACGTAAGATGAAAACTCATTGAAAACAGTTTAGTAGAGGAATGTACCGAATATCAGGGAAGAAAGATATTAGCAATAGACACCAATTCAGGCCGTCCTAATGAAGAATAAGGTCATTAGACGTAAGATGAAAACTCATTGAAAACAGTTTAGTAGAGGAATGTACTGAATATCAGAAGAAAGATATTAGCAATAGACACCAATTCAGGTCCGTCCTAATGAAGAATAAGGTCATTAGACGTAAGATGAAAACTCATTGAAAACAGTTTAGTAGAGGAATGTACTGAATATCAGGAAGAAAGATATTAGCAATAGACACCAATTCAGGCCGTCCTAATGAAGAATAAGGTCATTAGACGTAAGATGAAACTCATTGAAACAGTTTAGTAGAGGAATGTACTGAATATCAGGAAGAAAGATATTAGCAATAGGCACCAATTCAGGTCCGTCCTAATGAAGAATAAGGTCATTAGACGTAAGATGAAAACTCATTGAAACAGTTTAGTAGAGGAATGTGTACTGAATATCAGGAAGAAAGATATTAGCAATAGACACCAATTCAGGTCAGTCCTAATGAAGAATAAGGTCATTAGACGTAAGATGAAAACTCATTGAAAAAACAGTTTAGTAGAGGAATGTACTGAATATCAGGAAGAAAGATATATAGGCAATAGACACCAATTCAGGTCAGTCCTAATGAAGAATAAGGTCATTAGACGTGAAGATGAAAACTCATTGAAAAAACAGTTTAGTAGAGGAATGTACTGAATATCAGGAAGAAAGATATTAGCAATAGACACCAATTCAGGTCAGTCCTAATGAAGAATAAGGTCATTAGACGTAAGATGAAAACTCATTGAAAACAGTTTTCTCTAGTAGAGGAATGTACTGAATATCAGGAAGAAAGATATTAGCAATAGACACCAATTCAGGTCAGTCCTAATGAAGAATAAGGTCATTAGACGTAAGATGAAAACTCATTGAAAACAGTTTAGTAGAGGAATGTACTGAATATCAGGAAGAAAGATATTAGCAATAGACACCAATTCAGGTCCGTCCTAATGAAGAATATTAGACGTAAGATGAAAACTCATTGAAAAACAGTTTAGTAGAGGAATGTACTGAATATCAGGAAGAAAGATATTAGCAATAGACACCAATTCAGGTCAGTCCTAATGAAGAATAAGGTCATTAGACGTAAGATGAAAACTCATTGAAAACAGTTTAGTAGAGGAATGTACTGAATATCAGGAAGAAAGATATTAGCAATAGACACCAATTCAGGTCAGTCCTAATGAAGAATAAGGTCATTAGACGTAAGATGAAAACTCATTGAAAACAGTTTAGTAGAGGAATGTACTGAATATCAGGAAGAAAGATATTAGCAATAGACACCATTCAGGTCCTAATGAAGAATAAGGTCATTAGACGTAAGATGAAAAACTCATTGAAAACAGTTTAGTAGAGGAATGCACTGAATATCAGGAAGAAAGATATTAGCAATAGACACCAATTCAGGGTCCGTCCTACGAAGAATAAGGTCATTAGACGTAAGATGAAAACCTATTGAAAACAGTTTAGTAGAGGAATGTACTGAATATCAGGAAGAAAGATATTAGCAATAGACACCAATTCAGAAGTCAGTCCTAATGAAGAATAAGGTCATTAGACGTAAGATGAAACTCATTGAAAACAGTTTAGTAGAGGAATGTACTGAATACTGCAAGAAAGATATTAGCAATAGACACCAATTCAGGTCAGTCCTAATGAAGAATAAGGTCATTAGACGTAAGATGAAAACTCATTGAAAACAGTTTAGTAGAGGAATGTACTGAATATCAGGAAGAAAGATATTAGCAATAGACATCAATTCAGGTCCGTCCTAATGAAGAATAAGGTCATTAGACGTAAGATGAAAACTCATTGAAAACAGTTGTAGAGGAATGTACTGAATATCAGGAAGAAAGATATTAGCAATAGACACCAATTCAGGTCCGTCCCACCAAGAATAAGGTTGTCAGACGCAAGATGAAAACTGGCTGAAAACAGTTTAGTAGAGGAATGTACTGAATATCAGGAAGAAAGATATTAGCAATAGACACCAATTCAGGTCAGTCCTAATGAAGAATAAGGTCATTAGACGTAAGATGAAAACTCATTGAAAACAGTTTAGAGGAATGTACTGAATATCAGGAAGAAAGATATTAGCAATAGACACCAATTCAGGTCAGTCCTAATGAAGAATAAGGTCATTAGACGTAAGATGAAAACTCATTGAAAACAGTTTAGTAGAGGAATGTACTGAATATCAGGAAGAAAGATATTAGCAATAGACACCAATTCAGGTCAGTCCTAATGAAGAATAAGGTCATTAGACGTAAGAGATGAAAACTCATTGAAAACAGTTTAGTAGAGGAATGTACTGAATATCAGGAAGAAAGATATTAGCAATAGAGACTAATTCAGTTCAGTCCTAATGAAGAATAAGGTCATTAGACGTAGATGAAAACTCATTGAAAACAGTTTAGTAGAGGAATGTACTGAATATCAGGAAGAAAGATATTAGCAATAGATACCAATTCAGGTCCGTCCTAATGAAGAATAAGGTCATTAATGTAAGACGAAAACTCATTGAAAAAAACAGTTTAGTAGAGGAATGTACTGAATATCAGGAAGAAAGATATTAGCAATAGACACCAATTCAGGTCCGTCCTAATGAAGAATAAGGTCATTAGATCAAGATGAAAACTCATTGAAAACAGTTTAGTAGAGGAATGTACTGAATATCAGGAAGAAGATATTGCTACCAGACAATTAATTCAGGTCCGTCTCAATGAAGAATAAGGTCATTAGACGTAAGATGAAAACTCATTGAAAAACAGTTTAGTAGAGGAATGTACTGAATATCAGGAAGAAAGATATTAGCAATAGACACCACCCAGGTCCGTCCTAATAAAGAATAAGGTCATTAGACGTAAGATGAAAACTCATTGAAAACAGTTTAGTAGAGGAATGTACCACACTAGGAAGAAAGATATTAGCAATAGACACCAATTCAGGTCAGTCCTAATGAAGAATAAGGTCATTAGACGTAAGATGAAAACTCATTGAAACAGTTTAGTAGAGGAATGTACTGAATATCAGGGGAAGAAAGATATTAGCAATAGACACCAATTCAGGTCCGTCCTAATGAAGAATAAGGTCATTAGACGTAAGATGAAAACTCATTGAAAACAGTTGTAGAGGAATGTACCGAATATCAGGAAGAAAGATATTAGCAATAGACACCAATTCAGGTCAGTCCTAATGAAGAATAAGGTCATTAGACGTAAGATGAAAAACTCAATAAAAACAGTTTAGTAGAGGAATGTACTGAATATCAGGAAGAAAGATATTAGCAATAGACACCAATTCAGGTCCGTCCTAATGAAGAATAAGGTCATTAGACGTAAGATGAAAACTCATTGAAAACAGTTTAGTAGAGGAATGTACTGAATATCAGGAAGAAAGATATTAGCAATAGACACCAATTCGTGTCCGTCCTAATGAAGAATAAGGTCATTAGATGCAAGATGAAAACTCATTGAAAAACAGTTTGTAGAGGAATGTACTGAATATCAGGAAGAAAGATATTAGCAATAGACACCAATTCAGGTCCGTCCTAATGAAGAATAAGGTCATTAGACGTAAGATGAAAACTCATTGAAAACAGTTTAGTAGAGGAATGTACTGATTATCAGAAGAAAAGATATTAGCAATAGGCACCAATTCAGGTCCGTCCTAATGAAGAATAAGGTCATTAGACGTAAGATGAAAATTCATTGAAAACGACCTAATTCAACAACAGGAAGAATGAGATTAGAAATAGCAATTTTGTTCATTCTTTCTTATAATAAGGTAATTATACGTACAATAGAATTTCGTTGAAAACAATTTCATATTGAATTACACTAAACATCAGTGAGTAAACGATTAGCAATATTCATCAATTCAGGTCAGCCTTACTCAGAAACAACGTCCTTATAGGTACATATAAATTCATTGAGAACAATTCAATATAAAATATACTGATCATCAAGAAGAAAAAGATTAGCAATCGTCAGCATATTTAAAATATAGTCATTATACATACAATGGAAATTCATAGAGAATGATTTAATATAGAAACGCACTGAACATTAGGAAGAATGCAATTAGCAATAATCAGCTAATCGCTTTAGTTTTAATTAGAAATAAAAACGTTATATGTAAAATCGTAATCCATTGAAAACGATTTGATATAGAAATGTAGTAAACATCATTAGCAATAATCAGCAGTTTAGGTCAGCCTTACTTAGAAATAAGGTCAATATATGTACAATGAAATTCAATGATAACAATTAATAAACAATTAATTAGGGATAATTCGATCAGCAATAGTCAGAAATTTAAGTCAGTCTGTTGGAAATTTAATGAAATCTACTCAATAGCAAAATGTACTGAAATGTGCGTTGTGGTACAGTGGTACAGTGGATATCGGCTCGGAACAAGAAACCGGGGAACCGAGTTCGAATTCCAGTTGTAATCCATTGTATTCACTTACGCGCAAATACCCTTGGTAAAGGTATTAATCCGTCTCTTCCTTCCAGTTATGGGTTAAATAGCAGGACAGATTGGGTTCTATAGCCTTGGTCGGCAACCAGTCTACCGCAGAAAGCAATGACAACCTACTGCGGGATAATCTTCTGCCCAGTCAGTCATGTCTCTTTCGAGACATGATCGCCCAAGCGTGTATCACGGATGGCACTTAACTGACTGACTGACTGAAATTCAGAATAATGCTATTAGCAATAGTCATCAATTCAGATCATCCTGATTAGAAATAATTTCATTATACGGATAATGGAAATTCATTAATAACGAATTAATATAGAAATGTACTGAACATCATGAAGAAAGCGATTAGCAACAGTCAGCAATTCAGGTCAGACTTCTTTAGAAATCAGGTCATTATACGTACAAGAGAAATTAATTGATAACGATATAATATAGAACTGTTCAGAACGTCAGTGTAATGCGATTAGCAATAACCACCAATTCAGGGCAACCGTATTTAGAGATAAGTTCATTATAGGTACAATAGTTATTCAATAAAAAAAATTAATATAGATATGTATTGAACGTCAGGAAGAAAGGCATTAACAATAGACACCAATTCAGAGCAGTGTTACTTAGAAACAATTTCATTTTACATAAAATAGAAATTTAATGAAAACAATTTAATATAGTAATACACTGTTCATCAGGAAGAAAGCTAGTTCTATAAATACTTTCATGGCTTCTGCTCCGATGAACTTAGATCACTGGTGCCCCCTAAATACGAATTTGAACGAGATACTAGATTAGCAACTAGATCCAACCATTTTACAGTGAAACGTATAAAATGCAACCGTAACTTCTACTCCAACAGTTTCTTTCCTCGCGCTTCCCGACTGTGGAATTCCCTTCCACACGATTGCTTCCCCGACGGCTACAATCTCCAGGAGTTTAAATGTAAGGTCAATAGACACCTCCTAGCACACTAACCTGCTCCTATTCTATCAAACACTCTTCCCATCTGCCCAACCCTCATCCTCGGTATCCTTACTCATCTGTCACCTTCCTCCTGAAATTCCCTATGTCTAACCACTCCTTCTATTTACCTTCCCCTATGTAGCCCCATGCGCAATAGTGGCAGTGGAATGCTTTGCTTGGGGTGAGATGATTAAAAAAAAAAAAAGCTGTCGTTAGCAATTGAGAAGATCCTTACCTAGAAATATAGAGATCGTACATACAAAGGAAATGCATTAAAACTGTTTAAATATAGCAGTATGTAGAACATCAGAATGAAAGCGATTAGTAATACTCAGCAATTAAGTTCAGATTTTATTAGAGATAAGGTCATCATACGTATCATGAAAATTCATTAAAAACGATCTAATTTACTAATTTTTACAGAACATCGGGATAATGCGATTAGCTATCATCAGCAATTCCAATTAACTTTACTTTGAAATATGTTCTGCTCCGATGAACTTAGCTCACTGGTGCTTCCATATGAATTTACTCAAGCCACAAGATTAGCAACTAGATCCTACTCTTTTACTCCGAAGCCAATAAAATGTAAACGTAAATTCTACTCCATCAGCTTCTTTTCTCGCACTTCCCGTCTGCAGAATTTCCTTCCATTTACTTGCTTCCCTAACAGCTACAATCTGCAAGAATTTAAATGTAAACTCAATAGTCATCTCCTATCTCACTAACCTGCATCTTCTATCTCATGCTCCTTTCTCCGTTCACTCCACTCTCATCAGTATTCTCATCCTTCTCTTAGCCACTTCCTGACACCCCCATATAACCTGTCACTCTTTCTCATAACTTTCCTCCTATGTAACCTCCTGCTAAATAGTGACAGTAAAAATAGCTTGAGGCGCTATGTTTACAAGAAATATGTACAATGGAAATTCATTGAAAACTATTTAATGTAGTAATATGCTGAACACATCAGGATAATGCGACAATAGAAATTAACTGAAAACGATTTAATATAGAAAAAGGCTGAACATCAGGTCATTATGCGTACAATGGAAATTTATTGAAAACGATTTCATCTAGTAGTGTACTCTGCATCAGGATAATGTCTTTGAATGGATTAAGAAATGGCACGTAAATTTTCATACTTCCAAAAAGAAGCCGTCATCCTTCAATCACTATCGTGTAACGTTCCTTCCTTCGATTACTATGGATGACACTTGTCTCCTAGAAATTAATACACTTCACCTTCTTGGTCTTACACAATCAAAGGACCTCAAGGAGAGCAACTACAGCGAATCTATAGTTGCATATATCGTTAGGAATTTTAATCACACTGTCAGTTTCCCTCGTCCATCTTTCACAAATAGCCATCAATTCAGGTTAACCTTACTTAGAAACAACATCATTATAGGTACATAGAAACTCATTGAAGACAATTTAATATAAAATATACTGAACATAAGAAAGGAAAAGGTTAGCAATCATCAGCATTTTAGGTCAGCCTTATTTAAATACGTCTAACGTCCTTTCGTGCATTTAATACTGTTGCCATATCTTGTCATGCGCTTCTTCTATTAACCTTGGGATTGATAAAATCAAAAGAAGCTTCTCTAACGTAGTTGATCATGACTTAGCCTCTCTTCTTCGGTCACTTTGTCACCGAAGGTATGTGGCTTCGCTCTGTCTTTTCGAAAAATATTTCCACGGCTTCTGCTCTTTCCTTGATGCCCCGACCAGATGAAATTACTCGTGCTACTAGATTGACATCAAGGTCTTACCGTTTTACCGTCAAAATAGTCAAATGTAACCGCCAATTTTACACTAGCAGTTTCGTCCCTTTTTAGCAGATTCCGTCTCTGGAACTCATTTCCGTATAGACTTGCTTCCCTGGTCGTTACAATCTCCAAATGTTTAAATGCAACACCAATTGCCAACTTCTGCATGCCTATAACCCATTCACCTCCTTAAATCTCATCCACCTCCCTCAAACCCATAGAGCTCCTCTGCTTTCTTCAGTGACACTTTTGCCTTGCTTAGGGTGAAATAATTATTTTAAAAAAGAAAAGAAAAGAAAACCTAAAAATAAAACCAATTTACATAGAATGGAAATTCAGTGAAATCAGTTTAATATAAAAATGGACTGAAAACCAGGAAGAAATCGATTAGCAATTATTGTCAGTCGTATTTAGAACTAAAGTCATTATTTAAAACAAAATGGAAATTAATTGAAAACCATTTCATATAGAAATGTACTGAATATCAAGAATAAAACGATTATCAATAGTTAACAATTCAAGTCAGTCGTACTTAAAAATAAGGTCATTATGAATACAATGAAATTAATTGAAAACCATTTCATATAGAAATGTACTGAATATCAAGAATAAAACGATTATCAATATTCAGCAATTCAAGTCAGTCGTACTTTGAAATAAGGTCATTATGAGTACAATGAAATTAATTGAAAACCATTTCATATAAAAATTTTCTATATATAAAGTATAAACCAATTATCAATACTCAGCAATTCAGGTCAGTCGTACTTAGAAATACGGTCATCACGTGTACAATGGATATTAATTGAAAACCATTTCATATAAAAATGTACCAAACATCAAGGTAATGTGATTAACAATGGTTTTCAATTACGATCAGCCTTACGTATATATAATCATTATACATATCATGAATTTTCATTGAAAACATTTTTATATAAAATATACTGAACATAAAGAAGAAAGCGATTACGATTGGTCAGCAATTCAATTATGCTTTACTCAGTAATAAAATCATTATACGCAACATGGAAATTCATTGAAAACGTCGTAATAAAAAAATGTACTGAACATCAAGAAGAAAACTATTAGCAATAATTAGCTATTTAGGTCAGCCTTAATTACAAATAGGATCATTATGCTTACAATGAAAATGCATTGAAATCCATTTAATATAGAAATGTACTGAGCACCAGGAAGAAAACGGTAAGGAATAGTCAGTAATTTAGATCACCTCTAGATAGAAATATGTTCTTTTTACGTACAATCGAAATGCATTGAAAACAATTTAATATAGAAATGTACTGAAGAAAACAATTAGCTAACTCGGCTCTCCGATTTATTATTCTGACCATTAACCCACCCCCTGCACATCTAGAGTATCTTTTACGTCCGATAAGACTATAGTAATGACTGCCACTACACAGACGTGGACGGTTAACTATGTCGTGTCAAAAGATCTTTCTCGTCAAAATTCATCTTGCGCATTTTTTAAATCTACCGTGGAATTCCAATCCAATTTCTTGATTTCCTGTTAATTACATTCTTCAAATATTTAATAGCTATCGTTTGTCTTCCTTAACCTGTTTCCTTTTTACGTCCTTTTTTTCATTCCCTCCACTAATGTGTTCTCATTCTCTTTCACTCTCTGTAAACCGCTGCGTCTTAGTGGCATCATCGCATTGACTGAAGTGAAGCGATTAAAAAGAAGTCATATTCTTAATGGAGTACTGCTGCCATTTATGGTCAGGTGCCCCTGCCGCCCTCCTCAGTGTTCTTGACAAGCTCCAAAGGAGAGTCTGTAATGTGATAGGTACTGATCTGGCGACTCGTCATCGTCGAAATGTGGCCTCCCTCTGTCTCTTCTATAAATACTTTCATGGCTTCTGCTCGGATGAGCTTAAGTCACTGATGCCTCCTCAACAAGTGTTTACCCGTGCAACCAGACTGGCAACTGGGTCCCACCCATTCACAGTCAGGTTAGCCAAACGCAGACGACAATTCTACTCCTGCAGCTTCCTCTCTCGCACTTCCCGCCTGTGGAACTCACTCCCGTATTCTTGCTTTCGTGACGGCTACGACCTCCAGAAATTTAAAAGCAAAGTTAATACTCACCTACTAACCACTGGACTCTAGCTCTCTCCCCTCCCCTGTATAATCTTCACGTTCTCTCCGCCCATGTATCTGTCATTGCACCTGCTTTCTCAGCTTTCTATTGTTCCTTTCTAACTAGCTTGTACTCCTCACTCTTTTCTAATTAATCTTTCTACATTTATGTAACCCCCTGCACATCAGAGGCGTTTCTGCCTTGCTCGGGGTGAAATGATTAAAAAAAAAAAAAAAAAAATATAACCCATACAAAGAAAATGGCCTTCGTAAACTTTGAATAATTATTAGACTATTCTTATACAACTGAGTATATATATCGGGAGCCAAGTTCTAATTCCAGTTGAATTCATTGCATTCACTTACGCACAAATAACCTTGGGAAAGGTATTAATCCGTCGCTTTTCTCCAGTTACGGGTTAAATAACAGGACAGATTGGGTTCTGTAGCATTGGCTGGCAACCAGTCTACCGCAGAAAGTAAATCGGGATAATCTTCTGCTCAGTCAGTCATGTCTTTTTTAGACATAATCGCCCAAGCGTGTATCACATATGGCAATTAAATGAGTGACTGATCCAAAGAATAAGAATATTGGGGTAGTTAAAATACGAATAAGAATATTGGAACAACATCCAAACATTATAAATGAGTATATAAAC